>OX359292.1:72961639-73506639 GCA_947179395.2 Pulicaria dysenterica | reverse complement strand
CCCTTGTAACTAGTGTAATACCCGGACGGTGTCCGGGTCGTAACCTTGATAAGTATATAAGTAATTAGTAATAAATATAAGATCTAGATAATACAAGAAACACAAGCAATATATATAAAAAAACAAAGCCATAAAGATTACATAATAAATATTTTATAATTAAAAGCTATAAACCAACTTACGTAATGCAATTAAACAAACAAAATTATTATTGCATTATATTATATTGATTAATTAATATATAATCTTCTAATGCTAAATCATTAAAGCAGCTTGAAAATCGAACTCACAAATTGTATGACTTGACGGATTTACCTTGCGAGCAATTAATATAAATTAATAATATCATTATTACGTTGTTGATAATATTGATTAAGAAAAAGCCCATAAAATAATATTTGAATTTTATCCTTTTTGCTCACATATTTGTAGCATATGAAATTATGAATCAGCCACTTATAGGCCCTCCTATATCCTAATCAAAATGAATACAGCTAATTCTAAAATGTCAGACTGAGTTGACATAAAGATCTCTTAATTGATATAAAAAAAAAGAAGTCTGAATTCTGTAGAAAAAGGAGTATTGGGTTTGTAAAACCATTTCCCAAAACCATGTAATGGTTTGTGGTATGTTGTATTACCCATCTAAAAACAAATATACATCCAACTTCCTCCTCACACAAACAAATCGTCCAAACCCTTACACTCTCCATACAACCTTGCCACCACACCGTACAACCACCACCACCACCACCACCACCGTATAACAACCACCACCGTATAACCACCACCACCTCAGTCGACATAGCCACCATCATTTTTCTCGTTGTCGTGTCAAGTCCTGAGAAATGTATCCCTCTAACTTCTCAAGAAATGGCACCGTCGTCCGGCCACCGTCCCCATTGTCCACAACTAAAAAGATACCCGAAAAACACCACCAAGTCAAACACACACCAAAACCCACAACCCACCGTTCCCTGTTGTCCCCGAAACTAAAAATTTGCCACCATCTGCCGGCTCAGCTCCGACCACCATCACCAATCTATAGAGATCTTCAGAAAAAGAAAAGAAAATAATGGAGAAATTGAAACCCACAATATGGAAACTAAACCCAAAGTGAAGTTCTGAAGAGATCTTGAAAAAAGAAAAAAATAAAGGGATAATAAAACTGGGTTTTTAAGAGAGAGAAAGGGGCTATAACCGGCAAGGGGCGGCGGGTCCGGCGATGAGCGGCGGTTTCCGGCAAGGGGCGGCATCTTCTCCCAAACAGCAGCCGACCCCATCATCATTTTCTCTGTCATTCCCTCTCTCAACCCTATCATCACCACCGCCGCCTCACCTCCACTCGTCGGAGAAGTCCACAGCGAGGGTTTCTGCTTTCGAGTTTTAGGTGTGTGTGTGCGTTCCACGAAGGTTTTTGAGAGTTCCGGCGAGGGATTTTGGTGTTCAATCTTGGTCTGTGTTCAAGTGGTGGTGATTTCCGGCGAGGGTTTCTGCTTTCTAGTTTTAGTTGTGAGTTTTTGGTGGTGACTGGTGGTGATTTCCGCCAAAACGTCACTAGTTATATAAGGGTTGGCGGAGATGGTTCCTAAGAAAAAACTACCCCACAAGGTCAGCAGTTTTTGTTTAACTGCTCAATGCACCACGTTTTTTCTTTACAGCAGTTTTACATTCTTAATCAAGGGGTCAGATTGTATGGAGATTTGATCCAATGGCTACCTAAATTCAGGAGTTTATAAGGCTGAGATTAAAAGTTAAGATGATCTAATGGTTGAAAATGAAAGTTGTGTAGTGACAGTTACACTAACCTGGAACCATATATAGGTACAATATCTTATTTTCGACAAGGTTTCTTACAAGGCCAGATTTTCCTTGAAATATAGTAGTGGATATGTAGAAGAAGGGGTAGAAAAAATATAGTAAAATCAATTAATTAAACAATAAATTAATCATGACTGTGACTAGTTTGATATAATTACCCTAAGAAAATATTTTTATTTTGTTTCTAGGTACAATGGCTGAAGCAATATGTACTATCAAAGTTGTCCGAACTTCATAAAACTTCACTGTGTTAATTATTCAATTTGTATCGTAGTTTTGAAGTGCACCCCTTCTTTGTGCATGTGTTGGTGTATTCTTTGTGCATGTGTTGGTGTAAAAGCAAAATAATGGAGATAACCTCACCTAGTCATTCACTGGATAAACTCACTTTGTGTTTATATATTTTCAGGATCTTATCATTTTTTCTTCCAATTACTATTCAAAACACCATTTTGATATATAGTTGGTATTTTATACATCTGAGTTTTATTTTCGACAGGGGCGGACCCATGCTTTAACCAGCGGTAGACGAGACACCAGCCAATTTTATCCGCGTAGTGTAAATTCCGAATTTTTCGAGACGGTGTTACCATTTCATAGTGTAAATTTTGATTTTTTCAAGCCAGTGCAACACTGCTACCACTCATTTCACCCATTTCAAATGATGTCACCACCTATTTTGAATCTTGGGTCCGCGGTCCGCCCATGATTTTTGACACGTCTTAACTTGTTACGAGGCTCTCTTCACGAAGAGTACTGCAAACCTATAAAACAATATTAACATATACAATATGTGTATATAATTCAAATGTGCTCAAAGTTTATAAAAAAACTCTAAAACATACTTGATTTAGAATTGTGGATGTAGTGATGTACCAATAAAGTCTATATGTTTGTGAAAGGGGTCTGCTATTACAAGTGAATAGGTAAAGGTATTATTTTGTTTTAGCAACTGATAAATAATTTAGCTATAACTAATAAAAATATTGGTTATATGCGAACAATCCATCTATAAATTTTAGAGGCAGTTAAATATTCTCATAGATAAAAGTTACATTTTTTTTCTTAAAAAGGATTTTTTATTATAGCATGTTCCTCATGGCTATTTTATATACTCTTACTTGTCATCCGTTATATTTACCCAATAAGAATTAAATTAAATATCTTTCAAAATACCATCTAGTTGCATTTTTTCTTCAGTGCTAAAAAAAAGATGGTGTTAATAACACAACAATATCCTCATACGTACATATCACATCACTCGTTAAAACACTAACATACATCATAAAGTCCAAATCTTAAACTTACTATTATCCTAAGTTAGAAAGAATTCCAATAAAACCACTACTGTTTTAACAGTGAATTTATGTTAGTGGACTGCGTCCGCAATAACATCCATACACGGTAGTATGCGAACATCAAGCCACACGTCATTAGGGAGTAAAACCCTCCTCCATTATTTCCTGAAAATCTCCTAAAACTTGAACTCGATACCTTACAGTGGGGTAAAATATTCTGTACCACTAGGACACAAGTCCTAGTTAGTAAAGCCACTACTGTTTTAACTGACTCAAATGCACTTTGCATGATTGGCAAGTAAAAGAAGACCCATGTAAACTGTCAATCTGTAAGACCGTAACTACTTTTGTTTGGTGAATATAGTATATGTATATATATGAGCACTTATAACAAATGGCTCCACCTCCTCCATTTCTAGCTGTCCCTGATCCACCATAACGATTCGCACAGAAATGGACCCCCCACCCCCTCTATTTACAAACTTGCATGTGTACGCATTACTTACCCGAATTTTTGAGAATAAAAAAAAGAGAGAATGTGAAAATTTTATATATTAAAAGATTAAATACATGTGAAAATTGTTTAAATTACGTGTTTACTTCTTCAAAAATATATGAAACTATAGCTAAATTGTTATTATGTGTACTTTCCAAAAGTGTTATTGAGTGTATTAAACATTCAATATGTGTTATTATGTATATTAAACTTCTTATTGTACGTATGTATTAAACATTTACCTTTTTGGTTCATTATGTAATAAAAAACATACGATAACAACAAACAAAGTTCAATATATACAATAACTTTTATGAAAATTGGATCTACACAATAACAATTTGATATAGTTTAATATATTTTGAAGAAGTAAACTTTAATAATATTAAAAACATCGTTACATTATTAGTATACAAATATATAACAGTTTCTATTCTACAAAAATAATAATTATTCCCAATTCACATATTAGTTAAGACATCTAAATTATTTCGCGATACTTCATATCGGATTATCGGTATGTTATGAACATAAAGTGGTAGATCATCATATCGGTAGATCAAAAAAACATCATTTATTAGTATAAATAAATTATCTTAAATTTCACATCTTTAAGCATGATAAATGTAAAAACAATTCTAAAGTTATAAAAACCCAAATTCATAAATGTGATTTTTTTTAAAATTCCATTCATCGATCACTTCTACACATTTTAAAATTCCAACTCTTATTTATAAATATAATGTTTTTATTATTTCTCTATAATTAAACTATTTTCCACACTTATAATTATGGCAACTCTTAAAAAGTTTACACGTATTTTATAAAGTGTTGAGAAACGACTTTGCATGTTATTCATTTGATGTATCCGAGTTTAATTTTAATTAAAGTTTATTATATTGTTTATTTCAAATTAAGAAATTAGAGTAATTTTGTCAATTTTCTGTTTTTACTAGTGTTCTCGAACTTTGGTCTCCCTCAAGCGTGAAACCTTATTTTTTAAGATGTATCTATGTCTATTTGTGTATGTATAATCACCCATAGGAGATTGAGATCTAGATCCACGGTTCTAATCTCATAGATATTTCAATCAGGAATTGTGGTCATGGTTTTGAGCAAATATTTAACCCACGAGGAAGAGAACTAATCGGGAAAAAGTCTTTTTAATATGTATATAAAAAATGATATATCCTATTACTATATCTTCTTACTTTCAAACTCGCCAATGACATGTGAAATCCAATAATCCACTATTTATCTTTTCTCACAAACTCCATTATTGATTTTAACACTACAACAAATATGTTGTTTTTCACATTTTTTTAGTAATATTTTCACACTTTAAAATGTAAAGAATTATAAACAAGTGTGAAAAAAATATAGTGTGACAACTTTTTTTTGTAAAATTCACATGTAAAAATGTGGTAAATATAGTTAAAGTATCACATTTATTAATGTGAACAAATGATTATAGTTTTCACATTTCTAAGTGTGAAAATATTTAAAAAATCTATATAATATAAAAAATTCACGCTTGTAAGCGTGAAGTTTTCTCAATTTCTATTAATTACTATTTTTACACATTTAAAAGTGTGAACTTTTTAAAATCAATATTATACATTTTGAAAGTGTGAGCTTTTTTATTACATTATTTTTAAACTATTCTACACACTTTTAAGTGTGTATTTTTTTCTAC
This sequence comes from Pulicaria dysenterica, assembly GCA_947179395.2. Classification (NCBI taxonomy): domain Eukaryota; kingdom Viridiplantae; phylum Streptophyta; class Magnoliopsida; order Asterales; family Asteraceae; genus Pulicaria; species Pulicaria dysenterica. The sequence goes on along the minus strand of OX359292.1, from coordinate 73,501,328 downwards.
ATACTTTTGATAAAGCGTAAGGAAAATTCATATTTGTTGTAGTGTAAAAAAAATACATACACAGACAAACATATGTCTCTCTCTCTCTCTCTTCCATAAATGAAAAATATTGTATTCTGACACAGAGGATAGAGGAAACATAAATTGCAGTAAATGGTGTTGTTTGGTACAGTAGTGCGGGTGGGATGAGAGCATATGCATGAATTCAGTAAGTGCCTGCAGTTGATCTACCTTCATCCTTACGCCATTCATTCTTTCCATGCATCATCCATCTCCATCGACCGTCATATTCGTAATAATAATAAAAAAACGACTAAGACATTTTTACAGAAATCGAAAAGCCTTAATTAATATATATTAATTAGATTAAGATCATATTATGTTATAATCAAACATGACTCGTCATGTTATCTCATAAATATAAGAGTAAGATCTATAAAGAGACCAATTCTTGAATTAAAAGAGGGTTTACATGATCATAGATCATATTTAACCATAACATGAGATGATTTTAACTCATGTCAATTTTTAAGTATTAGCTAGGAGTGCATATATATATATATATATATATATATATATATATATATATATATATATATATATATATATATATATATATATATATATATTGTTTATATATGTATGTATCTTGTATGTGTATGTTGACACTTGAGAAACGCTAAATGCCCATTTAATTTAACTGAATTGAATATGATATCTCGAGCAAAAAAAAAGAGAAATGATCTATCTTCCTATTTTTTGTTTTTACTTATATTTTTGTTTACTTGATCAATGTAATTGTTCAAATCAAGGGATATTATGAAGAAATTTAGAGAATTGGTGAATTACACATGTCAAACATTGAGTACGTAGGAGAATAAAGTAGGAACAAAAAGTATGATGATATATAATTTATCTTTAAGAAAAACACGCATCATGTAAGAAATGAAGTAAAAAACTCTCAATTTATTTTCCTTTCCTTCATTGAAGGTTTCTTTCAAGTGAAACTCAAGAACACATTTCTTAAAAGTTTTCTTTTAAATTCTTTCTTTCCTTTCCTTAAGAAAACTCGATAACAGGACGTTAAGAAGAGATAGGAAGGGGAAGGAGAGCAAATTCACACAATTGATAACATTGAAAATGATTAATGAATTCGGGTATATTACATTAGTTATATACCTGTTAAGTATTTTCGTAATCTACCAAGAAAATACAAAGCAAACTTTAAATGTAAAAGATGACCAAATTTATTAATTTTGCCTTTTTATGATTAATATCTAAACGACAAAATCTTACTTGTTTGGTATTATGTTTTAAAAACGTGATTATGTCGATCTTTTTAAGTTTTAAATGACCTGCAAACATGATATCAGCTTTTATAAAACATATATATAGTTTAATTTTAAAAACGTCATTTTTTATATTATAAAATATACATATATATAGTTTAATAAATGAATGTGTCTTCTGGTAACAAAATTAAAGAGAGATTTATTTGAGCAAGTGACTCGCTCATCGGGTCAATTTTGGCATACAAATGTCGTCAAATTAAATGATTGACGTTGTAAATACAGAAAACAACGAACTCATGATTTGTGGGTGAAAATGTGAAATTAATATTATTTGCCTTACCAAATGACCCAAGCTGGCTAGCTAGAAAATAATAAGGACGATCATTTACTCCTCCCAACTGTTCCCTACTTGTTTATCCTTAAAAAGGGCACTCCCTCATTCGAAAATTTTCATCTCAAGTCTACACTACCAAAGTAGATACAAAAGAGTTCGAAGCTCCATAAAGAAGATATGGCAAAGTGTTTCATGTTACTAGTTGTCGTTCTAGCAGTAGTAGCACAAGCCATCACTGCTAGAAATGTCCCAAGTGAGACCAATCAAGGTGTTGTTGGTCTGACCGACCAAAAGAATGTTTTCACTTTTGGTGGACTAGGTGGCTTTGCGGGTTTTGGTAACGATGGCCGCCCCGTTGGTGCTGGTGGTATCGGGGGTGGTATTGGTAATGATAATGGGATCGGTGGCGTAGGTGCTGGTTATGCATATGGTGGACCTGGTGTGACGACTGGTGGTGTTGGTACTTTTGGTGGCCTTGCTAACGGTTTTGCCGGCTTACCAGCTCTTGGTGGTGGTGGAATTGGCGGTGGAGGACCCGGTGCCGGAGATGATAGCGGTGCGGTTCCACTTCCTTGAAAATGATGACAATAACCATGTCTACGTACAATATTTTGTGTTTCAAGAGTGCATTGTTAGTCTTTCTATTGTCATCCTATGAAGTATGTTTTTTTTTTTACTTAAAAAGAGAATGTTGTTCCTCATTTGTAAGATTATATTTGTCCTTTTTGTGTTGTATTTGTTAAATCTTAGAGATATAGTTGAATCTAGAACTGTTTTGTTGTAATGTTCATGACTTCTTCATGTACCCAATAAAAATAGAATCGAACAATAATACATGTATTTCATTTTCAACAACACCTCTAACAATAAGTTGTAACGTCTAACATGTAAGGAACAATAAGACTTCCAACACTATACATATATAAATGGAGATGACAATTCTAATAGATTAACGGGTTTTTATATTGAATCCCGATCAACCTAAAGGCTAAGCATAAGCCTTCAAGACAGGTTGTATGCATGGTCTAAAAGTTAAACAAAAAGGAAGAATATATATGTAATGATAAAGAAAGTTGTGAAAAACTCCCTAACTTTAATGTTTTAATGCCAGTTAATCAGAAATATCAAACCTTTATATATTGATGGCCTAACAAAATCTAGATGCAAGTTATCACTTATAATAGTAGTTTTATTAGTGACGAATGCCAATATGTGAATAGAGGAATGTTCAAATGAGAATAAAAAATTAATTGAGAATGAGAGACTCAGTCTGATCAGCTATTCATTTTGTAAGTAGAATTCATGGATTGAAAGCGTGGGGGAATCAAGTGTTGCAGGGTGCATATGAGGAATTCATGGGTGGGCAATGGCATTGAAGGAGGGGGAATTGGACGGCTGAGATTGAGTCTCTCATTCTTAATTAATTTAAGGTTCTCATTTGAACCTCCCACTATGTGAATTATCTCAATTTTTGTACCCCGATTTAAAGCTTTTATCATAATTCAAAGCTTTTATGCTTTAACTCGAAGCTTAGATAAAGTAACTCCAATATACATGGGTGAGTATGAAAATTGTCGAAACCAACCGAACCGTCCTAACCAAGGTTAAGTGTGAGGTTTGATAATTATTATGTCAAAACGATGGTTTTCAATATGTAAACCAAACTTAATGGTTTGGTTTCACGGCTTTTGGTTTGAAACAATCCTCATACTTCGAATCATATGTATCTAGGAATTCATTAGATGCATGATTATGCATCTTATATAGAGTGTTACTTGAGTTTTTAGAGAATCTAGGTTGGAAACTGTAATGAATCTTGCAAATGAATAGAAATGTATCTGATGTGTGTTGCGTCTGGTGCATTTTTATGTTATTATGAATTCTCACGTAACAGTCTGATTGAAATGTATATTTATAAATCTAATGAATTTGATTTGACTGCTATATTCTGGCAGTTATATATGTACATTTGTATTAATTTATTTAAGTAAAACCGTTCTCTTAAAAGTAACCAAGTCCTCATGGCATCTGGTTCATGATTTAAGGTTGTACGCTTTATATGTTGTTTAAAATAATGACATTTGTTTTGGTATTTCGTAACCCTACATATGCCAGTAAGGTATCAACCAATCGTCGTGATATTAATAGTTTATCTATGTTATTATCACAAACTTGTATGTTATACTCTTTTATGAGAAATGTTCAATATAGTCCATACTTAATGTATAGTCCCATGAGACTAATTTTAAACTTTGAATCAGCTCCATTAATGGTATAGATTGAATTTTAAAAATTTGAGCGGAGTGACATTTTCTTAATTCATATGTGATGATTTTACAATCACATGTGATTGTATACTGAATCACATATGATTGAATATTAAAATTTAAAAACTATGTTTCTTATGTGGATTTTATTAAACACAACTCATGCTTTTATACTTAAAATTTTAGTTATTGTAAATTGCCATTTGATTTTTCAAATGGGCCTCACCTCACTTATTATGAAAAGGAAATGCTAAAAATCTCTATAGCCCACTTAAGATATGTGACGGGCTGAAATTTTCGTATGGGCCGGTTAGTATTAGAGTTTGGAAGCAAAGTGGACCAAAATAAGTTGGTGACTCTAGTTTAATTGAGTATTTGAGTGTACGTTTGTCATTTATAAACACATACTTAAACCTGCTTAATTAAAATGTGTCGTATATTGTATATTTGTAGTTTAGTATTCGGTTTATGTTTGATATGTATTCTTGTATATATGTATTTCATTTTTCTTTAATGAAATTCTCACGAAGAAATATTCAATCTAACATAATATTGTATTTTAAGTCTGTTATGTTTGGCTTATTTACAAGGTACGCTATCAAGCAAAGCTGAACTCTTTGATTCCCTATTCAAAGAAACCAGAAACCAAAGGTTGTTGGTTATATATTGTGCATAACAATATATTTGAGAGTGTTTGTAATTACGTTTTAAATTAAATTTTAGTTTTTACGATATTTTTAAACAATAAAATAGTATTTGGTATTGTATTCACTCGAAATTTTAATCGATTGTAATATGAATAGAAAATATAATCATAATTATAATCGTAATCATATTAATTTAATAAAGCTAGTGGTTCGAAATTAGGAATTGCAACCCGGAACCCGAGTCTCGTGGGTTTAGCAATATTTGGTCGGGTGAAACCGACCCGAAATCAATCCCCATTTTCTGTGGATCTACATATACCCCATTTTCAGCTTTCTTGCACAGAAAGACGGTATACTGGTGAGATCCTTTGAAAACCCAACCTTCAATCCTATTTCCTTCGTATTTTCATCCCGGAGACAAGCAATTCATCATGGGTCAAGGAACTCCAGGCGGTTTGAACCGGCAAGGCAATTCCGGTGATCGTAAGAACGACGGCGACAAAAAGGAGAAGAAATTCGAACCTGCAGCGCCGCCTGCTAGAGTCGGCCGGAAACAGCGTAAGCAGAAGGGTCCAGAAGCTGCCGCCCGGTTACCGACGGTAACGCCGCACTCAAAGTGCAGGCTGCGACTCTTGAAGCTCGAGCGAATTAAAGATTATCTGTTAATGGAAGAAGAATTTGTGGCTAATCAGGAGAGATTGAAGCCTCAGGAAGAGAAGACTGAAGAAGATAGGTCTAAGGTTGATGATCTACGTGGATCTCCGATGAGCGTTGGTAATCTGGAGGAGCTGATTGATGAGAATCACGCCATCGTGTCTTCATCGATCGGACCGGAGTATTATGTTGGAATTCTATCGTTTGTTGACAAGGATCAGCTGGAGCCTGGATGTGCGATTTTGATGCACAATAAGGTAACATTAGGGTTTTCAATTGTCAGTTATTGAGATGATTTGACACTTCATTACAGCTTTTCAGTTGATTCGAGTTAATTTTGTATTTGCTTGAAAGACTTGATAGTAACTTAACTTCAAGACTCATACTTTCTTTTACTATTGTGGTTTTACGGAGTAGGTTGGATTTATACTCTTGTGAAAGCCATAGAGTAATTTTAATCGAGTTTTGTTTCATTAAGTTGAGAATCATGTAGGTTTGAGAACCTTGTTATGTAAGTTTGGGTTGCAGCTTGAAGTTGTAAGACATTCAAGGTTTTATTAAATTTAAATCTATGGGGCTTGGACTGGTCACCATGATCACCCTATTACTTGAGTGATGCCATCTTGTCGACACGTTGAGCACCGGCATGATAACCCAAGTGTGATGGGGTGCTGGTTAATATCAATTGTGTGTGTAAATTCATATTGAAGTAGTAGGCGATTTCATTGTGATGGTGTGAGTGTGATTGAGTAGGGGGGGGGGGGGGGGGGGGTGGGGGGGGGGTTCACTATCATGGACTCATGGGTGTGTGATGCTCTGATGGAGAAAAAAAAAGCTATCTTGGCACCGGCCACCAGGTAATAGTGTGATCACCATAATCACTTCACCCCTTCTAAGTTTATTTTGTAGTTATTGGGTCAGTCTATTACTACATTTGTATATGGCTTTTAACTTCCACGGAAGTTATAGGGCAGCTGCCCCTAGGGAAGCAGTGGATTGGGCTCGTAGATCTTGAGAGATAGTATTTTTGATTGTGTAGGTTTGACAAGGACATTTGGGAGTTATACTTTTTTAGATTGTGATATCATGTCTCGTATCGCTTGCCAACTAAAATGTTGTGGCTCTTATAAGCTCAAATACCGGTTTAGTATTACAGTTTTAGGTATTACGTCTTCAGCCAAATACTCGCTAAGTCATTAAATGTATGTTAATTTCGTTATTAGGGGTTCATTTTTCATTCACTGAATTTAAAATTCGAGAAGTGTAAAGTGATATACAAGTATACAACTATACAAGTAACTCTATCTCATCATTAATATTCTTTGCGACACCCTGTTTTCGCTGGTATCGTCTTTTGCCTTTAGTACAAGTTGATAAAAAGAAATTCATATCTTAAAACTTTTATTTCATCATAACTTAAGACGTAGTTATTATGTAAGCGAGAATGTGTAAGACAACAACTTTATAAAAGTTATATTTAATTACGATATCAACAATTTTTCAGTGATACCTGCTTCTTGTTTCCTAAGATACATACATGAATATGTAAGCTTTAAACTTAGTGAGTAGTTAAGGGTTCAAAATTCACAAATACTTAGCTAAATCAACGGCTAAAAACAATATTTCTTGTAAACAAATTTCATGTATAAAAACATTTCATTGAGATCTCATGGTTACATGCTAAGTATACCAAACTTCTCAGAGGTTCTCTAACCTCGGGTCCACATAAGGGCTTCCCAGTAAGGTCCCCTTTGCCGGAAGTACCTTCATTCTATATCCCATACGATGGATTTTTTAATGGTCACATACTTAACATGTATTAAAAAGTTTTATATCACATGTCAATGTTCATGTTAACATCTTGCCATAAAACATATATCTTTGCCGCATAATTACATAATCATAACGTAACATTTTGCAAGGAAATTATGGCAATATATCATTTTAAATCTTTCTTCATGTATTAAACATTTATAGCACATATGTATCTGAAGCGCACAACGTACTCTTATAATCTTATTCTTAAGCTTAGCTACTTATGCGTTTGGTAGTGTTTCTAACTTGGGATGAAGAGAAATGAACTATGTAGTCTTCTATTTATAGTGTGTATCTCTTGCTATAGAGTACTTATTCACTTAGCTTTTTAACTTGTAAATGTGTAAGAACTTGACAAATATGTACTAGTTCAACCTTATCCTTGGAATGTTTGACAACTCATGCTTCGGCCTTAGATTGTCACCCTACTAGTCTTGCTTCATCACCTCCTTAACTAAGCTTCTTTACCAAGACTTGGACAACACATACTTTTTTAATTCGTACAACCCATATTTAGGCTTGATTTGTCATTACTTTTTGGACCAGATTTGTCATGCTTTGCTTAAGTAGTATGTAGCTTACTAGCTTGTGTTGTGGCACTTGTAAGTAGCTTTGTAAGCTACTTGTGTTCATGCTTACTTGCATTCTGTTATAACCAACCTTTTCTATTGTATTATTGCACATTATAAACTAAATTATAATTATAATATTTATGTCTTTAGAGTTGTGAACCTTATTTTATAAAATTATAAGGTGTTTACCCTTTTTATATATAACTATCTGAAAATAGGGGAGTTACATTCAACACCCACAATCGACTGATATATTCCTGGTGACGGGCTTGGAATGGGTTTTAGGATCAGTAATCTCTATGACTTCCTTTTTTCTTCCCTTTTTTGGTATAACCTTATCTTTTTTATCATGTTTGGAATGTTTTTCATCATCCTCTGATCTTTTAAAAACTGTCTACCTTTATTACATTATCATCTAGTAAAAAAATTATATCAAAGTAATCACAAGCCAACTTTTATTCTCCATTTGTGGTACTAGACGCTGTCGAGTTCATTTAGATTATTCTGTCACGTTTGGTTATTGACTATTAACCCCAAGTATAATGCCTGGTATGGACCATCAGGATATGAGTGAATTTTAGTCTATATGAAATTATGAATGTACTAAGGTCTTTTATACACTCGCAGGTTCTTTCTGTTGTGGGGCTCCTACAAGATGATGTGGACCCTATGGTGTCTGTGATGAAGGTTGAGAAAGCTCCATTAGAATCATATGCCGATATTGGTGGGTTAGATGCCCAAATACAAGAAATCAAGGAGGCAGTAGAGCTCCCTTTGACTCACCCTGAACTATATGAAGACATTGGGATCAAACCTCCTAAGGGGGTTATATTGTATGGAGAGCCTGGAACAGGCAAGACCTTGCTTGCAAAGGTATGCATGTTTTAGGTTATCTCATGATAATTTGATTTATCCTGCTAATTAAGCTTATAATTTTTCTGCAATTTATATATGTAACTTTGGTCACATTGGTATGATTACGCGTTTTTTTTCAGTAGGCAAAGACCGAACTTTTTAATTTTATATACGATAAAAAACTTACTTTTTTCAGCTTATGCGCTTGCATATCCTGTGCGGGAGGATATTGAATGTTTGATGTCATAATAGTAAGTCTAAGGAGGGGATTATTTGTGAAAAATAAGTTTGTTTGCACGGACGCACAGCAAAACATAGGATTATAGTAGAGGTGGCAAATGGGTGTTTTGGGTAATGGATCAAAAGGCGCCTTTTTGGTATGGGTTGGGTTGGCCTGGAAAACTTTATGCCACTTTTTTAATATATAATTTGGTGTGTTAAATATGATTGCAGAAGGCATAATATTAGGATAAAATCAACTGTTTTGAATAAAGTGATTTAGTAGATTGTATGCATAGAAACCTCTAAAACTACACAAAGGAGACAGGTCTAAATGAACTTCATAGATTGTGGTTGTTGGTTGGATCTTTTATTTGCAAATTTTATCGTAATCAGAAACAGTGGCGGACCCAGGATTTCTGGGGACCGGTAGCACCATATAATGCGAGAATAAAATTAAATTAGTTTGAGGGTCTGGTTCGGGTTTTTTTTTCCGGGTTTCCGGTTAACCGGGCCGGATTAACAAGGTTTCAGCTGTTTTTCTGGTATTTTAAGGCCAAATTTTAAAACAAAACACAATTTATATGAAGATCTGTTAACTAAAATGCTATTTTAAAGGTAAATTAAAGTATTTTAAAGGTATAAACCGAAAGATTAAACTATTTCTTATCATTTTTCTATAAAAAGTTTCTTTTTTCCTTTGATTTTGGTGACATCACCAGTGCACCCCGAAAATTTACCGGTTGCATCGTCTCAAAAAGTCGAAATTTAACACTGCGAACCGTCAAAGGACCGGTGGCGCTTGACCCCCCCCCCCCCCCCCCCCCCCCCACACAAAGGGCAGGTCCGCCCCTGATCAGAAAACTATTTTACTACACTTTGCTTCTAGGTTGTAGCCAAAATAAAATCAACAATAATCTGTGTTATCTGTTAGAAAATTTTCCTTTATATATAAGCCATTTTGTTTTTGTTGTTTAGGCAGTGGCGAACTCTACATCAGCGACTTTCTTGCGTGTTGTTGGAAGTGAATTGATTCAAAAGTACCTTGGCGATGGTCCTAAATTGGTTAGAGAACTTTTCAGAGTTGCAGATGATCTCTCTCCCTCTATCGTCTTCATTGATGAAATCGATGCCATTGGTACAAAGAGGTATGCTCAAGGCCTTTCCACTTGTTGAATAAAAAGCTGGAATTTTCAACCCATTTACTTGGTAATGGGTTGTGTTTTTATCTCTAGCTGGTCAGACAGGTAACATAAAAGTATCAGCTTAAAAGAGAACTGGCTAGATGGGTGGGTTGAAACTTGAAAGTCAACCTATATGATTATTCTCTAGAGTGCATAAAACCTCCCTTATTATTATTTCAGAAATTCAGAACATTAGATGATTATTTGAAATAATAATTTTGGTCATCGTATTTAAAGCTGTCATATATACATATGTGTAACTGGCTAAGATCATTTTTCCAGATGTAATTTGAATTTTTGTTATGGAATTGTCATGCAGGTACGACGCACACTCTGGTGGTGAGCGTGAAATTCAGAGAACTATGTTGGAGTTATTAAACCAGTTGGATGGTTTTGATTCAAGAGGTGATGTGAAAGTGATCCTGGCGACAAACAAAATTGAAAGTCTTGACCCTGCCTTGCTCCGACCTGGTCGTATTGATAGGAAGATAGAGTTTCCTCTTCCCGACATTAAAACCAGGAGACGGATTTTCCAGGTACACTTTACTGCACTAGCAATGAAATCTTTAATAAAAGGCGGCAACTAGCAAGAGGGTCGGGTTGAGTTGACACAAAACCACTTTTTTGTCCATATTTATGAAGTGTTAATTATGACTACCAAAAAAATATTATCAGTTTATTGGATTTTTGGGTTGTTTATTGGCACCTGTAGACATCGAATTCTCATAACATCGTGATTTGCTTATGTGCTTCATGATTTTGTTAATCTATAGATACACACATCAAGGATGACTTTGGCTGATGATGTCAACTTGGAAGAATTCGTTATGACCAAAGATGAGTTCTCGGGAGCTGACATCAAGGCTATATGTACCGAGGCTGGATTACTTGCTTTAAGAGAACGCCGAATGAAGGTCAGCTGAGTAAATATGTTTATTGTGTAAAAAGGCTGAACTATTTGCACTTCCGTCTTTTACTTGCAACACTTTTGCATGTCGGTTTGTTCTAATTCATTTCATAGTTGGCCATATAGGTTTGGGTCAAAGGGGTAAATTTTCAGGATCGTTCAAAATGGGTTGGGTTGACCCGCACACACGTTTTTGCCCAATTATAATATGAAAACAATGGAGCAAAAGCAGTCTTTTTCAACCATATATGACTTCCTATTGTCCAAATCGTGCTTCATGCTTAACACGGTCAAACTTAGAAAAAACAGGAATGGCTATGATTTATCTGGGATAATATGCTGCTCAATATCGATTTGGGATTAAAGGGTCTGAGCTTATTGTGTTCTCTGCTTTTGGTTTCTAACTAAAATTGTGGTCTTGTCACTTAATTTTAGGTAACACATCCTGATTTTAAGAAGGCAAAGGACAAGGTTATGTTCAAGAAGAAAGAGGGTGTACCAGAAGGACTTTATATGTGAAACTGCTGTTTAGCTCATGTCTCAAGAACACATCACTCTGGTTGTTTTTTATGTTCTCTTTTTTTAGAAAAAACTGTGATGTAACTATGATACTGTCTCACTTTTGAGGATGAATGGATAGTTGCATTCTTCTGCATTTCATTTTATAGAAAAAACATGTATGATATTATACATCCCATGTTCTCGTATCCATACTACATTGTAATACAAAAGAAAGAGGTTACGAGTTTGATGGTCGTTATAGAAGCAGATTGATCATCTGTGTATCTGGATCGAAGTTAGATGATGACGGGATTTGGTCAAACGTGCATCCGGTTATCATAGAAGTATTACTAATAACCTACAGTAATAACTAGCATTACTGCTATCACTAACAGTGAGGTTAGACGTTAGTATTACTAATTTATCTCAAATTTTATTATCTAGAGAGAAAAAAGAAAATGGATAACGACATCATTGCCTTGTTACCCACTTATCACACCACGAGCTCATACATAACGAGCCAACAAGGTCACCGTAATGCAACGACGAGCATTTCAGCTCTTTTGAAGCAATAAGAAGGGCTCGTTATAGAGCCATTGCAAGTGCTCTTAACAAAATAACTTTTTGTTCTAACTTCAATTTTAATTAATAGAAATTGACTAAAAGTTTTTCTACTTCCATCAAAGATATAGAAATCAGTTTTAATTGAAACAAATTTCATTATTATATACAATATATTAAAAAGCGTGGGGTGCCTATGACTTTGTGCCCGGATCCGGGTTTGGGTGAGAAACCGGGTTTGGGCCGGATTTTATTGTTGGGCTGTTTTTTTTTTTTTTTGAATTTGGTTTTGGGCCGGTTATAAACGGTTACTGCTTTCACTAACCGGTTTTGTCTCTGACTTCGGTCACCGGATTTGGACTCCGACCACGGTTGTCTCTCCTGCCGTAAACCACCGCCGTTTTGGGAATACCGGAGGCGGTTATCCCCATCGCTGGCATGATTACCGTGGTTTTCCATAACCGCCACCGTCGTAACCGCTAACGACCGGTAATCTTTCAGGCGACGGTCGTACAAACGAAACAGAGGAAACCGTAAACGGTTCTGTTGAAGCGGCGCGTAAGAGAAGGCTAACCCTGGTCTTCGATAAAAGACTGAAACCACCGAGATGTGGTGGACAAACCAGGGGAAAACCCTAATTTTGAAAGGGGAGAGAGACCGTGTATGGAGAATCTAAAGGAGATCTTGGTTCAGTGGTTCTTGAACCATGAATAGGGAACCTAAACTTAATTTTGAAAATAAAGAGAAGGGCCTGGGAATCATTTGTCTGCCAGGAATATTGCGTACAGAGAAAGCAATATGGAAAAGACAAAAGACTTTGTTTACATATTTAGGATTATGTTTATTGTCCATTTAAACACATTCTCTTTGTTATACATATGCGTAAAAAGGAAATCAGGCTAAAAAATATACACTAATTTATGTGGTTTGATCAAAAGTTATTTGACATATATACTCTCAATAAGTAAGAATTTTTCTTATACTTTGTATTTTTTTTATGACATTGTGTATATTATATTGTATTTGCAATCAATTAGCAATGTTTTCATAGTTAACATGAGAAATTTTCAATATATATAATGTTTAATTTGAGTACTTTTTCTTAAGTCTTACGACATATTGTATAGTGAAGTTGTTGCTAAGATTACATGTTTATAATTTATTACTCCAGATACGTACATCACGTACCGTGCCCGGATCCGGGTTTGGGTGAGAAACCGGGTTTGGGCCGGATTTCATTATTGGGCTTTTTGTTTTTTTGCGAATTTGTTTTTGGGCCGGACATATATTGGGTCAAGTTTTTTTGGGCCCGTACCAATTGTTTTTTTTTCTTTTTGAAATAATTTTATTTTTTTGGCGGGCCGGTTACGGGGGTCGATTACGGGTTTGGGTTTTGAATTATAATTTTTTTCTATCGTGCTCTTGTGGGACCAGGCCGGTTTTTTATTCTTTTTTTTGGGTCGGATAAGAGCCGGGTTTAGAATGGGTTGGGTATGTCAACCCAAGACCCGTGCACTCTTTTCACAAACCGGGTTTACGTTTTCAGCCACGATCAGATTTTAGCCCTTCCACATCCGTGCTGAGCACGGGCTCAGACTAGTTATAATAATAACTTTAATTAGTTTGGAATTATTACACACACAAAAGGAAGTGACAAGATCAAACATGGAAACCCTAAACAATCAAACAACCGATTACAAGAACACGTGAACAATTTATGTGCGGTGACTTCTCTCTAAAATCGGTTGCTTCATCTTCATCATTAAACCAAATACGCCAATAGAGATGATGCAAGCTGATTTGTTTGTCTTGGAACCGATTTTAAAGATGAACCAACATAGAACACATTTGTTTTTATTCTGGTTACCAATTAACTTTATTGATTGAAACCATTGTGTGACATGCTATTGTAGACGGGGTGCAAATGAGTTCAGCCTAATTCAATAGTGCTCGGCTCGAGTCTTTTCAGATACTTGATGAGCTTTTATGATGCAGGCTTGGGCTTAGCTTGAATAGGGTTCAAAATCAGCTCAACTCGACTTGAAAAGTTTGATTATTTATAAGAAAACAAATTTTAAATAAGTTTAATTATTCCAAATCTAGAAAAATCATATTAAATAATAAATAATTTTAAGTGTGTATATATTTTAAAAAACATAAACAAGAGGAAAAAATGATTTTACGTAACTCTAACCGATCAATTCCAACACTTTTAACTATATTTGATACATTAAATAAAGCTTGAAAAGTTTTATAAGCGCAAAAACCGAATCTTTATAAGCTCAAGCTAGGCTCATTATGTATGTCGAGCTTATTTTTATGCTAGTGTTCAAGCTCGAGCTTGATAAAAGCTCGACTCAAATGTGTTTGCTCGAACCGATCAAACAACTCGATAAAATGTTGACTCGCTTGTAGCACAAATTATAAATCATAAAAGCTTATTTTTAAGCATCACCTTGATGGTCGACCGGTTATTACCCTTAATCTTCGTAAGGAAATTAAGGGTTTCAATCTTAGAGGCCCTGTTTGGTTGGCAGGAATCCAACGGATTCTGTGGGAATTGGATTTGAATTCCTTAGTAATTCCTGTTTGGTTGACTATGGAATTGGATTTTGTTGGAATTTAAATCCCTTAGATAAGGGATTCTAAAATCCTATCATATATGGAGAGATTTTAAAATCCAAGGAACAAAGGAAAGTGGCTAATTACCCTATTACCCTCATTCAAACATCAAAACCCTATTACGCATTCTCTGTTCCCCCAAATCCATTCGACGTCTCCAACCACTTGTGTCGCCGACCTAGGTCTCCTCCATCGACCGTCGTCTCCAAGCTGCCGTCGTCTCCAACGAGCGTGGTCTCCAACGAGCTGCCGTCGTCTCCACTCTCCATCATCGACGTCGTCTCCACTCTCCGCCGTCCGGTTGTCTTCGTCTCCACAGCCGCTGGCCTCGTCCTCACCCCTGACCGGAGGGTTGCTCACCGGCGACCTGCTGCCCTTGTCATCCACCGCCGCCATCCTTCTCTGCTGCCCTCGGTAAGTTATCTCTCCCTTCCTCTCAGTACATACAAATTCTTGCAGCTACTGTTTTTACAAATTCTTGCAGCTACTGTTTTTACAAATATTGATGTTTGATGGATGCTTGAATGCTACTGTTTTTGCTTATGGTTACCTTCTATCATATTTGTTACATTTTACAATAGTAACAGTGAAATCTATTGATAAAGTTATCATGTGTAGTGTTAAACTTGTTGGTGCTGAAACAATCTTAATTGTGTTACAAGCTAATGTGTTTATTATTTTTGTTTATCATATTGAAAAGGAATTTACATGTGCAGGAACAATGTCCCGACTTAATTTAACATTACATAACCGTAGACAACGACAAACGTCATTGATTTTGACATGGTGGAATGTGGTTTTGCACATTGTTGTACTCCTCTTGTTAATGATGTTTAAAAAACATAGAGATAGACCACGTCTTAAACATTTTTCTTCAAATGTAGATCGATACCTGATTCTACATAGATTTGTTTATGAGAGTGACACCATGTCAATATCACAAATTAGGATGCCTCGTAGGTGTTTTACAAAGTTGTGTCATATGCTTGAAGTATTCGGAGGCTTGAAACCAAGTAGGAATATGAATATTGATGAGCAAGTTGCTATTTTTCTCCATATTCTTGCTCACAATGTTAAGAATCGTGTCATTATATGTCGATTTCGCCGTTCGGGAGAAACAATTAGTAGATATTTTTCTCGAGTTTGTAATGCAGTCATACGATTGCATACTCGTTTGCTTATGACCCCGTAAAACAATGTGTTATTGCGGAGGAACCAGTTTGGGAAGCATACCTCAAGGTACGAATTATAATAATTATATTGTTACTTAAATATTGCGTTTTTGTTTTATATTTTTATACAAATAATAATGTTGGTTAATAGGTTCATAAGGATGCGGCAAAAATGAAAGACAAAACATTTCCCTACTTTGAAGACCTTTGCATTGTTTTTGGGAAAGACCGAGCACAAGGAAATAGAGCTAAATATTTTGTTGAGATGGAGCAAGACGTTAACTTGGAACAATCACAAGAGTCGGATGATGATTTACTTGATTCAGACAATGCTGTGAGCCGTAACACAAACTTGCAACATGATGAGACTTCCCCAAGTGTTCTTTCAAGGAAGAGGAAGAACCGAAGTGATGACGCGTTCAATAATGCGGTTGGATTGATAACAGAAAGTCTTAAAGAAATATCAAAAGACTTGAGCCAAGGTATTAGGTTTGACATGAAGATCAACGAATTGAGTGAGAAGATCCCTCCGGAGATTCTAAAGATGAATTCACTATCCCAAGTCGAGAAGTTCAAAGCTTTGACCAAGATAAGAAGTGATCCTATAAACGTTCAAAACTTTTGGCAGGGTAAAATACATTTTGGAAACTTAGTAGTATGAATTGTGGTGTTTTTTTAGGATGATTGCTATTTTGGATGTGTAGGTTTTTTGATAACTATATTTTGTTAAAAACATCTCACGTATTTTGGTAATTGGATGTATCCAAAGATTACTATTTATTAGTATGTTTATTACTATGATTTTGTAATTTATTTAATATAATGTTTACATAAAAGTTATAAAACAAGCTAAATTCAGGAAAAAAAGCATGAAGGGTAATCCTGTCATTTTACATATCTGAAATCAAATTCATCTATATTGTCTGCAAACCAAACAGATTATGGAAAAGGATTCCAATTTCATTTCCTGTCAACCAAACAGATTACAGATTCAAAATCAATTCCTGGCAGATTCCAATTCCATCAGGTGCTGTTTGGTTGGAGGGATTTTAAGGGATTTTGTGGGAATTGGATTTCAATTCCTTACAAATCCTTTGTTTGGTTCAACTTTTACAACGGAAAAGGATTCCTTACTTAGCATCAAAATCCATCAGATGAAGGATTTCAAAATCCATCCAACTTTGGATGGAATCTCAAATCCATCAAACGCAGACAACAAATATGCGACGTCTCCGCACCATGCTCCTTCCTCCGACGAAACAGACGGCGACGTCTCCGCCGGCAGACGACAACATACGACGATTTAGGGCTTCGACGACAGACGGCGACGTCTCCGACGACAGACGACGATTTAGGGCTTCGACGTCTCCGACAATTTAGGGCTTCGACGAGCTTCGACTGACGAGTTGCGACGGCGAAAAGGGCTTCGACGAGGTGGCTTGGCGACGACCGGCGGCGGCGGCGACTAGGGCTCCAATGATGGCTGCGACTGTGGTGGTCGATGACAGGAGGTAACATGCCCTAATGTAAATCCAATTCCTGCCACTACCAAACACATGAGGTAAGATTTCAGATTCAAAATCCAATTCCTTTAAAATCCAATTCCTTTCAACAATCCAATTCCTTCAAAAAACATTCCATCCAACCAAACGCCACCTCAGAGAATCCAATTCCATCAGAAACATTCCTGCGAACCAAACAGCACCAGAAGGTTTAATTAAAAGATGACTACGGGATTGCTATAAAAAGTGACGAATAATACCGGTTAAACCATATATGATATATATATCGGGAGGTTTAAATGAGGACCAAAATTCTCTGTTCAATTTCCCTCCCGAATTCCACTTACAAAATAAACGTCTGAGATTAAGTATTCTATTCTCATCTAATTTCTCTTTCTTATTTTTTTCTTATTTGAACCAAACTTCTATGCGTATAATGACAATTTTGAGTCACGTTTTCATCCAATTCGTCTGAAGTAAACCTCGCTGGTGACACACATTGCGGCTGAGGCACCGGCCGTAGCCGCCGGAGACCACCGTTTTCACCCTCGCTTGCCTTCGTTTACCGCTGACTGGATTGATATAACGTCTTCATCTCTGTCGTTGTGATCGGAATGAGGAATCAAAGAAAAGAATCGAGTAAAAAGGGATGTCAAGTATGTGAAGAAGCAGAATCCAGATACAAGTGTCCCGTCTGCCTCATTCCCTAGTAAGCTTTTTTTACAACTACGATTACGATTGCGATTACGGACCGAGAAATTGCTATCATGCGAATTTGATAATCTTCTCTTGTTTATTCGTTTATTATATTGCAGTTGCTCGCTCATCTGTTTTAAGAAACACAAAGGTAATTTCTTCGTTCGCTCGGTCCTGAAGAATGTTCTACTGTCCACATCATGTTATATCGAGTATATCTCTTGTTAATTTCACAGTTAATTTCACAGGTTTAGGGTTCATGCTCTTTCTAAGGGATTTCTGTGAACTAGTTCAATGTTGTAAAACTCGCTCCCGACTGGGTTTAGCAAGTAATCAGCCTAGTCGCTGAGTGTATTCAGATTAGAATTTTTATATATAAATTTCAAAATTATATAATCAGCCTAGTTGCGGAGTATCCAGATTAGAATTTTTATATATAAATTTCAAAATTATATAGTGTGACATGTTTATGGGACTATAGAATTAGAAAATAAATACTCAAATAGGCTATTAACACATGACACTTGAAAACTGGATATGTATTAATGGCTATAATGATGAGAACCAAGGAGACTAAGTATTCATTAAAAAACGTTAGGACTGAATCATCCTGAGTTTATCTGAGTTGGGATTGAGTTTTGCAGTACTCGGATTCACCACAACTTGGCAAGGTCACCCACCTTGTCACGAGTACTCGGCCTCGGAATAGGAGTTTTACAACACTGACTAGAATGCATTTTATAGTCTTACTTGCAAGTTGCAAGTGTTAATTGAGAACTACATGGCCATATATTTGTGTTAAATCACAACCTAAATCGGTAGCAGTTGTTTTCGTATATCAGAAAGCACGAATCCCTTCAGTTAACCACATGTGAAGGATTATGCATAGTTGACTCCTCTCATTCAAACAGTTTTTAGCATAAGCTAGACACAGGTGGATCTTTGAATATAAAGCAAAACAACCCATTCAGATTATGAGATTACTACTGAAATTGTTGCTAAATTTATCAGACAATGTTTTAAGTTTTTGAAGTAATCACCAAGTTAATTGACTGTATTAGTTCTCTACTCTTATTTCTTTTGCAGTTTTGCTAAAGTAAGTACTCCACTAGTTTAGACCATAATAGGTGACTTGACTTTGGGAAGCCTGCTAAATATGTCACTTTAGCGATGAAAATTTAGGTGTAGATTAGAAGAGTACTTACCTTGGTAAAAGAAGTGAAAGTAGAGAACTAATGCAGTCAAATACCCCTAAGGCCCTAATTGATCATCTATTGTTACTTTCCAGTTAAAGCGAAATATGCTGAAGTTTTGCTTTACTTTGAAATTCTAGTTAGCTTTTTCTTTCAAAACGAAAAGCTACCAGCTCCAATAAGCTTCAAAAAGCTCCATACCGAACATACCCGATATAGTTAAGAATATGAATAAATCCTGATTTGAGTTGAAAATTAATTGTCTTACATGACTATTTGAGTAAATTCAGGGAATTTTACTTTTTTTGTCTGTTGAATGAGGAGGAAGCCTGGATTCCTGTTTTTTTAAACAAGGGTGGCATTAGTTGGACATGAGGAAAAGAATGGGGTTCGCCTGTTACCTTGTTCTTGTCTTTTATTTTTTGCCAGATAGGTGGCGGTGGTAACGATAATATAAAATGGCGGTGGTGGTGGTGATGTGGTTGCAGAGTTGGACTTATAGGTGAAATATGATATAGCAGGAAGACTCATGTTGTTGCTTTCTTAATACAAGGAAGGATTTATTAGGTTTATTATTTGTCCATGAAAGGAAGATTTCTGGGGAAAGTTATTTACATGCCTAATCTGTTTTATCAATGTTGAGATGCAATTTTTCCATTTTCTTTTTCCTTTCCCCAGGAGTACTATAGTAAGTCACAAGCTAATTCTAAGATTTCTGATCATGTGCAGAAATTCCTTGTACTAAACCGCTTGCTGCTCCTGAGAATGATACAAGTAAGATTCCTGAAAACATTCTCCTTCTCAATGTTCCCAGATTTGCACTCCCCCTATTAATCACGAATCAATCTTTGCATTGTTTGAATTGTCTTCTTTAGTTTATATGTCATACAATTCGAAGCTTAATACGTATAGTTGCAGTAAATTTTCGAGCAAGAGGGAAATAATAAAATATGTGGATAACGTACCTCGACAGTCGACATATCATTAGTATTTATTTTATGAATCTTCATTATATTATTATCGACTTCTAAGGCATCAAAATAGTGGATCTGATTCTGAGAGCATGTTCGTGTTTGTGTATACGAGTTTAAAAACATACGAACAAGATGATAACTCACGCTGCAATTTGGAACGTTCTTCAGTTTAAGTCTTGTGACGCTTTCGCCCATATCTAGTCATCCCATGTTAGTCTAGCTTTTTGAGAAATATAATAAATTGTACGACTATAGCATACCCATATTCACATTATTTTTTAATTTTTTTACAACTCTTGAATCTAAATCTTATCACCTCTATTGAGAAAGATCCAAATAACTCTTTTATGGTCAACATACGGTCAATGCTACATCCTCTAATAACTGCACCCTGAAGGCCTGAACAGAAGTACCTATTATGGGGATTTGTGATGTGATTGAAGTAATATTGCTTCCTAGCTCATAAGTAAAATCGTGATTGCTTAAATATGCGATATAAAACTGTTTTTATTCTATTTCAGGCACAAATATTCCAGCAACTGATGTTGATAGACCATGTTATGTGGATTTTGCCCATGAAATCCTACCACCGTCCCAACTAGAATGCATAGGTATGCTTTCTAAATTCGTATAGTATAGTCAGAATTTTTCATGGCGGCAAGTGTCCACATATGAATGGGTCAATCTGGGTTGTGTTTTATTTGAGACAGATCAAATAAAACAATTAAAAATAAATAAATAAAACACGCTAACAGGATGTGTCAAATGGGTCAAACAAGTCAAAATAGGTTAAAAGTTGAAAGTTGCTAAGGGTTAAGATCTTCTCATGTTTTGGTCAAACATGACTCATCATATTCTCTTATAAACATGAGAATGAATCCCTTATTTTAAGTTAAAGAATTGGTCCCTTTGTAGGGCCCACTCTCATGAGAAGATCATGTTTGACCAAACATGAGAAGATTTTTACCCGTTTTGTAATCATAACTAACACTTTAATTTATTTATACAAGTTTGAAAAATAAAATGGACAATGCGGCTTCGTTTTGAGTTGAAAAATATCCTGTTTCAACACGAATTTCCATCTTCTCACCTCTATTGAACAAGCCATTATACTGGTTATCTATTCTACAACAATGCCCCTAGATAAAACATTAGATGATGACCACAGCTTCATCTACTGAAATCTGTGATGCTTTGAAAGACAAGAAGCTGCAAGAACTCATACGCAACATAGATTCTTCTACAGATGCTGAAACTGTAAGTGATATCATACTCCATATCTCCAATTTCCTCCCATTAGTAATTTCATAGTCTCGAAGGGACAAATCAAATCAAACCCACAGCAAATGCAAGCAACACTCACTGGATGCTGTTTTCAAATCTTTTTAGGAACTTGATAAAGCAATGGAAGACGAAGCATTTCACCTGTTTACCGAAAAGGTAGTTTTTTTTAATTAATTTTAGGTAATTCTTTATAGAGTTAATTGTCTAAATGGTCCTTTAACTATTACAAGTTTTTCATTTTAATCCTTTAACTTCAAAAGTGCTAAGGATGGTCCTTTATGATCCGTTTTGTTGCAAGGATGGTCTTTTTTAACATTGGCATTTTAGTCTTTTTTTAATCACTGCCCTAGATCTGTGCCCACACACACAACTCTTATTCTGTTGAGAGAGAGAGTTTGGATAAAACCCCACACCACCTTAGTTCCGTTGGAGGTGGTGACGGCGTGGAAGAGAGAGAGAGAGAGAGAGAGTGGTGGTGGTGGCGGCGGTGTTTGTTTTACAATTACGAGATAGAAAGAGAACTAGTGTTTATTTAGGTTGAAGATAAACCTAATAAAAATGACTATTAACTAATAAAAAATAATAGAATTGAATTTAATGAAAATAGGGTAAACTTGTCATTTTGTTAAGGTTAATGATATCGAGTAACAACCACCATCAAAATGGATCAAACACCCAACAAAATGGATCAATAAAGAATCATCCTTGCCAGTTTTAAAGTTGAATGACTAAAGTGACAAAAATGTGATAGTTAAATAGATAATTAACTTCCTGGACAAAGTAATAAGGTTTTGATCTATTGTTGCTAGGTTTTGGCCATGGTAAATCCTTCTGGCAATAAACAGGTTTAGTATGTGAAGTGATGTCAGTGAGTAATGTCTAATCTTAATGGAAAGCTTTGTCAATGAATTTTGTTGTTAGGTTATAGCATCTTTTTAATGGTTTCTGTAAGCTTTGAAGATGGTATATTTGTTGCTGAAAAAACAACAATGTAACCAACAAGCATTTCTTGTCGAGTTATGAAACACGACGTTTCTTCCCTGACATATTGAAGCACTACTATTTGATTTGATATGGGAAAAAGTTTCTCACACATACAAATCAATCCAACCATTTCATGCGTTGAATGGGGTCAATCTCTTGCTTTGTCATGTGGATGATAACAACTCATCCCAAACATACGGTTAAATTTCTACCATCTGCACCGAAGGTACCCCAAGATAAAATTAAAAGAATAAGAAGAAATAATACTTTACACCTCTCCTTTTCTTTACATATTTAAAAGGAGATGAAATTTATAAAAGAAGACCGTACAAATATGCCAAACCTAACATCAGTATTTTTGACTCACAGGAAAAAGACACCAAACATTTCAACTTATAGAGAGGATAGATATACCTTGGTACCATTTTTTTATATTTATTCTGCTACTTATAAGATAACACAAAAAATCAATAAAGGAGGTAAATAAATAAATTAATGGATTCACGTATCATCTTATGATAAGGATGATGTGTGAGTATATCATTTTTCAAAGTACTATTCTTAGGCTACCAGCATCTATCACACCGTTCACACAGCCACATCAGCTCAACATCAGCGCCACATCATTTCCCCACCATTCCCTCATCGCATCACACAAACCCCGCATCCATCACATTCATTCACATCACAAAAAAAAAAAAAAAGAAAAAAAAATTCCCTCCCTCACACAATCTCCCTCACGCAAGCGACGGTGGTCACGTATGTGACCGTGAGGGTGCCCTCACGGAGGCCGGCGATGGTGTGGCGTGACCGTGAGCCCTCCTCACACACTCCCTGCGCGATGGATGCGGCCGGTCTTAAAAGGTAGTTCGAGGAACAGATGTTTGTGAGTTTGTGACAACTAGGCCAGGTTTGCTTTTAGATGGGTCAGCTTGTATAGCTTGTATTTGAGTGGATCAAGTTGTCTGTAAAAAGGGCCTACATTATTCTTATTCCCCAACTAATACACGGTCACAAGGACAGGGGCGGACCTGCCCTTTGGGGGGGGGGGGGGGGGGGGGGTCAAGCGCCACCGGTACTTTGACGGTTCGCAGTGTTAATTTTTGATTTTTTGAGACGATGCCACGGGTAAATTTTCGGGGTGCACCGGTGATGCCACCAAAATCAAAGGAAAAAAGAAACTTTTTATAAAAAATGATAAGAAATAGTTTAATCTTTCAGTTTATACCTTTAAAATACTTTAATTTACTTTTAAAATAGCATTTTAGTTAATAGGTCTTCATATAAATTGTGTTTTGTTTTAAAATTTGGCCTTAAAATACCAGAAAAACAGCCGAAACCTCGTTAATCCGACCCGATTAACCGGAAACCCGAAAAAAAACCCGAACCAGACCCTCAAACTTATTTAATTTTATTCTCGCATTATATGGTGCTACCGGTCCCCAGAAATCCTGGGTCCGCCACTGCACACGGTTATATTTACATGTCGCATTACCTGATAACAGTCTATGTTCTGAAGCTCAGCTGTCAGCTTCTTCCCCGAATTATGGCCCATTTCCTCTGGAAATAAAGTCATCCAATTCCAACAAATATTCTCAAATCACGTGCCCACAACCCAAAAAAGCAAATATACTATTATCAAAAGATAACCTACTTTTCAAAATGCTTAAATAATATATATATATATATATATATATATATATATATATATATATATATTCATGGACGGAGTACAAAGTAAACACACCTTCTGTTTCCTCCTTGATTATATTGTATACCTGTGTGAAACAATAACGAACACAAGGGTCATAAAAAACAACCGATCTTTAAATAAGGAAACATCTCAGCACATTTCTTCGATCCTATACACAATTCCTGCTTAATTTAACCACTCATCGAGTCCTGCATCTATTGTATTGTATAATTTACACGTCAACTACGTTTTATGGTGTAAGTCAGCCTGTTTAGAATGCATGGTGTTACTCAACTCGCCCTTTTAACTACAAAATTTAGTCGGCTACGACCCCTGAACATCGATCAGCCTGCATAGGCACATAGGCCACCACTGTCATATCTTCAATTCTAGACGTACATAAATACAAACTGAAATGGAGGTGATTTGTACACCACTGCTTTGCCAAAAAAAAAAAAAGAAAAAGAAAAAAACAGTACACCACCAATATCTTTAAAAATAATAATTTAATCATTACATTTGTAAGGAGATCGAGGGTAGTACTTTATTACTGTTAAAGCAAAAGTTTTTGGTGGTATATAAATCACCTGCTTAACCAAAATGGCAAAGCTTACTAGTCGAGTGATGCTCAGGATCCGTAATGCCTTTGCTGCTGCTCTGCTTACTCGTGACAACAGGCATGCCCATTTGATTCTGCATGAAGAGCGGTTTGATGAGTGTTCCGAGTGTGAATATGAAAGAAACTCTTTGAAGAATCTCTTTGAGGTTAAAGAAAACTTGTAAATTTTTATCAAGTTGTCCAAGCCTGTTAATATACAAAGTCGATCATAATGAATTTCCTGCTTCTTGAAGAATCTTTTTTCTTCATGGTATGATTAAAACACGTATATATACATATAAACATGTAAAGTATATTTGCATTTATACACATGAATAGCTTTGCTTCTATAATACGTAGTAAATCATCCTTAATTCACAAGCTAAGAAAATTATATAAAAGCATGAATAAAATTACAAATTAAGTCGTAATAATTTATACTCTTTAAGTAAGGAATTATATATGTTTGCACTTATTGCGACAATCAATTTCAATTCTTCACGCAAGTTGTGTACGTAGTGTACTCCTTAATCACACACTTTAATGTGTGTAAAAATGTTAAGTGTATGATCAATTTAACTAATTTGTTGATTCAACGTGCCTGGGGTTGTAGCAACTGTGTTTGGGGGAGACCATGGTACTGTTGGTACGGATCTGGAAACGGAACACGTGGCTGGTTGACGTTCTGCATAGGAAACGAGTTCATCATCGGGTCTGACGGGTTAGCCGATTGACCTCTTGCGTTCCCCATCATGGGAACCTGTGCCATTTGAAACCGTGGAACAGGGAAACGTTGACCCATATGAGCTGCCGCCGCCGCCGCCGCAGCTGCTGCTGCAGGGTTCGGCATGGCTGAACCAGGAAGAACCGGTGGATATGGCATCATGGGGCGGTTCATACCAACCTGTTCCATTCCCATGCCCATGCCGGCCATACCCATAGCACCCATTGTTGGCATGTAACGCTGGACACCTGGGAACATCATAGGTACCATGTTGTATCCCATAGACATCATCTGCAGATATAAAAGGTCATTAATATATAATTGTGTATCACACTTCCTTCATTATGTTAACTAGTAACTGAACTTTCAAATATTTAGACGAATGCCACTCGAAGATGGATCCAAATATGATGGAAAATGGTACAAACAAATAGAATCGATCGATTTTAAGTACCTGAACTTGCATTTGAAGTGACTTTAAATACTCAATCGCCTCGTCAAGCATTGAAGCTTTGTCCGACTACATATAATTCAAAAATGATTAACAAAGTAAGGCCGGTTTTGTTTGAAAGCTAATAGTGTTCTATAAATAATGTCGTGTATATGTATATATACAACACATGTGAGCGGACCTTGTTGCAGCGAGGAATTAGTTCTTGTAAGGCCTTCATCTTTTCGTTAATCCTATCTCGACGTCTCTGCAGAAACCAATTTTAATTACAGTTATTTAAAAAAAATTGATATTTGTAAATTTATACTCAACTGAAAAGAAGATGCATGGTGTCTAAAATGGAATTCAAACCCTTTCTGAGAGATTGTGAACTTCTGCAGCACGAGTCCTTTTGGTAGACGTCGATCCACGCGATTGTTTCTTCGTATTACGACACTCGAACTCGCCATCCTTCATTAATTTATAAATAACAAGAAATCTCAGTTCACAGCTTGAAATAATTTCAAGCAACAGGAGCTAGCATAAGAAAATCTATCTATAATTCTACATCATGTTTTAATAAATAATATAGCTAAGTATCTGATTAGATTATACTATATCATATAATACTTACTTTTAACACATGTTCTAATCCCTTAAACTAATACAAATTATGTTTCTTTTGATGAGTGATGTTCTTTATTAACTAGTCAACACAAATTGTTGACTTTTCAAAAGATCTCTTCTAGTAATCAATAGTGTACGTTCCAATTGAAATATCAGCAGGGGTGAGTAAATTCTCACAGAAATTGGTGACTTGACACTGTGACCCCCATGGAAACAAAAAGGGGCCAAAGTAAAAGCATGCACGTGGTGGGTAGGTAAGGTACTCCTGACACTGCAGAAATATATAAATGCAAAAAGCAGTTGTTCGATGTGTACAACCCAAAATTGGAAATATTAGAGCCTTCATAAACTGAAGTACGTTTGTGAATTCTTGGAGAAGCAGATGACTTGACATTCAATATCCCAAATTGAAAACGTACAACCTGCCCAAGCTGCGTGCGTACACAGATGCATTGTGTTCCTGAAGTGAAGCATACTTCACCTTAATATTGTATTGGACATGCACAAAAGACTGTAGAAAAATGTATGATGCAGAAAAGGCTTAGGTTCCACCTTTCTTTTTCTATAAAAAGAGTACACGTAGATCATGTAATTTTGTAATTTTTCAAAGCAAGGCGACTTTGGTTATCGGTGTAAAAACTGGTCCGTTAACTAGAATGTTGTAGCTTCAAGTCCTAATAGATAGAATGAGTGTGGATATTTTGCCGTCAAGAAAAACCAAAATTTCTTTTTGAACAGCAAACGACATTTTCATTAAAAGAAAAACTAGCCAGATTGTTGGTACAGAGCATCTCCGAAATAATTTGACACTTGAGTATAAAGTAATAATTCATTTTGGCCTAATAGTAAACATTTTGATCCTAACAAAAATATTAGAAATGTAAGAAAAATTACAATAAATGATATACTAATTAAGGGAAACTAACCAAACTAGGGTTGGGTGTTTAGATGTATAAAGTATTGTGTAATATTAATTAGAAATATCGCTAATTTTTTTAAGTAATTAAGTTGGTAACATTTCAAATATGATTATGCAAGTTAAAATTGTCCTGATACAGCAGGGTAAACTCCAGAAATGTGTGAAAAGAGTTTCGTTTTTAAAGTCTGCGCGGCCTCACTAACACACGTGTCAAATCCTACAGCCACGTGTGAGTCCGTCGTTCGACGTGGCAAAAACGGTTTCGCAGCACTCCAAAGGTGCATCGAAACTTGCATTTTATGGGTTCGTTAAGATGCAGCTGCTAGACGACAAAAACTGGAAACTACAAATATGGTAAAATTCGTTTTCACAAAGTTCGAGTGGATGAACATTCATCGGGAACGATGTAATGTTTTATGAACATTCACACATGACCCTAAATTTCACCAAATTAAGGTGGATGTTATGAATGTTTATATATAGTGTCCTAAAAGTCGATTGAACCTAAATTTTGTTATATAGTGCATAATTTTTATAAAAAGTTCTATATATCTACAGTATTTTTTTTATTTTATCCTATTACTTATTTAGTATCTAACAAGTATAATACATTAGTTTTTTTTCTTGTATTATTTTTTAATTTTAGCAAAATTATTAAATAAGTAGAATGAACAAGTAGAAAATTTTAGTACAAATATATACCATAATTTTTTATAATTGAAAAAAGAGAATAAATAATATATAGTTTTCTAACTTTATATCAAGCGCTATATGACATTATGTGTAATATTTTTTAATTAGGTATCAGTATGTAATAAATATAATTATCAACAATCTACCAACTTACAAAATAATGAATATAATATATACACATAATTTATGAAGTTCTACGAAAACGTGTCTCTAATGGATGTATGTCGACATTAGGTTGATCTATAGCTTGCTTAAGCTGACATTATTTAATCACTTGAATTTATTTATAATTTAAAAATAAAATTGTCGCCAGCTACACTATGAATCGTTTGTGAACCAAAATCGAAGTTGACAATCTCAAGTTGCTCATAGTAGGTGGCTAGAACTGAAAATCAAAGATAAGCTGAAAAACATAGCCCTTTCTTAGATAATTAAAATAGAAAACGTACGTAGGTTTTTTTTAATATTAATGCTTAGGTTTTTATATATTGTTTAGTTTTTTATTGATTAAAATAAAACTTACTTATCATGTGTATTGTATCAAAGGGCCCTGGTTTAACTAACTATATATAGAGCTTGATAAATATTCTCCTCAAACTTTAGGTTGTAGATTTTACATGAACTATAAGAGCATGACCGCATGAGTAGCATCTATTATCTTTTTAGCCTAAGTATCATATTATTTTTTTTACTTTCTTTCTTTTACACGAAATCAAGTATAATCTAACTTAAATAACGCATATTTTTTCTCCTATTATTCTCTCTTGTATACTAAAAAAAGGAAATATGCAAGTGACTTCGGGTTGGAGAACCGAGAGCTAACTCGAAAAGGAGGGTGTAATGATATTTCCGAGTCACCCGAGAGCTAACCCAAAGTGAAGTGGTATGTAGATATAAAAATTTATTTTTAACCCTTTTTCTTTTTATTAAATATGATATCTCAAATGTTGTTTTCTTTTGAAAAGGAACAGTATTCTGTTACGGCGAGAGTGCAACCATTAATGCACGTACAGATGCTGTTAGACTTTTCTGTTTCATGTGAATGTACAAGTCAATGATTGCACAAGGAGTAGTTGGTCATTTACCTCACTGTAACATTCTGTGTCGTCGGTGTCTCTGCCTTTCCGCTTCCGGTCTTCCGTCGCCGGCAGTGGCTTCTGAGACGACGGTTCAACACTAGCACTTGCTCCAGAGCCGCCAGTACCCGGAGATGACGACGCGCTGAGGTCATAAGTCTCCGGTTCTCTTCCGGCAGACGATGCACCGGCAGCACCAAAACTGCTCATACTACCACGGCACCCTACGTTCCCGCCGGAAACGAGCGCTGCACTATCCGTCACTCGTGATGCTCTAGATTGCAGGGGCTCAGCTTCCGGCCGATCGTTTGACTCCACAACCGTCGACTGAGTCATCGCCTGCGACGTGTGGTTTGTATTCGCCGGAGCTGATATTCCGGTTACGTTTCCTTTGTTTGGCCTCGAGAAATGCAAGAAATGTGCAAATCTCGGTTGGCTTGGCTCCTCCTCTACACGCTTTGACGGCGGAATCGGAGGCCGGGGAGAGGGAAGAAGAACCACAGCTGGCGCCGGCAGTTGCTGTTGGGAGGAAGGCGCGGCGGTGGTAACCGGAGCAGAAGACGGAAGAACAGGATACAGCAAATCGTTATTATGAAGGTATAGGTCTAGATTGTTATCATCGCTAGGGTAATGAAGCCACGAGACCATCTCGTCTTCTTGCATGAACAGATTACACGGCGTCGTTTCTTCCTCTGTAACACCGGATCGGAACTCTCTTCCGGAGCTTGACGGCATCGTTTCTGGCTTCTTGGATCTCTGTTTTTGGCTCTGCATTACCACCTGACCGTTTTGCCACAGTAACTCCATTATATCTTCATCAGCCCTACAAATTCGAGCATACACTAAAATTCAAATCCGAAATCACAATTTGAAATAAAGGCATAGAACAATATATAAATTTACATTGCGGACTTCTTGTGCCTTTTTAAGCTCGAACAAGCCGGAAGCAAGTAATCGTTGTCCGTTTCAAAATCAGGAACACAATGATTCATCCTCTGCAAGTCAAGCACTAATCAAAAATTGAAAAACACAATTATGGAATCTTGATTGAGCATAGAATCACCGTCTGAAATCACGACAAAACAAGAAGAGCTTCAACGAAACAAAATCGATCTACTGATCTTGTTTCTGAAAAGGAATTCGATTAAAACCGTAGGAGCATGAAGAAGGTAGCTTCACAGAATCACAGATATCTCACCGGCATACGATTCGGTACAAAAAATTCAGAATATCAAGAGGTACAGAAGCAATTTTTATGTTTTTTGTTAGCAGCTCAAAACGAAAGAAGAAGATAAGGTGTGTGCTGTGCTCCGTGTGTCTCTCTTTCTCTCTCTCTATCTTTGCTTTTGCATTTGTCCATTTTATCATTGGGAGAGAATCCACCATTGACTTTACGATTACTAGTGACATTTTAATTTATGAAGTATATTTACTAAAATAGAGTATTCTTGGTGGTGAAACAAAGGGCATTTCATATTCTTTTTCTTTTTTTTTATAGTTTGGAGAGAATTTTCAAGCTATTACTTTAAAAAAAATGTGTAAGTTTAATCATATATTAAAATATTATATTTATTTATGGATAGACTGTGAGAATAAGTATAGTCGTCATCAATTAAATTTTAATCTGTTAAATCTAATACTCGTAATTCACCTGTTGTAATTCATGATAATCGCAACAGTTGAGTAATAACAAAATAAAGCTATAATAGGGCTTATGATAAAAAAACACCATCATACTTATTTACAATGATATAAAAGTTAAGTTTCCTACATTCTTTGTATACAAACATAACATTATCTTTTTATTTTGATTTGTTTTGTTTTTATCAAAGCTATTTTTAGAAGCAATTTCTCTACTCATAAACATAGATATGATCATTTTCCACTTTTTACCTTTTTCATACTCTATTTTAAGGGCGGACCCAAGAATATTTTTAACTGATGGAACAATATAATTACAAAAATAAAATTAATTAAAATTGAGAGTATTGTTCAAGTTCTTTTTTTGGGTTTTCGGTTAATTGGGTCGGATTCACGAGGTACCGATTGTTGTGTTGGTATTTAAGGCCAAAATCTAAAACAAAACACTACTTAAATGTATAAAATCAAATACACAATTACAATTAATTAAACTTATAAACTTTTTCCAACTTTGAACGAATTATGGTGACATATAAACAATGACGGGCAGCACCCGAAAGTTTGACAGGTAACACCTGTAACACCGTGTTTCACGAGCTTAAAATTAGCGCCAATTTAAACTTTTAAAACTTATTTATCAAAAGCTAGTAGCGGATATAAACATCATTTACAAATTACCATATGGTTATCTGACTATTTAACATTTCAAATAACAGGGGTTACCACAACTAACAACCGACCATCGGATCACATGCACATAAATAACAATTAGTGTTCAACAAATATAAATACTACTATTACCCACGAGTAACCCCAGCTCGTCAGGCCATCAGTCACTAACCTGCGAAAAAGTGAAATCTTACACCGTTAGCTACAACTAGCTAGTGAGCACCAATTTACACATAAACATCAATAAGCATGCTATCACATCACAATAAGGCACACATAGCTAAGCTATCACATAGCGGTGTGCCGACATGTCAGCGGGATCATATCTTGCGAGGTAGCTAGCCTGGCTTAACGATCCAAGCTGGGGAATCAGTCACAACCATCCGCATCGGTGGGGGAGCGAAGAGCAGCCCACCATCACGTTTACCAGTTCCGGTTTGCACCGAGAACCCCATTTCACAACCAGTTCCGGCTTTCGCCGCAAACCCCATTACACAACCAGTTCCGGCTTACACCAAGAACCCCATCTTCGTCAAGGAACGATGGCCTGCAGAGCCGTCACCAAGCGTATACACTCGGATGCCGTTAATCCCCCACTTCCAGACCCTATTGGGCCGCCAGGGACCAGCCTACGCGGCTGACCTTAACCAATCCCAGGAACTGTGGTACAGTCCCCCAATTGTCTGGACATAACATAATAACACATAACCGATCCAATAAGGATCCAATTGCATGTACAATTTAATACTCTAAAACAGCTGATCCAATCAGGATCCAATTACTTGCGCAATACAATAATCTAACATGGCTGATCCAATCAGGATCCAATTACATACACATATACATTATCACATTAGCTTCTGCTCATACTTGATGAGCATAATACAAATTACACTTTAAACATAACATATAGTTGTCACATAAGTCATAACCCTACTTGGGTCTATCTCGTATCACTTCACTTATCTATCACCACTACCATAATCACATTACACCTATTATAACACAACACGTCACTTCACCACTTACCTCGCACGTGCCTACGTCACTATCACAATAGCACGTTTCAATACACAACAGTTAGCCCTACTTACTAAGTCTCATGGGAAAATCGGTACTTACCTCAAGCTCATAATAAGCTAACACAACGATCAACGGCTTCCGGTTCCTCAGGAGTACCTAAAACGACGCATATACACGGGGTTATCACTTAACACTTAACATTCTTCGTTTAAAACATGCGTTACAAATCTTTCAACACAGGACAGGGTTCTACGGCCGCAGAGGATATGGCTTACGGCCGTAGAGTCCTTTTTCGAATGAACAAGGTCCTACGGCCGTAGAGACTTCTCCCTACGCCCGCAGAAGCTGTTCTTTGGGTTCCTACGGCCGTAGGTTATGTACCCACGCCCGTAGCCTTCGTTCCTTCACCCGTATGTGTTAAACCACATAAAACATCCTCCTACGGTCGCAGGAACCACTTACTACGGCCACAGAAGGCTTAACTTCAACAAATCTGAAAAACACCTCCCTACGGCCGCAGAAATATTTTCCTACGGCCGCAGGACAAAATGGCCCTTACGGCTGCATAAACATATCCCTACGGCTGCCGGAAGTTCCTGCACAGCAGGCCTTCGTCTCTGTTCGCGAAACAGTCCTGCAAACTTGCGTTTTTTACCTTTAATTCGACCAAAACTCAGTTCTAACCACTTGTATACTTCACTAGACAAGTGAAGTGTAACACCCCAAAGTTTGAAGTCCCTTTTTATTGGTAAGATTTGTATGTGTGTTTAGTAAGTTGCCCTTTTTGTGTGTTCATGTGATTTAATAGTAAAGGGGCTAAAGTTGTCAAGTATGCAAAGTTATAGAAGTCCAGGGGCTGTTTTGTTAATTGCCCAAAGATATAGATATATGAAGGTTTTCTTTTGACTTTGTGTAGTCAAAAACCTTCTTCCATATACACACTTACGACACACACACACTATCACAATCTGATGCTGCGATTTTTGAACAAGAAATCAGAAGTTTGATAGTTGAATTCGTTCCTAAAGTGAAGTAGTAGCAAGAGGTATGTGTTTTTCTTGGTTTCTTTGAGTTGTGAGTCAAGAAGGGGATTCAAGAGTTGAATCCTTGTTAGTAGCATGTTTGTAGTGTTTTTGAAGTTGTTATGATGCTTTAATAGCTACTACATATTAAAGAAGTAGTGGTAATGTTTGAATCTGAGTTTCTGTGGTTTTATATGTGAAAAACCCGAGTTTTAGTTGCTGTCGTCGAACAGAGTAGATGAGCCTGCAGTGCCGACTGTCCTTGCGGCCGTAAGGGTTATCCCTTGCGACCGTAAGGCAGTGGTTAAGTGTTTTGGTTGTTTTTCCCCTTGCGGTCGTAAGCGAAGTTACTTGCGACCGTAAGGGTGTGTTTTATGAGATAATTTAGAAAGGACCCTTGCGATCGCATAGGTTTTTCCTTGCGATCGTAAGGAGGTAGATAGGACCCTTGCGGTCGCATGGCTTAATGCTTGCGGTCGCAAGCAGTCGTCCAGGTTTCAGTTTAGTGTTTGATCAGTGTCTTTCGCAAGTTGAGTACAGATGTTTATGTAGTATGGTTTATTGCTTGTAGGCAATAAGAGTTGACGTTTCAGTGATTGAGAATAGCTGTTTAATTGCTGCTAAGGTGAGTGTACTTACCTTTAATCAGATTATGTGAGATTCAGTAACTCTATGTTGTAGTATTTAGTATGATCTACATACATATATGTACAAGGTGAACAGTATGATATCCGCGTTATGATTTGTTTATGTTATGAGTTAAGACTATTGTTTCAAGGTATAATAGAACTCAGATATATTATTCAGTAAAGAGGTAGGGGTATATTGAGATCCTTATACCCAAACAGAGTGTCAGGGATTTGATTACGCGCGAGGTGTGATCACACCCTGGACCAGTTAATAGTTTGAACAATTTTGCAGGTGTTCAGCTTGGATGTGAGACATCCCCAGAAGAATTACTCATGTTTTAAGTGTGTATCTGTTCAGTTTGTATGCTCACTAAGCGAAAGCTTATGTTTTAGTATGTTGTGCATGCAGGTAACCAGTTTCCAGCAAGGGTAAGGCCCCGGTGCTTTTCAGAGTTGGATAGCTCCAAGCTTTTGAAAATAAGTACTTTTAACACTACTTTTGTGAGACTGTTAGCACTAAAGTGTTGAAAGCTTGTTTTCCGCAAACTCTGTTATTTTAAAAGTGCTAATCTTAAATAATAGAGTTTTTAAAAGCTATTTTAGAAAAGTGGTGTTTCAACTTGGTATTAGAGCCAAGGTTTAAGGGATTTGGGCACGCACGAGTGTGATGTCTGAACTTAAACCGTGGCTTTGAGGTCAGGAGGAGCTATCCCTGGGGCAGTAGTCTTGGTGAGCATATGGTTAATAGAAGTTTATGATTTGTTATCAGTTTTACAGATCGAGCATGAGTATCAATGTTTTGCATGTGTAATAGTTATTTGACTAAGTACTAAATAATAATATGTTTGTATGATATCAGAGAAAAGAAGAATGTTTAATAGATGTAATTAGTTATGCCATATACGTGACCTAAGCTTGTGAATCGGGGTATTCCGTGACGGTATTAAGAACAATTGTGTATAATATGTTCCTCACAACGCCTGACCAGTGTATGTGAAGAACATGTGATATACAGTTGAGGTTAAGATTGCCATGTCAGTACCTTGTGAATCAAGTGAGGGGTGATACGTGACAGTACAGTAAGTATGAATAAGACAAGAACAGAAAATGAGATAAATGTAGTATCAATAATATTACATACCTTATTATGAGAAACAGAGAAAGTTGTTTGGTAGTATATGTTAAAAATATCTGATGATGAGTATATAGTATGTGGTTAGAATTGATATGAGTCAGATATAGCAGTATATTACATACCACAATTTAACACGAAAATAACTAACACAAAACTTTATTCATTTCAACTAACTGCAACGTTACACTTCGCACGAAAAGTACACACTACATTTACACACACTTTACTTAACTACATTACAACACTCTACTACTATCTCGAAGTTCACACAACACTTTCAACTAGTTAGGGCACTCCGAGGAGTCATACCCATACTGACTACACTCATCACAAAACTTACCCAAACATTCTCTAGAATAATGCCCTGGGAGTCCACACGAATAACACAAATCTATCCTTGTACTTGCATTCCCCGGCATGGCTCTTTCTGCAAATCTCACACGTAACTCAACGTCTAGATCCTCTGGCCTCAGCCTGCATTTTCACCTTCTGGACTTCCTCATTTCGTTCCTCTTTCATTGCACGAACCTCTTCTCGTACAACACTTCTCATCTCATCTTTCATTTCCTCTTTCACTTCATTTCTTATGCCTGCTACAATTGGAGGCATATTTTTCTTAAAACACTTATCAAATTGGTCTGACATTACTTCTCGAAGGTGACGCGTAGGCACAGCCCCGCGTTTACTCCCATAAACGGAGATATAGTCCTGGACTTCTCCTATAGTGGTTAAATCCAAGGTTTCTTCACGATTTTCATTTCCAGCTTGTCTGTACACGTTTCTATCCATCTTACTGCAATCAAAAGAACTCTTAGTTAGTATAAACACAAAACATCATTAAAATTCTTCTACTAATCACCAATTCAATCTAATCACACTCGGACATTCTCGACTGTCCGCATTTGACACACGTCATTTCTTAATACACTAATTAAGTTTCGTTTTATTACCACTAATACTATTCTCTCACATTATTAATAATATCACTTTATTTCTCTTATCGCATTCGCGTTTATTTGACACAATTGCCATTTATTCTTAACTAACTTTCTTAAGTCAAATTCTTACAGTAAATCAACACAAACAATGCATTTCCGCCATTTGCATCGAGCTAAAACACTTGCCTCAAGAAACAATAGAACCTCTATCACTTCTACTGAATTGGATTTCCTCGACAATATCATTGCCGAATTAACCCACTCCAGTTCCAACATTGAAACCTCAAACACAATTACAATAAAAGTAAGAAACAATCTCACTACAGCCAACAACAACTCATAAAACACTAATAACAATTACAACTACTCGAATATCAACAATTTACACTCTTAAACGAGTCAATCAACACAAGTACAAACGCTTACAATTTACCAAAACTCTACAAAACACCAAATAACCAAAACTATACATCTGGCCTTTTTAGCTTCCACTTGTCATCATCTACAACGCTCACCCCTTTTACACGGGAAGAGCCCTCTATCTTTTGCCCTGACAATGATCCTCCAGTTCCTGCATCCTATCTCATCGGACAATCACTAATTCGGTGCCCCAACTTGTGGCACCTAAACACACATTTCCTTTGAACTCACATTCCGCAGTTGTGTGACCAATCTGTCCGCACCTCAAACACCTGGTAGTAGCTTTGGAGCAAGAACCAGTGTGATACACACGGCACTGAGAACACCAAGAACCATCAAATTTGGGCTTCTTACACGATCTCGACTTTCCGCCTAAACAAGGCTTCTCTTTCACATGACCAGATTTAGAGGATTTCCGAAATTTCCTCTTCTGACCCTTAACTGTGTTGTCTCCCTCGCACTTGAGGCTATCTCCCTTAATTTTTCGAGCTATTTCAAAAGCCCGGTCCAAACTAGACACAACTCTAACATGTGCTCTATACTCTACTGGTAGCATTCCCACAAACTTGCGAATCTTAGCACTTTCA
The DNA here is from genome assembly GCA_947179395.2 of Pulicaria dysenterica. Classification (NCBI taxonomy): domain Eukaryota; kingdom Viridiplantae; phylum Streptophyta; class Magnoliopsida; order Asterales; family Asteraceae; genus Pulicaria; species Pulicaria dysenterica. The sequence continues at coordinate 73,464,269 of OX359292.1, read as the reverse complement.
TCTACTACTAGGTGAGGGATGAACCTCACTTTATCAGTAAAAGCATGGATCAAATATTCCACTGGCTTATCTCCTTTCTGGAGATCATTGAACTCCCGTTCCATCTTTTCTAAATCGTAATCGGTGCAATATTTCTTTGTCACACGTTCAGAAAACTGCTCCCACGTCATTGCAACAATCACTCCTCTGTTCACTGAATCTTTCACGGAGTCCCACCAAAACATGGCATCACCCTTCAGCAAGCGTACCGCATACTTGACACGGTACTCTGGTTCACAATCACAAGACTCGAAAGCTTGATCCGTCTCTCAAAGCCATCGTATAGTATTCGAAGGATTATCACTACCCTCGAACTCTTTGGGTCCACAAGAAAGGAACTTCTTGTAGGAACAGTGCTCCGGACTCTTGCTTTTGACGGATTCCAACAATATCTCCCTTGTCACTCGAAGTTCTTCTTCAAGGTGCAGAACATACGCCTTCAACTCTGGAATCGGCCTATGGTCTTGAGTATCACGTAGAGAATATTCCTTCTCAGTTTCAACATGAGTACGAGATGCCTCGTCCTCCACTTGCTTATGAGCATTCTCACTATCAGCTCGCTGCTCAGACATTCTCACTTACTCACTATACACACGAGAACCACACTTAACATGTCACTTATCCGACATCATTTAACATGAGGCGTTAGTATACAACATATCACAATCACATAACACTCACACTCAGCCCCAATTACCCCAATAGGAACACTTAACGATGGTCGGGCCCGAGTTTGAGATCGAATACTCTTCCGAGTATCCAATTCCCTCAAACTTAGGCTCTGATACCTAATTGTAACACCGTGTTTCACGAGCTTAAATTTAGCGCCAATTTAAACTTTTAAAACTTATTTATCAAAAGCTAGCAGCGGATATAAACACCATTTACAAATTACCAGATGATTATCTGACTATTTAACATTTCAAATAACAAGGGTTACCACAACTAACAACCGACCATCGGATCACATGCACATAAATAACAATTAGTATTCCACAAATATAAATACTACTATTACCCACGAGTAACCCCAGCTCGCCAGGCCATCAATCACTAACCTGCGAAAAAGGGAAATCCTGCATCGTTAGCTACAACTAGCTAGTGAGCACCAATTTACACATATGCATCAATAAGCATGCTATCACATCACAATAAAGCACACAGAGCAAAGCTATCACATAGCGGTGTGCCGACATGTCAGCGGGATCATATCTTACGAGGTAGCTAGCCTGGCTCAACGATCCAAGCTGGGGAATCAGTCACAACCATCCGTATCGGTGGGGGAGCGAAGAGCAGCCCACCATCACGTTTACCAGTTCCGGTTTGCACCAAGAATCCCATTTCACAACCAGTTCCGGCTTTCGCCGCAAACCCCATTACATAACCAGTTCCGGCTTACGCCAATAACCCCATCTTCGTCAAGGAACAATGGCCTGCAGAGCCGTCACTAAGCGTATACACTCGGATGCCGTTAATCCCCCACTTCCAGACCCTATTGGGCCCCTAGGGACCAGCCTACGCGGCTGACCTTAACCAATCCCAGGAACTGTGGTACAGTCCCCCAATTGTCCGGACATAACATAATAACACATAACCGATCCAATAAGGATCCAATTGCATGTACAATTTAATACTCTAACACAGCTGATCCAATCAGGATCCAATTACTTGTGCAATACAATAATCTAACATGGCTGATCCAATCAGGATCCAATTACATGCACATATACATTATCACATTAGCTTCTGCTCATACTTGATGAGCAGAATACAAATTACACTTTAAACATAACATACAATTGTCACATAAGTCATAACCCTACTTGGGTCTATCTCGTATCACTTCACTTATCTATCACCACTACCATAATCACATTACACCTATTATAACACAACACGTCACTTCACCACTTACCTCGCACGTGCCTACGTCATTATCACAATAGCACGTTTCAATACACAACAGTTAGCCCTACTTACTAAGTCTCATGGGAAAATCGGTACTCACCTCAAGCTCATAATAAGCTAACACAACGATCAACGGCTTCCGGTTCCTCAGGAGTACCTAACACGACGCATATACACGGGGTTATCACTTAACACTTAACATTCTTCGTTTAAAACACGCGTTACAAATCTTTCAACACAGGACAGGGTTCTACGGCCGCAGAGGATATGGCTTACGGCCGTAGAGTCCCTTTTCGAATGAACAAGGTCCTACGGCCGCAGAGACTTCTCCCTACGCCCGCAGAAGCTGTTCTTTGGGTTCCTACGGCCTTAGGTTATGTACCCACACCCGTAGGCTTCGTTCCTTCACCCGTAGGTGGTAAACCACATAAAACATCCTCCTACGGTCGCAGGAACCACTTACTACGGCTATAGAAGGCTTAACTTCAACAAATCTGAGAAACACCTCCCTACGGCCGCAGAAACATTTTCCTACGGCCGCAGGACAAAATGGCCCCTACGGCCGCAGAAACATATCCCTACGGCCGCAGGAAGTTCTTGCACAGCAGGCCTTCGTCTCTGTTCGCGAAACAGACCTGCAAACTCGCGTTTTTGACCTTTAATTCGACCAAAACTCAGTTCTAACCACTTGTATACTTCACTAGACAAGTGAAGCTTATAAACACATTTGACCCACAAATTAACACTTAGAACACAAGATACACCATCAAAGTGGTGTATTTTCCTCAAAACACTAACACTAGGTTTCTTCATGGAAATTACTTACAAGGAAGGAGAGGAACAGCAGATTAGACACTCTCTTGGCTACTGATTTCACTTGACACAGGTTGATTCTTGATTTGCTCTTCAAAACTCCAAAGAACAAAGGGGTGTGTGTGTTTGTACGCTTTCTAGTGTGTGTGTGTGTGTTGAATAAAGTCAGTGGATAAGGGAAAGCTATTAACCGACTCAAGAGAGTCTAATTTAGACACGAGGTATTTTGTTCCCCTTTCCAACTTACAACTTAACACACGTTATCTCGTTTCAACTAACGGGGATATTTACGGAATCATAACACGAAACCGTTTAACATCTTATCATTTCTAAACGCGTTTGACACTTTTCACATAATCACTCTAATTAACGCATAACACGCGCTAGTAACTTAAAACACACTAATTTAAATAACTTAAAATCACTGTACAATTATTTAAGCACAAGGTACAAGCCTACATAACTAGGCCCAATTTCAGGATGTCACAACACCGCCTCAAAGAAATTGAAATTTTCCACTAATTAGATAAAATTTACTGACATCCTATGTCGCCACCAGCCATAGGACAGGTCCAACCCTGCCCTACTTAGACAAAATAATAGGTATTTGGAAATGGGAATAAGACTTGAAAAGACCAAAATACCGCCGCACTAAAATACAAATAACAACCCTTTTTGACGTCTATTAGCACAAAGGACTATTTCAGTAACAAAATGTCAACCACATGGACTTCTGGAGTAAATTTTGCTTTTAAATGACTAACTCAGCAATTTTGTGTAAACCACTGTGACCATTTCAGTAATTTACTCTAGTTTTATCGATACTTTTTTCTGAAAGCAATCTTCTATTTAGGAATAAAGTATGACTATATAATATTTATAACTTACATCTCTTGTATCCTGTTTAAACAGAACTAGATATGATATAGTAATTATATACAAAATATAACATGTCTTTATCTATAAAAAAACTAAAGAATATAAATAAAAGATAGATTTTGACGCAGTTCACTTTTACTTAATATTCTCTATTCTTGTCCTACCATTATAATTCATTAGTTTATTACTAAATTACTAGTTAATTATTTTTGTAATAAAAAACATTATTAAAGAATAATTAATCATTATGACACTCGTCCGACACAAGACCAAATCTTATGATAGCTACTACTGTCATTAGTAACCTTATATTAGTCAATAAGTTTCGTTAGTTGAACCCCATTTCTGTACTTTATTATCTTATCCATTTAATTATATTAAAATAATATCCCTAATATTTTAATTAATTTGAGTTTGCTTGTGCTCAAGTTTCTAATTTTATAATGACTTGATGGTCAATGAAATTAAATCACGTTCTTTTCATGGTTAATGGACGAGCATCATATTATGACAAGAATTTCGGGACCATTTTCTTATACCATTTAATATAGACTGGTTTTCAAGCTCATGAGGACCGCTTTACGCAACAAGCCTCTATGAGAATGGGTCTGTAATCTAGAAACAAATAGACACTAGCTTAATACCAGTTTGAATTGGATTTCATAGAGACCGGTTTTATAAAAAAAACAACATGTATAGTATTGAGACTGGTTATTAAAAATAATAGATCCATATCACTAGTCATATAGATCGGATTTACAAAGGGAACTGTAGTATATAAATTCTTTGAAAAATTATGAATATGAAGAAAATTAGGAGATATACCAAAATTTATCGAATAATAAATGCATCCTTATGTCTCTATTATCTTTTTGAGGACAAATTACCAAAAAAGATAACATAAACGTCCAACTTTTTAGGTTAAAAAATTAACATGTTAACTTTTCAATTTCTAACAAAAAATATAACAAATTAACATCATAGCTGGTAACCAGTTAAAATTGACGACGTGATTAATTTTCATATGATACAAATTGCCAAAAAAAGGTTAAATAAATTTTGGAATTTGTTAATAAATGTAATATCTAATATTTTAAACCAATAAACGATGATAAATTTTCATTATAAAAAATAATATATCGTGTTTAGGTATAGGTTCGTGTTCGTGTGGGTGTTCTCTTTTTCCCTATAAAACAATAAAAAATTAAAAGTTAAAACAATATTATATCATTTTGGTATTTAATATTTTAATTGTATTGTTTTGGTAGTTTGACATTTGACTATTGCACTTGATACTTTGACACTTTAGTATTCTATATTGGCTTTATAATTGTATTTAATGATGTATTAATATAAATTTATTTCAGTTGTTTATTGACATTATTTATTGTTACTTGGTAGAATATGAATTAAATAATAAAACGGAATTCAAATTAAATTGAAACGAACACCAAATTTGAAGTTCGAATAGAACTAAAATGAACATTGAATTTTAAAGTTTGAATCGAAACACGAATTATATCTAGGATATGTATCAAAACAAAATAGGAATTTGGGTAGTCGAGAACCAGAAAATACGTGTCGCATACATTTGGCAGAAATGGGTTGACATGAACCTGACACAAAATTAATGAGTTAAAACGAGTCAACATGTAATTGATACGAACATGATAACCCAAGTCCGTCCGTAATTATCAGCCTTAATCATCGTACCTTTTTTTACAATTTGAAATTAATGATCCTCTCATAACTTAAAAAAGTAGACATTACCTTTATTGACAAATTTCAACAGTCTTAACATGTCAGGTCTTTCGAGTCACCAAAACTTTTTTTTTTGTTAGCTATTAAAAATAGAATCCTTTCATGACCTAAAAATTGGATATTCCTTTCATGACCTGTAAAAATATAAAGAAGGTATGCAGTAGATATTATCAAACATCTTTCCAGCATAGTGGTTTTTATTGCTTATGCTATAGAACAAACCATGTGTTCGATTCTTCCCACATTCACTTTTTGCTTTTAATTTGGGCCGTACATAGCAGCCAAGCGGAGTGGTAAGTTTTTTTATATTTATATTAGTATTGTTATTGATATTATTATATAAACATTAATTTTACATCTTATTTTGTTTTTCTCTTATAAGTTTTAATATATAATGTTTGGTGTAAGTACTTATATATATTTATGATCGTCTTATTTTTATTTTTATTTTGACATAAATTTTATCGTAATACGGCACTTAGATTTACAACTATATATTTAGATTTACACCACACATTGAATATTAAAACTTATAAGAGAAAAGACAAAAAATAAATGAACTTATTTTCAATTGATCTGACAAGTTGTAATGTTTCCCACCGTAACACGCGGGTTGTAATACCTCGTTTATAGCAAGATATCCCCTTTGCATATCACACCATGTGCCGATATGGGATCAGTTTATACATACACTAGTTTAGAGACCCGTGTATTACACGTGTTGGTTATAGATAACTTGTAAATTATAAAAAAATACATAGAACAATTACTAAGGAAATGAAATACAAAAACAGATATAAATCATAAATTGGAAATTTGAGCAAAAGTAAGAATTATTAGAACATTGTCTTCATTATTATTATTAGTTGTAATATAAGGCTGCACTCTCAAAAGGTTTAGATAGTTGTTATGTTAGTTTATATTTAGAGATCTTAATTTGTAACAACTATGTATCTCAATCTTTGAGACTTTATTTATAGATATATCTTTGTTGTTCATGAAATAATAAGTTAGTTTTGTCTTATATTGTTGTTTTTATATATTCTCAATTCAATTAATGGCATACACAGTAGCCATATATTATTGTATTTTTTTTAAAAAGTTACATAGAGGCCGGTTTTAATACAACAGGTCTATAAATAATTCCATTGAGAGAGTGTGTGAATACCGGCCTTCAAAGTGAGGTAAAACGGTCTTTATGTATAATTTGATTAGGGTCACGTATGATAAAAACCGGCCTATATGTGATTTTGGAGACCAGTTTATAACCGGTCTTTATGTTATAGATAAGATCACCTCTATTAAGACCAAAGAAAAGTCGGTCTTTTTATCTATTAAAACTGGTCTAAAAGACCACTCTATTAAGACCAAAGGAAAACCGGTCTTTTTATCCATTAGAATCGGTTTAAAAGACCACCACTATTAAGACAAAAGGAAAACCGGTCTAAAAGATCACTCCTATTAAGACCAAAGGAAAACCGGTCTTTTTATCCATTAAAACCGGTCTAAAAGATCACCTCTATTAAGACCAAAGAAAAACCGGTCTGTTTATCTATTAAAACCGGTCTAAAAGATCACCCTATTAAGACCAAAGGAAAACCAGTCTTTTTATTCATTAAAACCAGTCTAAAAGACCACCCTTAATAAAACCAAAGGAAAACCGGTCTTTTTATCCATTAAAATCGGTCTAAAAAGCATACGTGTAATAAAAATAGGACACGTGGCAGATATACAATGTATTGAAAATGAGCGGAAAAATGAGAAAAAGGATGCCTAAAAAATGAACATGTGGCAATAAGTTAGATGTTTATTAATATTTATAGATAAAACCAAAGGAAAACCGGTCTTTTTATCCATTAAAATCGGTCTAAAAAGCATACGTGTAATAAAAATAGGACACGTGACAGATATACAATGTATTGAAAATGAGCGGAAAAATGAGAAAAAGGATGCCTAAAAAATGAACATGTGGCAATAAGTTAGATGTTTATTAATATTTATAGATTTATAGATTTTAAATCTTTCTTTCCATTGTGTTATTGATTTTTAATTTTTTATAGCCTTGATTTCTTTCTCGCCTTTCGTTCTTTTCTTTTTTCTTTTTTTTTGGGTTTTTTAAAAGTTAAAAATCTTTCTTCAAGTTATCAAAACTAATTTTATATATAAACGGTTAATATAAAATATGTGTGCTTAATTTGGATAGGTAGAATTAAAAAGTAGGAACTTTTGTTTTGTGATGAATATGTAAATTTCTAGCATAGGAGTGTTGAACTTAATAATTCTATATATAAAGAAAAATATTTTCTTACTTATTTTTTGTATTTCTATGTGTTTGTAGTATTTAAAATAATTACAATATTGTCCAGTTTTCTAGTCCGGTTCAACCGGTCGGACCGGTTGAACCAGTAAACCAGTATGACTACCGGTTCGATGAGCGGTCCGGTCTTCAAAATCATAAAATACCTACGGAAATGATTAAAATAAGTTGAACCATCAAAAAATAGTAAGAGTGTTGAATGGATTAGGTTTATGACATACCCTACTTTAATTAGTGATTTCTTAGCGTGCACTTGATAAAAATTCTTGAACTTAGTGTCCTTTGGAATGTAAAAAGATTACTTACAATAATCTGTAAAAAGAATTACATAAAATGATAAAAAAAACTAAGCACAAAAATCGTTTTTACTACTTGTTTTTGAAATAAAGCAGCAAGTTTTGCGATATTTCGAACTCGAAAGTCTCCATGAATACTTGATGAAAAGTTACGATTCTTGAGCCTATAGAAATATAATTGAGTTGTCTATACACTAATGCAAAAAAAAAAAGTGTAAAAAAGAGTTTAAAATGAGTTGAATATCCAAAAAAACTGGTAAGAGAGTGCTGAATAGTTCGGTTTCATACACACCCGACTTTAATTTGCGGTTTCTTGGCGAACACTTCATGAAAATTCTTGAACTTGATGTCTTGTGAAAAGTAAAGAGTTAGGCAAAACGATTAAGAATAGAACAAAAAAGTCAAATCAAAATTTGCCCTGTTTTCGATTACCTGCCAAACAAGTTGCAGGTTAAATAATGGACAAAATAACTCGTTTTTGCAACGTTAATAACAAGATGTGTAAAATAAAAACTTGATATACCATAATAGAACATTAAAAAACATTATTACTATCTCGTAACTTTTACCCGATGATTAATCATCAATAAGAATTTACTAACTTAGAAAGTGTTTCAAGATAAAAAAAGGTGGGAAGTGACAATAATTGGCATCTGTAGATAGATTTTTATATATAGTCGAAAGTAACCCTTAGACCACCCAACATTGATAAGATGTAAACCAATTGTCAAATAATAGTTGATCAAAATTTTATAACGTGAAAGAAATTCGTAGGAAGTGCATATTACATATATTGAGAAATATATAATATAATCCATACATAATTCATTTCCTGAAGCACTAATATTTGTCTTTGATTTGCTCAATCAATAGTCCAGATTATTTTAAAAGACGAAGTGGTATTTTCGTAATTAACATGTGATACTTTTACAATCAAAACTGATTATATACTGAATCACATGTGATTGAATATTGAAATTTCAGGACTATGTTTTTTATATGGACTTTATTGAGCACAACTCTACATCTATTATGAGGTTTCGTTACTAATATATTATTATAAAGATTACAAATCTTAAAAGATTTAGAAATGGATTTCAACTAACGAAATTTTGACCCATTACTTCAAAGCAGGATATCTAGCCATAAAATTCAGATTATTGATTCTCAGTTTATCAATATCAATAAATAAAATTAGATTAAATCATCACCAAGAGGATATTATTAAACAATTAGAACACCAATACCTTTAGTATTGCTAACTCTTCACATGTACAATAAGTAGGGCTAAGGATACATACTTCTTTCACTTAATTAAGCTTTGACACTTTCAAATTAGTTAAACTTCAGGTTATTCTCTTCCTTTTTCTTTATCAAGACTTTAGGATAAACCCAAATGAATTTCACTTAAGATTGTCAAACAACGTGTATACATAAGAGTTAATTACATAAATGGTTCCTATGGTTGTCATTAAATTTTACTTTTAGTTATTTAACTTTGAAAATTACAAAAATAGTCAATGTGTTTGTCATTTGTTTCACTTTTAAAACTTAAGGCTAACTAATATCAATTTTGGTAGTTATTCAAAGTGTATTTTAGTCTTTTTACACTTTGTCCCTAATATATATCTCATAGACTCTTTTAATATTAAGCATGCAAACACCCTCCTTCAAAAGAAAAATACCAAACACCACCACCATCTCTCTATCTCTCTCTTTCTCTCTCTCTCTCTCTCACATCATCACCACCACCACTTCGCCGGTCACCACCATTGTGCGACCTTAGCACCACAACCTATTCTTCTCTCTTCACGACCGCCAGTCACCTGCACCATCTTCTTCTCAGGTCAAGACCACCTATGGAATAAATCATGATGTGCTAGGGTTTACAAAAGATAAAATACAAAACTACTATGTAGAAGAAACAACAATCGGAAGAAATGCACGACCTTCAATCGCTACGATAGATGGAAGAAATGCTCTTTAGAAACCATTACCGTTGTCCGCCGCTCCTTCTTTTTGTGTCGCTCGCCGAGACCAACTACTCTGTGGTGTTCATCGTTGATGCATCTGGTTTAAGATCGGAGGAGGATGGGTCATAAACCCTCCACCATTGAGCCACCATCTCCCTTGAAGAAGCCACTACCGCCACGAAATTCAGGTAGGAATCGGTTTTACAAGATGAAGGTTTGCATTAGGGATTCAAGATTTGGTTCTCCTCTCTGACCATTTGACTAGTTGTTTGAAGATTCATATACGAGACTCAAGATAAAATCGAAATCGATTTCTGTTTCTACCCGAGGATTCATTAATATGTTCGTATACTTGTTCTTCGAGCTCCTCAACTTTTTCTTGTTGGGTACCTGCCAATCTTTCATTTCCATCTCTGTATTTCATGCAACTTTCTCTATCTTTCTTTGTATACTCATATAGATGAACTAGAAAAGCCAACTTTAGAATTATATTTGCTCAAATTGTATTCATGTTGAATTTGGAGGCTAAACAATTAACATCAATCACTTAGATATTATGATGAATCAATCAATTTTATTTTTTTCATAAGTGTACGGGACAATGGTGACGGTGGTGGTTATTCCAGTGACGGAGATAGAAAGGGTTTCGGTACTTTTTTATTTTTTTATTTTTAATAATATTTAATTAATGAATAAAGGAATAACAATGTTTCGTAACATGGATAAAGTGTAAAAAAGACTAAAATACCCTATGACTAACGGTCAAAGTTAACTGCAGGTAGCTTAAAGGACCAAAAGTGAAACAAAGTGATAACCACAGTGACTAGTTTCGTAATTTTTAAAGCTAAAAAACTAAAAGTGAAATTTCATGACAACCATATGGAGCATTTATGTAATTAACTCTATATATAATTATTGTAACATCCCAAATCCGGGCTTAGTCGTTTAGTGAGTATTCTAGTAATTGCTTATGTGTTTATTTTTAAAAGCATGCTTATATGGTATCGTTAAATTCGTTTTTAAATAAGGATTCCAAATATTACTTCGTTAGTAATTAATTATTTGTTATGGATCGTGTATGTGACAAACTGTATATCCGAACATAACGTTTTAAATATTGAAGTTTGTGTATTTGTTTTAGGGGCCGAAAATTTAGGTATTAAAATACCTTTATGTTGAAAAGTATATATGCATTCTTATGTGTGTGTACTTGAAGGTGAAACTGAGAGGAGAACTACTACTTGCAAACTTGATTCTACTATCTTGATTTTGTATCTTGATTCAAGGTAGAGATGTGATTCATGGATACTAATAACATGATTTGGAAAGATTACCATGTCCAAATTTCCTTAAGAATTACATGATAGAAGTTGATGATGATTATGGAAAGTGATTCCTTGATTTGTGATTGTTAAATGATTTTTATGTGTTCTTGATGTTAAGAAGCATGCCTAGTATGAATTTCATGAGTTTATGAGTTAAAAACCATGATTTAAAGTATGTTATAAAAATCAAAATTTTGGGATTTAAGGAGCTTGTTCATAATGTTCTTGAGTTGTAGAAGATGATAATGGAGATAAGAGGGTTTATATTAATGAGTTTAATATTATGTTGATGAAATTAAATTGGAAAGACAACCCTATCCTTGACTATTTGGCATGCTTTGATCAATACAAATATGTTTAATTGCATGGGATGAAATTGATTAAGTCTTGTCTGTATATAGATATATACGGTTGATTGGAAGAAAAAGATAGTTGTGTGGAGGTGGCATGCATGAAATCGATTTTGGACTTGGTGTATGTATAAGTATCCTATCGATTTTGAGTATGAAATTTGTGTATCCATGTTATCGATTATGTGTGTGTGTGTGTGAGTGGGTGTAATCGACCGTGTGTGTGTGCATTGTGTTGTGGATCGAATATGTCAAATTCCAGATTCAACACATCTAACTTATAAAATACGTTTGAAGGATCAAACCTTCATAAAAACTTGTAAGGTCAGATTTAAAAGAAAACTAACACTTCAAACTAGGTTTAGAAAAAAGAATCAAATGATTTTGATATCTACAACTCCAGATATAATAAAAACAAGTGAAGAGTTTCAAAACATAATGCATTAGATTGTCTGATCTTAGGTTTTTGGGTGTTTAAACACCATTTTCTTTTTATTTTAAGTCATCAACACTATGATAACTCATTATTTCAGATCAAACAACCTTTATTAACATAAAAATAGAAAATCATGTGTTCCTTACTTCAATGGTAGGATGATAACACATGCATAATCAAAAGTTTCCATTTTCTTGAGTTTTTGGTTGTATGGATCATGGATTATCACCATTTTTGGACATTTTCATGTCTTTGGTGTATAATCTACCATCTAAACACATGATTACTCATGCATGCATATGTTTAGATATTTCAAAAACCTAATTTTTTTGATAGGGGGAAAGCTGATTTCGTGGGTTTGGGAGTAGAGAGAAAGAAATGAAGATTAAGATGAAAGAAGTGTGTGTAAAGGTGCAAAATGAAGACTGGTGTTGTGCTTAAATAGACAAAAAGTTCAAGTGCATGAGAAGTGATTGGGTGGTGGTGTGGTGGCTGGTCATGGGAGGGTGAATTTATATATATATATATATATATATATATATATATATATATATATAAGTAATTTATAAAAGGTGTAATACAAAAATAAGCTTTTAAATTAAGATAAAGGGTTTTAAATCACAAAAATTATATAAGTTTTTATAAATTAATAAAATAACTCAAATTAACATAAAAATATATAATATAGATCATATCTAATGTAAAATCAATTAAAAATTAAATAACTCGAACAATTTGCGAGTCTGTGTAACGATTTATAAAGTTTTAAGGTTTAAACTTCTAATCGGGTATTCTACTAATCCTATGAGTTTTATTATATAACTTTTAACCCTAACTAAGCTTATAACCTAAATTATATATTCTAGGTTCACTTATTTATTACTGACCTCGAGGATTAAATGACGGTTGTCACAATATATTTATGAACCGAGAACTGATTTATATGATTTTGTTTTCTCAGGAGTTTCAAAGGCTCAATAATTAGTTGACTGAGTAGACTGCAGTTCGGATACGAGGTGAGTGGACTTTAACTCACTGGTGGTTTTAGTTGTAAATGTTATGGTTACTTGAATTTCATACGATTAATTATGTGATAGACTGTTTAGTCTAATATGATTGTTTGACTGGATATTTAATGATTATTGCGATCGAGACCAAGATATAAGTATCAAAGCATGAAATTGTGCTCATGATGTTTGTGGCAGAGGTCAGCTAAGCGTGGTTTTGGGCTGGGCTAGTTTGCTTCTGGTTAGGCAGTTTTACATCCTCTGTTGTATTTGTTGTAGCAGAGGGGTTTAACTGTGCCAGTTAGCAGATGGCTATCGGTAGATCATTGCTTTAGCCAGCAGTGGTCGTAGGTTCGACAGAACCACCGGTCCTTTGGTATTTGTGGTTATTTGTTTTTGTGATAGTTGTGGTTCTGCTAATTGTTGCTTGTGGCTTGATTTCCATTAACTTAGCTTTGTGCTAATTCCACACCCTAACTCTCTATAGCAGGTTTTTGAGAGAACGTTAGGTTGTTGCTTTGTGTACTGAAGAATTTTGACCGTCGTTCTGATATTTTGGATTTTAGAAATGACGAGTCATCTTTACGAACTATTTTGTAACACGAAACGAGATACTGTGTTTTGTACAGTGTTGGTTTAGTTTATGAGTGTTGTTGTTTCTTAACTATTTTATATTGCAATACTTCCACTGTGATTAAAAAAAAAAGATAACTTGTGTTTTACGGTGTTACAATTATAATATTATACATCAAGAACTTTGGTTAATTAGCAGAATTGGTCCTTAAAGCTTCATCTTTTATGGTTTGGTCACATACTCTTTCTATACCTATAATTTAATTTGATACATGACAACTTAAGTCTCTTGATTAATATTCACCTATCCACATGGCAATGTAGTCTTTATCATATACAAATAATCATATAGAATTCCAAATATATATATATATATATATATATATATATATATATATATGGGGGGATCCATCGAGAACCATAAATATTGCGAGAACTGCGAGAACCGATCTACACCGTAGATTTAATTGATCAATGGTTAAGAAACAAGGAGTGGCAAATTTGTAAATACATGTGCATTGATTCTTTTTAGAAAAAACACGGAGGGGCATGGATGTAATTTGATAAATAGGATTTAATTGAAAAAAGAAAAGAAAAAATATATAAACCCACCTCATTTAATGAGATACAGAAAGAGGGGAACGGAATCACACTTCCACGATACGCTAGGGCTCAAAAGTTCCAACGATCGACGGTGAAGTTCCGACATCTTCTCCAAAATCGACGGTGAGGTTCCGGCGATATCTTTGAGCAAATCGACGGTGTAGTTCCGATGATCTCTTGTGCAAATCGACAGTGAAAGTTACGAATATCTCTTGTTCAAATCGACGGTATTGCATTTCTCACTCTATCCTTCTTCCTGCTTTTGCATTACACTCCATCCTACAAAAATATCATCAATCATCATTCAGATCTTACAAAAAAATAACAATTATACGTTTTATTTGTTTCTCCTTGTAATTTCTCTGCAATATACGGCCAAATAAACATGATGTTTACTAATTTTGCAATTATCACCATTAAAACATCACCACATTTTCAGTTATCAGCTAACTTATATGTAACAATTTTGAAAATTAGATATAGGATCCTAAGTTATATATATAGTTAGCATGGTGAACCTAATCAATATTTTATATGAATCTGCCATAGATTATGCTAATGACAGTAATAAAGAGATGGTTTATAGCTGTTAATGTCATCAAATATGCACATTACATAACATTTTATATACATGATTGTTTGCTTTTATGGTAATAAACTCATATGAAGTATATTGTATTAGAAATGTTTTATGTATTTATTAATTATTAATATCATGTTGAAACATGTTTTACCTTTCCGGTTATCTGGCTGTACATGGCAATCAGATCTTGTATTGTGGACTCAAAATATGTTGTTGCATTGTAACTCTGAGGGAGATGAATTACAAAAATTAAGATTTAATTGCATTCGAAGGTTGATGTTTGTTGTTTTGATTGCAGGTTTGAAGTTCATTAAAAACAACTGGCTTTGCTATGAAAGAAGGTATGGTTAAATCATCTGCCTTCTGTTTTAAATCATCTTATGTTAGTACTGATTACATAAGAGCATCATAGTGTGTCGGTTACATATATTACATAAGAGCATAATAGTGTCTTGATTACATATATGTTAGTACTATTACATAAGAGCATCATTGTGTCTCGATTACATATATGCTGATTACATAAGAGCAACATAGTGTGTCGATTACATATATGTTAGTATTGATTACATAAGAGCAACATAGTGTGTCGATTACATATATGTTAGTATTGATTACATAAGAGCAACATAGTGTCTCGATTACATATATGTTAGTATTGATTACATAAGAGCAACATAGTGTGTCGATTACATATATTACATAAGAGCATCATAGTGTGTTGATTACATATATGTTAGTACTATTACATAAGAGCATCATAGTGTCTCGATTACATATATGCTGATTACATAAGAGCAACATAGGGTGTCAATTACATATATGTTAGTATTGATTACATAAGAGCAACATAGTGTGTCGATTACATATATGTTAGTATTGATTACATAAGAGCAACATAGTGTGTCGATTACATATATATTAGTATTGATTACATAAGAGCAACATAGTGTGTCGATTACATATATGTTAGTACAATACTAAGAATCTAGAGATCGATGCTAAAATGCATGTGTATCTTATTATCCGATATATACAAGTGATCAATACTATTATAGTATTGATTACATAAGACGAGTTCTGTGATTATGGCCCAAATCTAAAATAAAGATTTGATTGTACAACTATATTGGTATATACATGTTGCTTTGATTGTACAACTTGATCTAAAAACAAAATCAAAATTATTTCAGGTGTGCGTAAGAGTGGTAGACTTGCTGAACTATACACCTTTTTAAAATTCAAGAATACAAAAGATGATCCAATAACGTTGGATTTTGATGATGATGAATTGAACAAAGAATCTGAAGAAGAAGGTAGATCATATGATGACTCTGTAAAATAAGGTGATAGTGATAGCGTACAAGAAGGTGCTGAAACAGAAGAATCAGAAGAGGAGGCAGAAAGTGAGGATAGGGTCAATGAAGATGAAATTGTTTCCCCTGTTGGAATTGATTTTGAAGAAACTGGTGAAGATAACGATAGTGTTGAAAATGATCAGAATGAAGACATTGAGACACCGATAGGTATGAGTTAAAGTGTATTGTTAAATAGTGATACATAATAAAAAATAGTTATGATAAAGTCTAAAAAATATATATATAATGACAGATACTCCTGTGAAGATTGCAAAGCCGAAGATAGTAGGTCGTTTTGGTATGCATTTTGATAATCAAAATAATACTTATTGATATATTTAATGAATTTTAGTATAACGTGTAAACTTTTTTGTATACAGCTGGAAAGCAGCCAACTGGGAAGGAGAAAACAAAAATATTCCCAACAAACAACGTGGCATTAGATACCCCACTTAGAAAGATGATCAAAAAATATGTGCAAAAGGTTTCCAAAAAAGGTATTAACTCTATTTTCGTAAATATTTGTAGCATTAGAAACTCAGTCTCATGCTATATCTAGTACAGATGCTCTTATATATACACAACCTGTGTATATACATATATATATATCAGTACTATATATGACAGCGAGAATTGAAGCTTCTGAGTTTAACAAACTAAATTAACACTTGTTACACCCAGCTTTATAACTTCACTGTATGTTACAATTATATGCGATTACGAAAATGATACATACAGATTTACTGATCTTAAGTAATTTGGATTTTGATATTGATATAACCTATCCAATTTAGAATGTATGTTACAATTATATGCGATTATGGAAAATCTGCATCTAATTTTGGTAAATACTTGCAGCATATGTGAAAAAAATGTAACTTCTTATCAAATTAACTCGTGCACATGTATAGGTACTAGTACACAAGGAGTGCGGTCGTCAGAAAGGCAGAAAGCATTATATGGTAAACCTAAGGACGATACTGTTGTAGTTAAAAAACGAAAGAGGAAGGGTATATCGATACAAGCAGATGATGAAGCTGAAACTTCAAACGATGTGAAAAAAAGGAAAATGAAGGGGAAAGCAAAAGTAGAGGATGAGGGAGTAAAGATTAGAAAGAAAAACACGGCTGTTAAAAAGGTTAAAAAATCTTTACGCACACGATGCTCACCAAAAGCTTTGTTCACAGCCATACAAAACCTAACAAAAGAACAAAAGAAGGTCGTATCAGAGATAGGTTTTGGACCAATGCTAGGAATGCAACTTGATGGTGTGACTGCTAAACTTGGGTATTATGTGGTGGACAATTTTGACCAAGATAGTCTGATAATTAAGCTGGAGAAAGGAAGAATATAAGTTACTGTGAGTTTAATCCATGAAATGTTGGGAATACCAACTGGAGGGGTGAACATACATGATCTGAAGGACGTTAGAGGTGAAGATAAAAGAACAACAAAATGGAGGATGAGGTATGGAGCATTTGTATCAGCGAGCGAATTGGTCAAAAATATACTATCTGGTGAGGTTGATTGGAACTTTGTTCTTGATTTCCTAATGTTGTTTGCGTACACAATGGGAGAGTGCAACAAGACAGGACGGTGCAAAACTAACGTGATACGATACTTGCGTCCTAATATGAAGATAGATAGCATTGATTGGTGCAAGTACGTAGCATCTTGCATGCTCCAATGTAAAAACAATTGGAATCGTAAAGACCCAACGAGTTTTTTCCTTGGTCCAATATCAGTTCTCGCGGTAAGATTTAATTCAAGGATGTATTCTTTTTAAATAAAAGTGTTACACAACTATAATAACATGTATTGCATATGTTTATAAAAGTGTATAATAGTACTATAATGTTAATGAATTCTGAATGCAGCTTGTGTACTTGGATGGTACATTCTGTGAAAAATATGATGTGGCACGTAGACGACCAGCAGTGTTGGGATGGACTCTAGAAAAGATGAGAAGAAGGGAGGATGTGGAAATAAAGAATGGTGGTTTGGGTCTGTGTAAAAAACAGCCTAAGTTGTCGTGGGTTAGCAAAAAAAGTGCTTCTGGTGAGGATTCAAAAACAAGCACAGATAAGGGCAAATAAGATGCAAGCACGAGCCGTAAGATGCCCGAAACAATTGATGTAAGTATTCTGAAAATTTAATTCACTAGCTCCATGTAATAAAAACTTCTGGTGAGGTATTTCCCTACATTTCAAGTGGGGTTCTACGGGTTCAGGTTAACCCAAATACCCTTAAATGATTCATTAAATCATATATACATACTAATTACTATGCATTTACGTTATGTAGTCAGTCATTTATAGATCAGTATTCTTTAGCTGGTTTGGATTTGAAAACATGTGCACATTTATTAACCCATCTATAGCACAACCCCATATCCTTAGGTTTTTAAAGTCATAGAGTCCTTATATCCGAGCATGCATGCATCTGCACACTTAAACATTTTTTATGAAACATGGTTATATCGCCTAGAAAATTCATATTATTCAAACTGTAGCTTATATAGTTGTAGCACTGTAGCTTATGTCTTTTACTCTTCGCTCATATTTATATATGTCAGTTTTCTAAATTTTTAACTTTGATGGCGATTTAGTTGGCATATAATTACCCCTATTCAACTATTTTCTTTAGCTATAAGTGTACTGCTAGCATAAAAAATGACATATCTATAGTTTAGAAGACGGTAACAGTCAGATTTTAACTATTTTGTCTGATGAAGTTTGTTAATGTCCTATGCAATTTCAGTTTATGATAATTATATGCAAAAAAATTTATTATTTGTAGGATTATGAGAAAACGTTGGGGAAAATTCTACGAAAAATTAACAACCATGTAGAAGAATTTGAGACAACTTACAAAAAAGGGATGTCAACGTTTGAGAATTCTGAGGCATTAAAACTCGTCAAAAAACAGTTTGATGAAGTTATCAAAATGAACAACGCCATGCAGGAGACTGAAACTCCTAGGAAGATGACAGAGGTTGAAACAGTGGTGAACATTGGTACAGAGAGTGCATTTAAGTTTGTAGACCCAGAAAATGATTTTTGGACGACTCCAGAGGTCGAAAAAGCTTATGAGGAGGCAACAAGGAATGTTCAAAGTTCTGACAAAAACAACACCGCCAACAAGGAATGCACACCTAGTTTTAGTCTTGGGTTATCACAAGAAATTCAATGTCCCACAACGTCCCATCTTGTTCTGATAGGTAATGTAGAACCAATAAAGGCAGTACCACCCGCAGATAC
Organism: Pulicaria dysenterica; assembly: GCA_947179395.2. Lineage (NCBI taxonomy): Eukaryota > Viridiplantae > Streptophyta > Magnoliopsida > Asterales > Asteraceae > Pulicaria > Pulicaria dysenterica. The sequence goes on along the minus strand of OX359292.1, from coordinate 73,444,788 downwards.
AGGTCATGAAATGGTAACACGTGGTTCAAAACGACTTCTAAACATTTCAAATGCGATGAAATCACCATATGTCTGCAGAATAATCGACGAAAAGAAAGGCATCACCGCTGAAGAACGTAGGATATGTAACTACGTATTTGTCTCAAATGAAATTGATACGTAAGTTTTGTGAGATTATAGTAATACAAATTTTTTATTAACGTATTTTTTTATGTAACGCACTACACTAATGTATATTTTACAACTCTCCCTGTGCATAAAAAAACCCCACAGTGAACACGTTTTTTAGACAGGATACGGGTACAAGTTACTTAGAGACGTTATGGCAACAATCAAGCCTGGCGAGTGGGTAAATAGTAATGTGATTGACTGTTGGACAAAGATTTTGAACAATGAAGAAAAATATAGGAGTCCAAGCTCACCACGAAGGCTTTTTTGTCACACTACAATGATTGTAAGTCTAAAAAATAACGATTACATTTTGTTTATAAAGAAAAACATACCATCATTACATAAGAGCATCTTAGTGTGTCGATTTCATGATTACATATATGTTAGTAGTGATTACATAAGAGCATCTTCTATGTGTTTGACTACATATACGTTAGTACTGATTAAACAAGAGCATTATAGTGTGTTGACTTACATATATGTTAGTACTGATTACACGAGAGTATCTTTTATGTGTTGATTACATATATGTTAGTTCTCATTACATAAGAACATCTTCTATGTTTCGATTACATATATGTTATTACTGATTAAGAGCATCACAGTGTGTCCATTTCATGATTACATATTTGTTAGTACTGATTACATAAGAGCATCATAGCGTGTTGATTACATATACTACTGATTTGAACGATTTAACAAAAGGATTATATCGATCAGTTAGGGTTTGAAGCGTATTATAGTACTGATTTGGTTCATTACTTTTACCTTGTAAATGCCTTTTGGTTTTTGGACTAGTGGATGCTATGATTATTGTGTTTGTTGGTTTTTTTGGTGAACTTGAACTTGTTTGAGAATATTTATACTACAAATGTATACAAATGTATTCAAATGTATAATTAATTACATTTTTGTTGCATTGGATTTAGAAAAAAATGTAAAAATAATTCATGTATATTTTGTAGTCCGATGCTATGTTTGACAATGTAAAGCTGACGGATGAAGTGTTGCAAATGTACAAGACCAACATGTTGGCAGTGGTGAATGGATTTGAGGATCAACTCAACTTGCGGAATCAAGATATGGTGATGATAAAAAACATAAAAAGTAAAATACAAAAGATAATGAAAATATATGTAACTAACGTTTGTACCCATTTTAACGATGCAGGTGTTCTTCCCGATGATTGCTGTGAAGCACTATTACATCATCTGTTTTGACATAAAAAACCGGAACATAGACCTGATTGATAACAGAGTGTATGAGGAAGATGTGTTGGATAACTACGATGTGTTTCCGGATTTTGTGGTAAGTTATTTTTCATACTTTTTACATGCAAACAATTCTCTCTTGATGTATACGTGCTGATAAATATTATTAAACGACAATTAAACAAACATAGATTAGCATAACTATTTACATGATATTTAAAAAGGCTTGTTGAGGTAAAATTTGGAAGGAGTATATTTATATACAGAGACACATACATACAAAAATCTTGTTGTTTGCTGACTAGTTACTTGGACCACTCAACCTGTGCATGTTATCTGCTTATGAAACATCTTTGCTATTTTCTTATAGTCTACATTCTTGATATATAGCTATAGTTTTTGAAAAATTAAACAAGAAAACTTTTAATGTTAAAAATTATGATTTATTGACAGTTTTAAAAATATTTACTTAACAATTAAACAAACATGAATTCATGAAACACCCTCGTTATATATAGTTATTATGTTAAAAGCGCGACTGTTTTTATGTGTAGAAATCGCTTTTTGTGGCGTACCTGAAGATGGTCGAACATCCGGCAGCTGATGAAATAGATCAACAAGATATACAGATATTAAACATGTCATGGAGATCTGTTCGAAACCAAATAGATTCTGGGATTTTTACTATGCGACATCTAGAAACGTATATGGGAGATGAAGGGCGAGGTTGGCAGTGTGGTCTAGATGAGAGTGAAAGGGTACAAAAAGGAATATTGAACAAGCTGAGGTACAAATACACATCGAAGATACTGGTGTGTGAAATGAATCTGCTATGTGAAGAAGTGATAAGGAAGGCAGAAGATTATGACAAAGAGAAGAAATCATCCAAAGATAACAAAATAGAGAAAGTTGATAAGGGTAAGGGAGTAAAGAAGTAGAGTGTTAGGCTTTATTGTTTAGATTGTTAATAAGTACATATGGTTGAATGTCCAAAATACAGATTAGTATTTGTTTTGTCTATGGTCATAAGTAGGAATGGTTTTCCTTGCTTATGCCATAGAGGTTGGATTTCCTTGCTTATGTCTTGTTAAGGATTGATGTCCTTTTAGTATGCCCTTGTGATGTTACACATGTGTAACCTGTGTTGCATGTATGCTTTTGTTATAAAAGTTGCGTATGTGTTACCTCTGTGTTACATATTTGCACATGTTCTGTACAAAAAAATTATGCATTTAGATAGAGAAATGTCTAATTAGCATCCACATTTTCTAGTAAAAAAGAAGAGTTATTATATTTAGACAAAATTTACCAAAACCGGGTCTGATGTGATCCTTATTTTCCACCTTTAGTAGGTATAATACAAATTTACTTTGTCGTCTATTAAACCTCCATTAGTAGAGAGGATACTAAAATAAGTTATATTCTAAGATTTTGAACTGATCAATATGTAAACAAAGAATCATATCGTTGAAAATCAAACGTGATCAGATTGATATTGTAATATACATTCTCAAATCCACAAACAAAAATGCTAAAAAAGAGCACTATATATTTAGAATGAAACATGCAAAATCATAGTGTGTCGATTACAAAAAATGAGTGCTGATTATGTGTTATTACTTATTACATAAGGGTATTATAGTTTGTCGATTACATATATGTTAGTACTGATTACGTAAGAGAATCATAGTGTGTCGATTACAAAAAGTGTTAGTGTTGTTCAAAATATGTTTAAAATATAGTATAATAATATGTTGAACAACGCATACTTATCTACACATGTATCCTGTGTTGCACATGTGTTATCTATGTTGCACATGTGTTATCTATGTTTGCATAATTGCATCGATGGGTATGCTGTTATTTCTTTTTGTGTGTGTGTGTGTTTGGGGTGGGTTATGCCATTGGGTACGTAATATGACTTGATATAATTTGTACATATGATACATACGTGCACATACAAAAAGCACTTGATATAATTTGCATATATGCAGCATCACCTTCTGAACAAAAAGTTAGAAAAACCCAAAATTGTTTTGCATATATAAAAAACGTGACCTTCAAAAAATGTTCCATACGCAAAGACAGGTTCAAAACATGACCTCTAAAAAATGTTCCATACGTAAACTTATTAGCCTAAACGATACAAAAAATGTAGAAAAACACATAGAATTTCAATAGCAGGTAATGAAAATAATGCTCAATCAACATCCATGAAAACATCATCCAAGATCTCATCTTCCATCCCCAACTCTGTCACAAACTCTGAATCTGACTCTGACTCCTCAAGATCCTTTGAACCTGTTATTGTAGTACAATTCCTGGAATCATGTTTACGAACGTATTTTCCGCATGTATGACACTTTCGTTTCTTTTTTTTCTTACATGCATGAACAACTTTTTCTCCTGGGCCAATTAATCTCTTTTGTGTTCCACAACCTTTGTTCCTGATACCTTGAGGGACTTTAATCACAACCTTCTTTGGTGGTTTAACACCAAGCAATGTTTCCATCACCTCCTCACTCGTCTTTGGCGTCGGATCATTTGGGATGATGCTAAACACTTCATTCTTCAATTCATTCAACTTGTGTATGAAGGCTGAAAATTTTTCGGTATTAGACCTCAAACGTGCAACACATGATTCTAGAATATCAAACGCTTCATTCGCGAAATTTTCGTTCTCGTAATTGTTTTGGCCCTCTTTGTTTCTTTTCATACGTATCTCAGGGGGAATCACGTCCCTTCTCCACCTTTTAAGGACATACAAATCTGGTATGTGTGAGAAATTATAATCCTTAAGCACAAAAAAGATATGCCGGCACAAATAACCATGTCTTGTGAAATGCTTACAACTACAAACAACAGTACTATCTTCTTTGTTCAAAACCACCTACAGAAAAAAATATTAAAATTGTAAATGCAATACGAGCATAAGGAATAATACACATAAAAAAGAAAAAAAATATAAAAAATATACCTTAAATTCAGCAACAAAAGCCCCATGTTTGTTTTTGTGCCTTATTGTGCACACTTCAGAATTACCATCAGTTACCACACATTTTTGGCTACACGTGTATAATCCTTTTACTATCTCTTTTTGGACAAGGTTAAACAATGACCGAGTATACACATTTGCAGCAAATCTCTCAATAGGCAAATGCGTCTTCCATAACGGAAGTGTATTCGTCGTTGCATTATCAAGTAGTTTTTGGTTATACCTTTGTTTCTCCATCGCGGTTTCAAAACATATCATAAACTGCACAAGACTATTCCCACAGCTAGAATAAAGGCGAAAAAACGAGTTTTCAGATTCTGAACGAGATGTGGTCTTCATTAAACAACACATAGGTATCTCTCTAAAAAAAGCAGGTATCCATCTTTCCATTAACTCAAACATATCTGAAAGCCACCGATTATCATGCAAATTATACCGAGAGATCAATGATGCCCATTCCTCTTCAAATCTGGAAGGTGTCATAAAGACGTTCCATACTAGCTTATGCAAATGTTTCTTCAGATCAGAATTTTGTAACAAATCGCCACTAATCTGGAAAAGACAAAACATACTACATCTATAAGTAATTGAATCTATAAAGAATGTATCATTATGGATAAAAAATGGACACAATCAAAACATATTGCCTATGTGCAACTTAGTTATACCATGCAAAAAAATAAAACAAATAAAATACGAAACACCAACACTACCTTTGCTGGTAACTTGTTCATTATGTGCCACATGCACAACCTATGAGTAGATTCAGGAAACACAGAAGGGATAGCTTGTCGCATTGCAGGGTCTTGGTCAGTCAGCACAAGTCTAGGTTGTTTACCATGTGCTTTCAAAAAAGCTTCTAGCAACCATTTGTAGGAATCTATAGACTCGGACCTCAGCAGACCAGCTCCAAAAGTAACACACTTGTTATGGTTGTCAACACCGGTAAAAGGGACAAAAATTATGTTGTACCTTGATAAAAAAACACAAAAATACTTACTTTGTTAGTTTCATACGTCGCATCAAAAAACAAAGAAAAATTTATATGCAATGATCATTAAAAAAATGAAAAAAAACATAAATACACCTAAATAACGTTACAAAACACCTACTTGTTAGTTCCATACGTCGCATCAAAAGCAAGAACGTCACCAAAAATGTCGTAGCTACATTTCGCAGTTTCATCATCCCAAAATAAGGACGTCAACTCGTTGTTCACAACCTGATACTCAAATGAATAACCGGGGACACATGTCTTGTGAGTGTTTAACGTGTCAACTAACATTTGAGCATCCTTATCACCGATAAATCTATTCATGTCACGTCTAAAGTTTTTAAAGTCCACAACTGTTCCACGAACATTAATGTATCCTCCTTGTAACAAAGATATAAGTCTGTGAGCCTTCGTAGGCCCAATATTCGAAGTAGACACTTTGTGTATAAATGTTTGATCAGCAAACGTCAACTTTCTGCGAGTATTTGATAAGTCTGCATTGCTATCATCGAACAAAGAATGATTTTGCTTCTCAACAAACTTTTTCACTATGTATGTACCAGAACCATTCACCTCCCCAACCCCAATGCAAGCTTTGCAATCAGTAACAAAAAAACTAGTATTGCGCTGTTCTTTGGGTTTATGATTTGGTTTAAGTGAATCTTCTACTTTTTTTCGTGCTTTACCGGCTCTGTTACATACCACATACCGATTTGTAATACTAACTTGGTTCCTTTTAATCGTTGAAATATGAGTATCAAAGCCCGCTGATATTGGCAGAATTATACATAAAATATATATCTGATATCTGCCAATATCTGTTTTAAATACATAAAATATAGCCAAAATGAGCTTTAAATGCTTTCTTATTGTATTCAAGGCTATTTCAGGTAGACAATACGAAAAAATGGATAACACGCGTCAAAACGATAAAACACAGCGCAAAAGGCGAAGAATTTCTGAAAAAGGTGTTTACGCGGCGCGTTCCTTATCTTCATTACGCAACGCGAACCCAACCTTCTAGAATGCAAAGCTGTTAGTGCAAGTTGCAAAGGAATCTTGTCAGGGAATCCTGTCAGGCGTTTTTACGCTCCGCGTACCTTATCTTCATTACGCGACGCGGAATAATCGAATTCTGTTGCAACAGAATGCAAGTTGCAAGGGAATCTTGTCAGGGAATCTTGTCAGGCGTTTTTACGCGCCGCGGAAACCGATCATTACGCGGCGCGTAAATTCCTTCTCACGCCTATAAATAGCAAGCCAAAGCTCATTCCGAAGGACACCTTTCACACACCAACATACACCTTATACACTTTCACACACCGCTCCAGCCGAGTTTAGGCGACTCCAGGGCGCCTTCGGGCTGCTCTGGAGGCTTCCTCGCCTCCTATCCATGTAAATACGTAGCTTGTAGCGTAGATTTGTAGTTTTCATAGCTGTAGTTGTTTTTCTTTCTTCGGAAACGAGTTCCAGCACGTTTGTACGAGTCAGGATGCTGTCCAGATGTATTTCTACCTTGTATAATACAAACTGGTATTCTCTTTCCTTTATTTTCGCTTCGTTACAATGAATCCAAATTGATATAAATATGTAGTTGTTATGCATAGGATTATATTGTGATGATTTTATTTAAGACTTGGTATTTCTGAAATAATGAAACGTATATTTGGTTATTTTATAATACTATCATTTAATGCGGGTATTCGGCATCGTAAGTGTTGAAAAACCATTTGCTTAGGATATCTGTATTCTTATACATATATATACAAACAGACTCATATTTATATGCATTTGCTCATGGACTCACTTGAGGTGTATGATACGTATAAGTCTGGTATGTGTATACAGGGACATTTGCTCATAGACCCACTTGAGGTGTTGAACTGATATATTATCTTAATACCTAAATATATATCTTCTTACCGGATGTTGATAAACAATGGTAATTATCCTGTCTATTATTTCATTAGAAGATAAATACTGACCTTTTAAGTAAAACGGGATAACACCCGGGAAGCGAGGTTTTATCTAACCAGTGTTTTAATAATACAGGGATTAAATCAGAGTTACCTTAAGATTGTTATAAATTGATAAACGATTGGTACCGAATCAACTTTAGAAATCATCTTAATAATTTCATTCATTATATAACCGGATTAGCTAACGTTACTATTAATATTTATTTGGAGGATTCGTGACTTGGCACTTTCTTTCCTGTTTTATTTACTTTTCCTGCCTAGTATTTAGTTTATTTTTATCCTCACCTATCTATCTAACTAGACAGCAGTTTGGAATAAGAGTAGCCATAGCTTTTACGCTTACCCGTGTTCGATATAAATCATCGGTCTTACCAGCACATCTTGCTACACGCGATGGGTTCTCTGCCCAGCCGTGCCGTGTGCATTTGTACCGTTGTGAAATCCGGTCAGCACCTAAACGCACACATCAGATTTTTGGCGCCATTGCCGGGGAAGGTAATAATATGGTAAATTATTCTAACTGTTGATTTAGTTTTGCAGTCTTGAAAATCTGACTATAAAAGATTCCGCATTTCAAAGCGTTATTCTGTTCGCTTACATACCGTACGAATAGTATGTAACAGGAATAAATGGTTTGTTTTTCTTTTGTTTTATTTTTTCTACAAACTTAATAAAATGATGTGTGAGATTTCTGGTCTCAGAATCGAAATTACGATTAATCACGCTTATGCTGGCAGACATCTCAGTAACAAAACCAAAAATTTCGATCTGCAAAATAGGGGAGTTCTCTCTACTTCACTTTTATCTATTCATGCTTTTGAGTACAATGAGGACATTGTACAATTTTAAGTGTGGGGTAAAGATATCCATATTTCTGTTAATAAAATTTGTCTTAAATTTAAAATCCCAAAAAAAAAAAAATTTTTAAAAATTTTGCAAAATCCTCATAGTTTTAATTTGTAAATTAATTCAAAATTCAAAATTAAATTTTTTCGCATTTATGATTATTTGTATGAAATTTTTAATTAAATTTATATGAATTCAGATTACATAATAAAGGAAAATTATTCGAGATTTTACGACTTAGCATAAATACAGCCTGTACTTAAATTGAGTGTTTGAGCCTATCAGTTGTTATCATTAAACACTGAATTCTTTTGCTGTGAGAATGTCTAAATTGCATATATTTCAGAACTTGTTACTGAATTCTTATCGAAACCACCAAAATGAGAACTAGACTATTGCACTGATAGAGGCAATCTTTCTTTTTAAAACCCGTTGTTTTAAGCCTTTTTCTTTCAAACTTAGATAATCTCAATTTTAGATTATTTAATTTATTTTATTTTTAACCCTTTTTCAGCGCAATGCTCATTTTTAGCATGCGATACCCTAGTTAACCACTTTGAGCCTTAACTTTTCGTTTCATCAACCATTTTTATCCCATTTTTTTAGTCTATTTTATTTTTGAGTTCCACAATTAGTTAAATCCATTATATGCTGCTAAGTTTCATTCTGTGTTCCTATATTCTTCAGTTGTTCATGCACCGATCAGCGGGACATGAAAAGTTAATATCTTTGGTCTATCCGTTGCATACAGCTGAACCCAAAAATCCATAAAAATTAGAAAATCAGAAAAATGAGAAATTTCAGTTTCTTGACATACCTTTCTTATGCTATTTCTAAGGTTGTCATACATTAAGGAGTAGTTTTTTCTTCAGTATTGCCTGAGTGAATAGCTGTCGTTCAGAAGATTCTGATTCCATTACAGCTTGATGAACTGTAATCTCAACAAAAATATTGTGATATTCCTCTTCAATAGTTCAATAAAAGCAGCTTAGAAAAAAATTTAACTTAATCTCTGGAATCTTATTTTTAGCCACTTTTAAAAAAATCCCTTTTTCCTACCTTTAACCCAAAGCCTTTTACATTTTAACCCCAAAAGTCCTCTTGACAGTTCTAAACTCTCTAGTGGTATAAATTTTATTTAGATACAAGCATATGGTAATATTGCATTTCATGACATTTTGTGTGATTCGTTATATTGATATAAACCTTATACACTTGAGTGATAGAGTGAACCACCTGGTGAGAATGCAAAAGTCGTGTAAATATTTGAATATATTTTTCCTAAACTAATAAATGCTAATATCTGAATCATGTGAATTTTGTTAATATTTCTGCTTTAATTATATTTGTTAAAATTTTGAAGATTTGTTTTTGATTATATTTACAGTTATGCTTGAGGACAAGCATATCCTAAGTGTGGGGTAATTGATATTTGCAGAATTATACATAAAATATATATATGATATCTGCCAATATCTGTTTTAAATAAATAAAATATAGCCAAAATGAGCTTTAAATGCTTTCTTATTGTATTCAAGGCTATTTCAGGTAAACAATACGGAAAAATGGATAACACGCGTCAAAACGATAAAACACAGCGCAAAAGGCGAATAATTTCTGAAAAAGGTGTTTACGCAGCGCGTACCTTATCTTCATTACGCAACGCGAACCCAACCTTCTAGAATGCAAAGCTGTTAGTGCAAGTTGCAAAGGAATCTTGTCAGGGAATCCTGTCAGGCGTTTTTACGCGCCGCGTACCTTATCTTCATTACGCGACGCGGAATAATCGAATTCTGTTGCAACAGAATGCAAGTTGCAAGGGAATCTTGTCAGGGAATCTTGTCAGGCGTTTTTACGCGCCGCGGAAACCGATCATTACGCGGCGCGTAAATTCCTTCTCACGCCTATAAATAGCAAGCCAAAGCTCATTCCGAAGGACACCTTTCACACACCAACATACACCTTATACACTTTCACACACCGCTCCAGCCGAGTTTAGGCGACTCCAGGGCGCCTTCGGGCTGCTCTGGAGGCTTCCTCGCCTCCTATCCATGTAAATACGTAGCTTGTAGCGTAGATTTGTAGTTTTCATAGCTGTAGTTGTTTTTCTTTCTTCGGAAACGAGTTCCAGCACGTTTGTACGAGTCAGGATGCTGTCCAGATGTATTTCTACCTTGTATAATACAAACTGGTATTCTCTTTCCTTTATTTTCGCTTCGTTACAATGAATCCAAATTGATATAAATATGTAGTTGTTATGCATAGGATTATATTGTGATGATTTTATTTAAGACTTGGTATTTCTGAAATAATGAAACGTATATTTGGTTATTTTATAATACTATCATTTCATGCGGGTATTCGGCATCGTAAGTGTTGAAAAACCATTTGCTTAGGATATCTGTATTCTTATACATATATATACAAACAGACTCGTATTTATATACATTTGCTCATGGACCCACTTGAGGTGTATGATACGTATAAGTCTGGTATGTGTATACAGGGACATTTGCTCATAGACCCACTTGAGGTGTTGAACTGATATATTATCTTAATACCTAAATATATATCTTCTTACCGGATGTTGATAAACAATGGTAATTATCCTGTCTATTATTTCATTAGAAGATAAATACTGACCTTTTAAGTAAAACGGGATAACACCCGGGAAGCGAGGTTTTATCTAACCAGTGTTTTAATAATACAGGGATTAAATCAGAGTTACCCTAAGATTGTTATAAATTGATAAACGATTGGTACCGAATCAACTTTAGAAATCATCTTAATAATTTCATTCATTATATAACCGGATTAGCTAACGTTACTATTAATATTTATTTGGAGGATTCGTGACTTGGAACTTTCTTTCCTGTTTTATTTACTTTTCCTGCCTAGTATTTAGTTTATTTTTATCCTCACATATCTATCTAACTAGACATCAGTTTGGAATAAGAGTAGCCATAGCTTTTACGCTTACCCGTGTTCGATATAAATCATCGGTCTTACCAGCACATCTTGCTACACGCGATGGCTGCCCAGCCGTGCCGTGTGCATTTGTACCGTTGTGAAATCCGGTCAGCACCTAAACGCACACATCACCCGCCTTCTTTGCATATTCATTATACATTTGTTTAGCATCCTCAAAACTAACAAACATAGCACCAACTTTGGGCTTTAAATTATCAGAAACAATTGGGATCCAATGTTTTGTTGCATTAGGTGTCTCAATGACATTACTTAAGAATGTTTTGTGACCTATAAAAAGAAATTTGAAAACAATTATAATAACACAAATAAAAATGCAACTAAAATAACTTGTAGTTATTCTTGTACTCTTATAACACATACATTACAGCTAAAAAAAAGACACAAAATTGATCAGAAATAACTACAAAACTGATTGATAAACTACATGAATCAAGATTCAAAGAATGTCGTGGTTAGCTTAGAAAGATGAGTGCTTTATGTTTATGAGTTCATGCTGACAACTACAAGAAATTGAGCAAGAATGTCAAATTGCAGGAAAAGGCCAACATATATGTTATAAAATAAAGTCAAAAGAAACAACGGGTCACAGTTAGAATGATGGACATATGCTATATAAAGCATCAAGAAACACAAAAAACAGTAATCCCTAATGCACAACCTATTGCAATGCTCAAATATACCATTCTTTCCGGGTGAAGAATCCACATTGAAATCAGATTCCATATCGACATTGTTGTTTGGAGTTACATTACCGATACCTTCTTCACCAATCTGTATCGAAGAAGACAACACCTCCATCTTTGATGCTGAAAAATTAAACAACAAAAATAGAACATGAGAAATACATAATCAACAACCAAAAACAAAAACAAAAACAAATACATCGATACACATAGGAGCCCTAATCAATAAAAAACAATCGAAGTCTAAGAAATCAGAAGCAAAAAAATCAAAATCGAGATTAAAAACCGAAAAACGAACTTGCACAACAGTTAATTTGCAAAAACGAACCTACATCAATGAATGTGAAAAAAAAGAGTTTATCACTGAAATTGTGCTCTGTTCATACAGCACATGAATCCAGATTAAAAAACAATCGAAATCTAAGAAATCAGAAGCAACAACATCAAAATCGAGATTAAAAACCAAAAAACGAACCTGCACAACAGTTAATTTCCAAAAAACGAACCTACATCAACGAATGTGAAAAAAAAGAGTTCATCACTGAAATTGTGGTCTGTTCATACAACACATGAATCAAGATTAAAAAAAATAGAAATCTAAGAAATCAGAAGCACTAAACCAAAATCGAGATTAAAAACCAAAAAACTAACCTGCACAACAGTGAATTGGAAAACGATATGTGATTGATTGCAGCGAACATAGACTCGACGACCAGAGATAAAATGTCGACTATTGGGGCATGCTTCTCGATGATTAACTACGAATTAGGGGAAGAAAGAATAGCTACGAATTAGGAGAAGAAAGATCAAAATCTGGAAAGGATAATTTGTGAATATGGAATGTTGAATGGCAAAAGAATCTCGAATCACGTTTGAAACCTTATAACAGACAATATGATCAAAAATGACATAAAAGCCCTTTCATAATTAAATCAATATATATTTAATTAAAAAAAAGAGAGCTTAGATGGACGGTGTAGATCGGTTCTCGCAGTTCTCGCAATATTTATGGTTCTCGATGGAACTTCCCTCTCTCTCTCTCTCTCTCTCTCTATATATATATATATATATATATATATATATATATATATATATATATATATATATATATATATATATATATATATATCAACTCACTTGGAGACGTTATAGAACCAAGTTATATATGTCACTTTCGGGTTGTGTCGATATGCTTTTAAATCATTACATGTTTTGGCCGGTTTCATATCAAATTAGAAATTGTCAACCTTGAAAAAATAGTTGTGGATTTGTAAAAACATAAAACCATAATTATTATATATGATAATATATTGTTATTACAAATCACTCTCTCTTTCAAAAACATTGATTGCTTTTGAACAAACCATGTTTTCCTAATCTTCCAAAACAACCCGTTCTTTAATTACATGTTGTTAGATTGTTAGATGCTTATAATAAAGTTTCAAATAACCTATCTAAATATAAATAAACAGCCATAAAGAGTTGAAGGAACATAAATCTAATGTCTCAATCGTTGGCCATACAAAGCCTTCATGTATCTTATCATATGTGTGTATTATTTTTATGTCATTGTTATATATAATAATAATAACAATTATTATGAAGATTACTGGCAATAACTTTCATATTAAATAATATAGGGGAATGTTCAAATGAGAATGAGAAATTAATTGAGAATGTGAGACTAAATCTTAGCCGTTCATTTTGTAAATGGAATTCATGGATGGAGAGCGTGAGGGAATCAAGTATGGCAGGGTGTATGTGAGGAATACATGGGTGTGCAATGACATTGAAGGAGGTGAATTGGACGGCTGTAATTGAGTCTCCCATTCTCAATTAATTTAAGGTTCTCATTTGAACCTCCCACAAATAATATATATTTAAATCAGCACTTTATAAACACAATTAAATAAATATTTATCGATGGAATAGAGTAAAAATACTTATATAATAAATAAAAATGATAACGTTATTTATGACGAGAAAATATGACATAGCGTTTGACCACTTCAGATGTTAACTAACTATGAGATTAAATTGTTAAAATATTGCTAATATCGAGTCAAACATTACAAATATATTTAAAATAAAAATATCTTTAACATTCAAAAATTATAAATTATAAATATTATATCAAATTTATGAGTATTTTTATTTTATTAAATTTGACACATGTAGTGTTATATTTTTTTATGAACTGTGACCACATAAAATCAGTTCTAGATTATAAAAACTATATTAAATCAACGGGTATTTTATTCTTTTCAACTTAACACTCATGTTATACTTTTTCTAAAAAAAACATTGTTTTAAGTAAAAAGTTATACCAACATAATATGATTATTCATTAAAATTTTGCATATGAGTATCTAACAATAAATAACATCAATAAAACATATGTAACCTAACATCATGACTATAAGATTGTATACTATTGTGATTGTTTTTCTAGGGTTTTACTGAAGGATCCCTTGTGCACTTTTTTTAATTATATATAAGTTTTATAATAATTCTTTCTTGTGTTATAACTTTATGTTAATTCAAAGTAATTTTGTTGTAATTTATAGATTCACTTAACGATCTTTTTATTTATCTTTTCAATCTTAAAAATACGTACCTACGGCTTCATACATGTTTATTGATACTATAATATCGAAACTCTCTCATATTACACAAAAATATATCATAAAACATGTATTAAACACATTAATTTAGAAAAATAATATATCCTACTCCTATTTAATTTTTTCATACTTCAACCTCCTACTCATCAAAAGATGACATGTGAAATCCACTAATTCTCTTTCATTACATCTTCATTGATTTATCACCTGTGTTGATCTTGTAAGTGAGATGATAAATTCAGAAATAGTAGAAGAATATAGCAATAAAGACACTATTATATATATATATATATATATATATATATATATATATATATATATATATATATATATATATATATATATATATAGGGGAAGGTTCATTCGAGAACTGTTGTTAGCGCGAGAACCAATCTCAGTCGTTCCTTGGATATGGGAAATTCATGGATGAAGAGCGTGAAGGGATAGACTGTGGCAGGGTGCATGTGAGAAATTCATGGGTGAGCAATGACATTGAAGTAAAGGGAATTGAACGGCTCAGATTGATTCTCGCGCTAACAACGGTTCTCGCATGAACTTTCTCTCTCTCTCTCTCTCTCTCTCTCTATATATATATATATATATATATATATATATATGGTTAGGCTATATATAGAACAATCTTTAAACATAAAACCTAAAGAACCATCATGATGATGACACCTGTCATTAGTAAAAAGGGCAAAAAAGAGAATTTGGTTTTTGTTAATAAACTAACGCACCTTCAAGCAAATCTCCCAGGCGTTCCATTTTTTTTAAACCCAATTAACTTTCTAATGATCATAATATCTTATGTTTATGGTTTTTAACAACAAAAATTTTACCATTAGGTTCAATCTATCTTCCTCTTTAATTTAAGACTAGCTTTGACATATGTCAGAAACTTTTAATTTCAAATTGCAAAGACGAAAATGCAAAGCATACATAAATCTTATTCTAATCAAATGAATATGCAACTAAATAACAAATGAAAACAAAAATCCAGTGAAAATGCAAAATCAAATTTTTATATGTGAAATAAGATGTAGAGTGAAGGGTTTTGTAGGGTATAAAAACACATCATAAACATGCACAGCGGAATAAAAGCAAAACCCCCTCCAGTGATCTCATCTAACTCGTACAGAAAACTAAACAAGAAAAAGATCAAAGGTTATACCTTTCAGCAACAATCTTTAAACTTTAATTCAGATAGCTAAAGGTAGAACACCGTTACTGCACCACCTCGAACTGGTTGCTAGACCGCCACAGGATATCAGAAAAAACCGGTCACGTAGAAAAACCGTGCGTGTGTGTGTGTTAATCGCTGCAAGCCGAAACCCCCTTGGGGTGTCCTTGAAGTCGACGCAGAGAGAGGGAGGAGTAGAGGAGGCTAGGGTTTTTCTTTTGTTGCAATTCTAATAATCCTTATGTGATTCCAAGGCTTATAAGGTTATTTATATAATAAACCTTATTAAGGCTCAAGCCCGTTTAATTAAAGCTCAACTTTAATTAAACTATTAGTTAATTGCAGAAAATAACTTTTGACCTTTCTAATTAATTAATAACTATTAATTAATTGGTCCAATTAATAATTAAACAAAATATTAATTTCTCCTTTAAAATAATAAATAACTATTATTATTTTTCCTTCCCAATAATTAATTAACTAATTAATTATTCCACACATATAACTTGGTAAAATCCAAATGGTTCTAAACGGGTGTGTAGCAGTGTGATCATTTAGTGTCTCATAGCATTGGACACGATGACACGTGTTATCTATCTCTGCACATAATCCAACATAGAGATCATCATAAAAAAATGCAACATAATACAACTAAATCAAAATAAATTAAAATGCAAATCAAACATATATATGTGAAACCAATATGATACATAATCAATATGCAAAAACCAATATCCATCATTGAAAATACAAAAACCACATATTATACATTATTCTTATTCTTATTAAATAAATATACAGCTGAGTAAAAAATGAAAATGCAAACAAGAACTAACTAGAAATGAAACCCAGATGAAAATACACCTCGCGGTTTTAAAATTGCATCTTCACACACAAAAGCAAGAAACAACAATCTGAAAATGCAAAACAACAATATTTTCACATAAAAAATGCAAAGAAACAACATTTTCACATTATATGCATTTTCAAAGTTACATACGGAAAATGCAAAAAAAACATCAAAACCCAAAAAATCAAAACAATTTCTCTGATTCAAGCGACAACATCTTCCCATCATATGCATTTTTAAATTTACATACTAAAAATGCAACAGATAACATCAAAGCCCAGAAACATCATATGAATTATTAAAGTTACATGCTCAAAATGCAAGAAACAAAATCAAAAATCCAGAAATCAAAACCTTTCTCTGAAAATGCAAGAAACAACATCAAAACCTAGAAATCAAAAACCTTTCCCTGGTATTGGGTATTGGAAGGTTGCTTGGACGGCGGCATGTTTTTGAAGACAAAAACTAACGATAATAGATTTTCAGACTGGGGTTGCAGTCGACGGTTCCTCATATCCGGCAAGTAGCGGTGCCCGGCGGTTTTTCTTAACCGGCGATAGGGAAGAAAGTAGATGACGGGAAGCCGTGTGGTGGCGGTAGGTTGTCTTAATGTGGAAGAGAAAATAGGGGAAGAGAGACACGTTCCCCAAGCAAGAGAATTTTGTTTTGAGTTCATAAAATGCCCCTTGAACATATCTTATATGCTGATAAATTATTAGTTTCCATATATATATTTCTACTTTTAATCACAACATTGATCATAAAAATCTAAGGTTTTATAATGGTTCTTTAGGTTCTATGTTTAAGAGGTGGTTTTAAGTTGATCATATATATATATATATATATATATATATATATATATATATATATATATATATATATATTGAAAAACTATCTCGAACAACGGATGAGTATAGCATTGATTTAAATTGGTGGTGACAAGAGGCAAAGCAAAGGTTGTGGGTTTGATTCTCCTTTTTCTAATATTCTTTTTTTCCGTCCTAACCTCTTTTGCCTACCTGCATTCCATTATTAAATTTTATCACATTACGACATGTATCTAAAAGTTGTAGTTTTAACAAAGAAGTTATTTCATTAACTATCATAGTAAGTTATTATTTATAACGAGGTAAAGCGAATCAATTACAAATATATATTTCGACCTACACGAACAATTATTCAATAAAAACTTATGAGAAAAAAAATCATGAGGCGTAATATGAAAAAGTTCAACACTATCGTATTATGGTCTTATTTATATTGGAAAATAGATAAAAATATAACTGTTACAATATAATTATGTATTTAGACTTACACCAAGTATTATATATACCTTAGAACATATAAGAGAAAAATACGTTAGAAGCAATATAAAAATAAAAAGTAAATCACATCTAAACATTCTAGATGTTTATATTTTTCCTGTTTAATTTTTTTAATATTTATGTTTAGTTGCTAGTTTTTTATATTGTGTTGCTTTTTTAACTCCGTCATATCACGTAGTATAAATCAACATCTTTTAATATAAATAAAAGACTAATTTGATAAAAAAAAAATTAGATGATTTGAACCATTCATATAAAATTATTTAATCTTGACCATTCATGGACTTAAAATCGAAAAATCAATTGACTTTATAGAGTCAAAATTATTAGAGATAATTTCATATATACCCTTATTAAATAATATAAAATCGTTTTTGGCCACCTTAATTTACAAATATCATATTTATCCTTTATAATATTTTAAAATATCATATTTACCCTTTATAATATTTCAAATATCATATTTAACCAAAATTCTTAGTTTTATCATTTTTAAATATTTTACAATCATTTTAAATTCCTTTTTAATTATAACCAATAACTTTTTAACTTTATTATTTATAATTGTATTAATAATAATTAATAACTTATATAAGAAATACAATCACGTCTTTTCGTATCATGATACTACATTTTTGCCATCAAGTTTGCCCTCCCACTGGTGTCGATGTTTCCACTGCGGGTTACAGTGTTGATGTCGTACGTCGTCATTTTTTTTATTCTCATTTAATTCGCGTTTTATTACTATTTAATATATTTTTATTAATTTTAATATTTATTATCTTTTAAACTAGCCCGTGTATCATACGGGTAATTAGTCTAGTTTATATTATAAGAGGGTCATAATCGAATTAATATAATTCAATTATATAATATAAGAGGGTTATAATCGAATTAATAGAATTAAATCTTTTGATATATATATAAAAGACTAATTTAATAAAATTTATTAGATGATATGAATCATTTATGTAAAAAAATATTTAATCTTGATCGTTCATTCATTTAAAATCAAAAAATCAATTTTGACCTTTTAGAGTCTAGAAATAATTTCATATATGCCCTTATTAATTAACTAAATCGTATTTACCTATCTTAATTTACAAATATCATATTTACCTTTTATAATATTTTAAAATATCATATTTAACAAAATTCTTAGTTTTATCATTCAAAAATATTGTATAATCATTTTAATTCCTTTTTAATTATAACCAATAACGTTTAACTTTACTACCCTTAATTGTAAAATATTTTATAATGTTTATTCGTATCATGCTACCATGTTTCTGTCGTCAACTCTCCCTCCCGCTAGCGTCGATGTTTCCACACTGTTGATGTCGTATATCGTCATTTTTTAAACTTTTCATTTAATTCGCGTTTTGTTATTATTTAATACGTTTTAAATAATATTTAATATGTATTATCTTTTAGACCAATCCCTATATCACGCAGACATTTAGTCTAGTTATATAATATAACATTTACTAAAAAAAAATTAACAGCAACTCTCTTGTTATATTTAATAATTAATAATTAGAACCTATTATAGTACCATACAATTTGGAGGAAAGAAAAACAAATTTATAATATATATTAAAAAACAGAGTTGGTAACAAAAACTTGATTTGCCGGAGTGGTAAGGTGTTTGTTTTTCATGGAGGTGGGCGTGGTTTCGAATCCTTCCGCATACAAATTTTTGCCATTTTGTCTTTTTTTTGATTATTTTTAACTCTTTTGTATTTTTTAAATTCAAATTTTTTAAAATTGACAATTCTGATTTTAATTTTATCTTTTTAACCTCTTTTTAATCTTTCTATTCTTTTTAACCTTTTTTTATTTTCAACTTCTACTTTCTTAAAGCATCATGAGTATCTTCTGTTTTTTTTGTATGTAAATAATATTTAAAATATTTATCAGTTTAAGAGTTTAACTATGGTTAAAAATAGCTTAAACTCTTAAACTTTTTTTATATTTTAACTTTAAAACTTACGCTTATTTTGTTAATGACCATTAACCTATATTTTTGAATTGTTTGAGCATTAAAGTTTAAGTTTGATCGTTAGGTCAAAATGTAAATAAATCGTTAAAGAACAACAGTAATTTTTTACGTTACAACTTCCGTTTTCTTGGTAAAAAATATTCTTAAGTATGTGTTATTATTTTTATTTAACTGACTAGAAATACAATTTTTATAAAGAAAATGTAGCTTACAAATACATTTCAAACAAAACTTTGCACTAACTCACTAATAATATGTTTTCTTAGTCAAACAAAAGACCACATAAATTTCATGCATCAATAATATGTACATTTATTTAAAGGTAAAAGTATTCTAAAAAATTTGAAGGGTTAAATTAATAAAGCTTATTTTTTTATGACGGAGATAATGTTTATGTATAAAACTAAAATAACGTAATACTTTGAAAAGTTAGGGTTTTAGAAAATAAAATTTACAAGTTAAGCCAAAATAATCTTTCAATTTAAGAGTTGAAAACAATTTATAGATAAAAGTCAACAGATTAAATCAAAATAGTCTTAAACTCCAGTGATATAATACAGTCGAAAAGTAAAGTTTAAATGTTAAACCAAAATAGAGCTTCAATTTTAAGGACTAAACCATATTAATCCTTTTGATAACTACTATAAAAAGATTATTTAAAAATAGAAAATTATGTCATTATCGGTTTCGTTTTAAGTTTTTGTTAAATAAAATATTTATGTACTACTGTAAAAACTTTAATTAAAAGTTAAATTATTACTGTATATATTTTTTAATAGTTATATTATTAATGTATATTAATCACTTCTCATGTGTCTCATAGGATGATTATGTTTAAAGAAACAATCACTCAAGTATGTTTTACTTTTCTCATAACCTTTATATTAATTATTTACTATTATTATTAGGTTAATATGGTCTTAGTGGATTATACTACTTATAGTGGTTTTTAAAAAAAATTAAACTTGATGGTTTATTCTTGCACCATATTAAAACCCAAATCGTGTGATTGATTTTTTTATCATGCTTTTGTATTATTTTTAGATGTGTTTTTTATAAAAACATTAATATATTATCATGTAGATAAACCTAATCCTATAATTTATTTTGATATTATAATTTTAGATTTATACAACCCAGCGCAACGCGCGGGCTTTAAAACCTAGTTGTTACTAACTTAAGATGCATTGGCGCAATGGTGAAAGTCTTCATATTTTGGAAACTGAATTTCACGTCTAGCGTTAGATTTTTAAAATTAATTTATTGGGAGCGAGTTGATTTGATTGAGTGAGCATTGCTTTCAAATAATTCATTTATTATTATTAGAATTAATTTTAAAAGTTATTTGTTTTTGTATTATTGTTTATAATTTATAATGTTGGATATAATTAATTAAATATAAGTATATATTAATGATCGTCTTCTTTTTATCTATATTTTTAAATTAATGTATTGTATTATGCGTATCTTCTAAAATTGGAGTTGGCGAAATATAACTTGATTTAATTTGAATATGAATCAGACGACATATCATCTTTCTATACGTTTAATTTGTTTCCTCTTTGTTTTAAATAGTTATTTTTTAATGATAGGTTTTATATATTGTTTATCATAAAACTTCCTCATAATAGATAAATTAACTTGTAATTGCACATTTTATTATTTTTGTAGCTTTAAATGGGAAGGGTGGGAGTGAAGGAATCAAAAATCACACTCAACTTTAGCACTTGGGGACCATATAACTTTGTAGTGGTCAATTTGATGGGGTCAAATAATGTTAAAATCAAAACTGTAGGGTTGAATTGTCAATATCATTATCAATTGGATTTATTATATGCTATATGTTGGATAATATCATTGGCTTTAATCTTGTGATAAGCATAAGAGATATTTTTTATTGAAATGTATTTAATTTTATGATTTTTAATAATTTTTATAGTGAATTATAAAATGTTGTAATGTATGTAACAAACTTTTTAGTATTTAATTTGCCTATCAGGTTACCTTTATAGTATGTAAACGCTTTGTTTTTGAATTATCTATTGTGCATTTGTGCGTATTAAACTTTTCTAAATAGCTGTATGTATTCACCTGTAATATGTTTTTGTCTAGGTTTTCTTCTTAGACGAACTTGGAACTGTGTATGTGTTTATGTTTTCTTTTAAGTTTGATTTGAGTGTTTCGTGTGTGATTTTCTTCTAATTTCAATAAGATTATGTGTGCGTATGTGTGATCGTATGCACATGGCAACCAACCTTTGCCAACAAACGGTGAATGACGATTGACTAGGTGGTGACGAATGACATTTAGAGTGGTGATGATGGGATTATATATAGGGACCCGTGCACGTACGGGTAGTTTAAAATTAAATTTTAAGCAATAACTTTATAAACGAAAATAATAATAAAGTACTTAATAAATGCGTTAAGTACAATACATGAAGTAAAAAGTAATTACTTTTATACAATAAACAAAGTACACGAATATAAAAATTCTTCAAAAAACCAATCAGAAACAATGACATCAGATTCCTTGTAGAACTTCTTCATATACTACATTAGTTGTTTTGTAGGTCGGATTGTCATTGTCTTCACAAATAATAACTTTTAAAATAAAATATTTAACAAATTTCTAAGCATTCACCCCAACATACATGTAGTAAAAACCAAATTGACTAAAAAACATTCATTATCAAATCATACATATACAACCAACTAAGCTAGTAGAGATACAAACAAAGTTATGTATCTCTAACACCATAACTCAATGCATACATGTTGACCATCACAATTAAACAATTAATCACTCTTTGATTGATCCTAATCCCTTGACCCAGGTGAGAGTTGAGAAGAATTTATTTACATTTTACATAGAATAATTTTCAATGAAAAACTGATACATAAAATAGGTCATGTTGCATACGAATAGGATTTTTATTTTTGGTATTATTTTTTGGGAATATTGGAATAATAAGTAATAACTCAGTGTAGTATTTATCATGTGAATGTGTCTATTTAACAGGCTCATGGCCTATTCTAACCAATTCTGGGTAAGGTGCTGCAATTTCATGCCTCCTTTGACCTTGTAAGTTTTCCTAAACATACTTTTCTAGAGAATTATAACTTGTTATGAACTTAAGGGCCACAAAAGTCAAATCCTGGCTATTTGCTTAAGAACAAAGAGACTAAGATTTAGAAAGTTGAAGTATACATCTTTAAGAGAAATAACTTTTTTTTATACAAAGAGACAAAAGCGTTTCTTGGCTTTTTTTTTATTTTTCAAATCATGTAGACATAAAAGAACAGGTTTTAAAAGTAAAACCTCGAAGGAAAGCAAAAGATTAGAAGATTACATGGTGACCTTATTGTAAAACATAGGTCATTGAAGGAAAATAAACATAAGATAAAGTTTTGCATAAATTTTCATTTTGTTGAATTCTATGTAACACGGAAAAAAGAACACAGATCATAGCAGATCACATAAGAGCAAAATAAGAAAGCATTTTCATACCAAATCTAATGAATAAACAGAAGTCGTTAGGAAGAACTAATTACTTACAATATCAGGGATATGATGCCAAAGATGCTCTTTAGGATATATTCGTCAATTGTCAATCATCAGCCCCACTAAAAGGCGGATAACATAAGCACCAGACTTTCTCATCGTGTATTATACCATGATGGAATTTTTGTTGGTTTACCAAAACCCAAGTGAAATTTTGCACTTGCCCATGTAATTTAATCATTTCAACAGATGCCTCCCATAGAGGCTAAAGCTCTTGCGAGTTCTACAAACTACTTATCTTGGATACGAAGAAAGAACGCAAAAGGTAAAAGTCAATTCGGATCGTAAAAAACAGAAATAGTCGGCAAAAAGTGCTCTTTAATTAGCTCTCTTGTATAAAACACAACAACTGAATGTGAAATTGTATTACTGAAGTAAAATTTTCACGGCGTGTACTTCGCCATTTAATTAGCTCTCTTAAAACTGTTTCTACCTGCCCATTTTGCACATCAAGAATCTGGAGAAAGAAAAAACATAAGTAAATTCAGGAAGACTTGTTTTGACACTCATTAAGAAAATTCAAGAAGACACCCAAATAATTCTGGCAATTGCAATGCATTACAAGCATCTTCCTTTGGTAGGTCAACACCAGCAATAGTTATCAACTCAGTACCTCATTAAGAGTCATAATCCAAGACAACACATTGAAATATTGTAACCACTTTTCTTTTAAACACACGCAATAAGAATTTGCATTCTTATTTGCATATGGAAAACTACATTCATAATGAGCTGTAAATAAATAACAAAATCCAATAAATTGTGAACCAAAAACAGAGCACGAGTAGAAATGATCTAATTTCCAACTTTGATTCTTCATAATTCCATAAAATTATTGATATTATCCAATAAATACCACAGTTACATTTTTTTAACAAATGTACTTCAAATACAACATAAAACCTGTTGGGTGTGACTTGATTAGCGGTATTTGAAACTAGAATTAATCGGAAGCTCGACGTAACGTAAATGACCGGTATTAATTATTATGGATTAATAGTGGATTTAATGTGCATGGTTTGCATGGAACCGGAAGTATTACATGGTCCTTGGAACACGTGGAGTAATTAAATTACAAGTCGTGTGAGTGATTTGAATTCAAAGTTTGGATAATGTTTATCTTTATTTTGTATTCAAATTTGAAGATAAGTTACTACCGAGAGTTAATCTCTACGTATTTGATTTAGAGATGGATTAGGATTTCTAGTTTGTTTTCTTATAAATACCAAGGCTAGGGTAAGTCACATGTACATCGAAATATCTCTGGAGTCATAATAAAGAAGTCTATGTTCCTGCCCGTGGACGTAGGTCGTGTTTGGACCGAACCACGTTATATATCGTGTTCGTTTATTTTCTGTTTTCCACATTATTCTAACGATTGTATTAGGTGTCTCGATCCTAACAAGTGGTATCAGAGCCACGGTTCTGTTCACCGGGCTCGCGTATTTGTTGATTGTGAAGATGTCATCTTTCAAGTTTGATTTGGAGAAATTCAATGGCTCAAACGATTTCACGCTGTGGAAGGTAAAGATGAAGGCTCTTCTGGTTCAACAGGGTTGCGGGTGGCGTTAGAAGGAGAAGATAAACTTCCGAAAGAGAAGAAGGAGGATGTTAAGAGAGACGTTCTAGCAAAAACGTATTCGGCGATTTTGCTGTGTTTGGATGATGAGGTATTGAGGGAGGTGGTGGATGAAACAACGACTGCAGGTCTGTGGGAGAAGCTGTGTGAGAAGTATCAGAAAAGTACCGACATGGACTACATGCAAATCGTTCCACTGAACCTTCTTTATATCCACAAACATCTCTCCTACGTGAAGAATGTTGAATCCTCCCCTTGATTGCGAACTTGATCGTGACTCAAGCAATGACTCCAACCAGCTCCCGATGCCTACTTCACTAACGACCTCCTTCTTCTCCAAACATGACGAAACCCAAAGGCTTCCTAGTGTTGGAGGGATTCCATATCGTGACTCTAAACTCTCGTCAGAATCAGAGTAATCTAAACAGTACGGTTCAGGACTAAGTTGTGGCTCCTCGGGCAAACCAATCGGGCGGTCATCCTCATCATCTTTAAGAATGAAGTCGTAATCATCCCGCTCAATACCATCGTCATAAAACTCGTTCAACAAGTCTTTGAGGAAAGATTCCCAATGGATCGTTCGATCCTCGGGGTAGTTCATATTCGTAGAAGAGACATTAAAGGACAAAAATAAACTCAAGCAGAACTACTAAAATAACTTCCTTTGAGTCGAAACTCGCGGGAAGGATCGTTTAATACTAAAATTAATATAATTAAATCAAATGAAACCGCTCCCCGGCAGCGGCGCCAAAAACTTGATGTGCGTAAAGCGTACCAGTTTTTTATTTATAAAATCCGTTATTATTTAGTACGACTACAACACAAATAGGCAAGAGGACCTAATCGTATAATAGTATAGAAAATAAGTACGGGTGTCAAACTCAAGGGGAACGTGAATGATTTGATAAGATTATATTAATTTAAATATTAAACAAATTAATCTAATCTAAAGTAAAAAGCAAACAAATCTAAACTAATGACAATAAAATAAAGAAAGCAATTAAATGAGGGATTTGTTGTAAGAGATTTGAACTTGCTACCAACTCAAACCACTAAATTATCTAAAAGCACTAAAAGCATGCAAAAGAGACAAGAAAACAAATAACTCGGAGAATTAATAATAATGAAGATGTTCCCTCCCTAGATTCAACTCAACTCTTTTCATGGCAATAAATTCATGGCAAGATAAGCTAATGATACTTTTAATATTCATGCATCGATTTCTAAAGTGATTACAATCTTGGTCCAATCATAATCGTCTAATTAACCTAATCAATTACCTTTATGGTCAAAAGTGCAATCAACTAGTTAAATTAGCAATAATTCGATTAATAGGTTAAGCCCTAATCCTAATGCTTGTATGATCAACAAAACATTAAACTAACATATAAATGGTCATTATATGGACATCACATGCAAAATACTCTAACTTTAATTGCTCAAAAACATAGGATTAATCAATCACTATTCCTCAATCACCTATTGGTCCTAGATAATCAAGATGCAAACTTTATGATTCAAGTGGTCTCTTAAAACATAAAAATCAGATTCTAAGCAATCAAGAAAGATTCATAAGCATGGATAAACATAGATTAGGCAAAACCAAGATCAAACATGAATAAAGTATCAGAAACCATGAATTAAACTAAGCCATTACATGAGTTTCATCTCCTCTAGGGAGGAAAACAGAAGATCTAGCCAAGATTCAACATTCTAAACTTCTGGAAATTAAGAAACAAGAAGAACATGATGAAGTAGAATGAAAGAAACCGTAAAAACCGAATGATCTTCACTTTTAATCTTCAAAATAAAGCTCCAATGCTCCAAAGCTTTGCTCCAAGTCTTCTCTGCTCTTTAATGGTGTTTTCTGATCATTTAGGGTCCAAAAGTCGGAACCCCAAGCTGCTAAACCGAATGGAGAATCGAAAATATATATAGAGCTGTCACAGGCCCTTTAGCGACGCTAAATCACCTTTAGCGACGCTAAATGGTGTCTTTTAGCGACGCTAGCGACCATTTAGTGACAGAATTTCGAAATTTTCAAACTTTGATGCTTATCTTCGAATTTTATCCCTTTTTCTTCATATTTATCACTTTGAATCCGATTTTGAACCTAAAAGATAATATTTAAACATATTAAATATATATTAAACATATTTTCATGATTTTTATTCAAAAACAATTATATATCGCATTAAAAATATATATAAAAATCGCGATATCAAAATACCCCACACTTGAACTTTGCTTGTCCACAAGCAAATCACAATTTTATCTAGGCTAAGGTATTTAAACAGATAATATCATTCTCATAAACATTAAATATCGTTGAATAATGTCAAATGTTTGATTAAAAACAAACCATTAATTACACCTAGATTTATGTATATACCCGTGTTTTTGTCCTCTTTTAACTTCTCACAATCCCAAGTACTTTCTCTTTTATATATAACCAACTCTTAATTAATGAATCTTTGATGGTTATTTTACCCCTTAGGAATCCCCCAACCTCAAGACTTATTGCAGATTCTCCAATTTTATTTGACATATGCCTTTGATCTTTTAAGCTCTATATTTTTCATATAAGTCTATGACTTTTGATGAAACCCATGTAGTGAACTTTCGACCCAACCGATCCCAAACCAGTTGGCTTTAGGTGATTAGGTGTAGAACACCCCTCAGAGTTTACTTGTTCGAGTCCCAAATGTCACTTATTTGACTTATATATTTTTCAGCCATTTCATATATTTTTTCATTTTTTCTCTTTGGCTTTTTTCTTTCTTTTCTTTTCTTTTGCAAGTATATGATTAGTAAAAGAGGAAATTCATACTCAGTCTATTTTTGTCAAGCTTAGATTCAAAAAGAGCTTAACCATTTATTTATTTAATTCAAAAATTAAAAGTTGGTTACCATAAATCAAAATTTCTAAGGAATGGTGAAAAGCCACTTAATACTATGCACAAATACCAAGTATAACCTTTGAACTTGTTCACAAATCAAACATTTGACACCTTCAACAAATACCTAACACTTACTCGAATGATATTAAAAATTTAAAAATTATAGCCCAAATACCATCATGATTTAATCAAAGACAAATTAAGTTCAAGCTAGGAATATTTCTAACCCCCTACCCCACACTTAAATCGTATAATGTCCCCATTGTACATAAAATCAAACACTAAGGTAGAAAAATGTTAGAGAAAACTCCCTTCGGGTATCACACATGCAGCAATAAAAGATAATACTGAGCAAAAGCCAGCATAAGCGTGCACTCCATAACCACCTGCAAGAAAAACACTCGGAGCAAATTGTTAAAATAGATCAAGTCTAAGAACCAAACAGCTAAAACTAAACAAACAAAAGAAAACAAACAAACCTAACTCACTTTCGTAGTAATCACGGTTGCATTTAGCGTATGCAACAAGCCTTTAAACCCCTCGGTAGCCCGAGTGGACGAGTTGTAGTCTCGTGAGGGTTTCTAGACAACACACCCACAAAGTTGAAACAGAAAAGGAAAGAAATAACTAAGAAAGACAAACCTAAACTAAACACGGGTTGCCTCCCGAGAAGCGCCTGTTTTTTTCCGAGTCTCTAGCTTGACTCTGAATTTATCTACTATGAAATCGAACGAATGACCCCACACTTGCAATCAAGTGCGGGTGGTAATATTTATACATACCGGGCGATGTATATTTATTACCGACATGGACTACATGCAAATCGTTCCACTGAACCTTCTTTATATCCACAAACATCTCTCCTACGTGAAGAATGTTGAATCCTCCCCTTGATTGCGAACTTGATCGTGACTCAAGCAATGACTCCAACCAGCTCCCGATGCCTACTTCACTAACGACCTCCTTCTTCTCCAAACATGACGAAACCCAAAGGCTTCCTAGTGTTGGAGGGATTCCATATCGCGACTCTAAACTCTCGTCAGAATCAGAGTAATCTAAACAGTACGGTTCAGGACTAAGTTGTGGCTCCTCGGGCAAACCAATCGGGCGGTCATCCTCATCATCTTTAAGAATGAAGTCGTAATCATCCCGCTCAATACCATCGTCATAAAACTCGTTCAACAAGTCTTTGAGGAAAGATTCCCAATGGATCGTTCGATCCTCGGGGTAGTTCATATTCGTAGAAGAGACATTAAAGGACAAAAATAAACTCAAGCAAAACTACTAAAATAACTTCCTTTGAGTCGAAACTCGCGGGAAGGATCGTTTAATACTAAAATTAATATAATTAAATCAAATGAAACCGCTCCCCGGCAGCGGCGCCAAAAACTTGATGTGCGTAAAGCGTACCAGTTTTTTATTTATAAAATCCGTTATTATTTAGTACGACTACAACACAAATAGGCAAGAGGACCTAATCGTATAATAGTATAGAAAATAAGTACGGGTGTCAAACTCAAGGGGAACGTGAATGATTTGATAAGATTATATTAATTTAAATATTAAACAAATTAATCTAATCTGAAGTAAAAAGCAAACAAATCTAAACTAATGACAATAAAATAAAGAAAGCAATTAAATGAGGGATTTGTTGTAAGAGATTTGAACTTGCTACCAACTCAAACCACTAAATTATCTAAAAGCACTAAAAACATGCAAAAGAGACAAGAAAACAAATAACTCGGAGAATTAATAATAATGAAGATGTTCCCTCCCTAGATTCAACTCAACTCTTTTCATGGCAATAAATTCATGGCAAGATAAGCTAATGATACTTTTAATATTCATGCATCGATTTCTAAAGTGATTACAATCTTGGTCCAATCATAATCGTCTAATTAACCTAATCAATTACCTTTATGGTCAAAAGTGCAATCAACTAGTTAAATTAGCAATAATTCGATTAACAGGTTAAGCCCTAATCCTAATGCTTGTATGATCAACAAAACATTAAACTAACATATAAATGGTCATTATATGGACATAACATGCAAAAGACTCTAACTTTAATTGCTCAAAAACATAGGATTAATCAATCACTATTCCTCAATCACCTATTGGTCCTAGATAATCAAGATGCAAACTTTATGATTCAAGTGGTCTCTTAAAACATAAAAATCAGATTCTAAGCAATCAAGAAAGATTCATAAGCATGGATAAACATAGATTAGGCAAAACCAAGATCAAACATGAATAAAGTATCAAAAACCATGAATTAAACTAAGCCATTACATGAGTTTCATCTCCTCTAGGGAGGAAAACAGAAGATCTAGCCAAGATTCAACATTTTAAACTTCTGGAAATTAAGAAACAAGAAGAACATGATGAAGTAGAATGAAAGAAACCGTAAAAACCGAATGATCTTCACTTTTAATCTTCAAAATAAAGCTCCAATGCTCCAAAGCTTTGCTCCAAGTCTTCTCTGCTCTTTAATGGTGTTTTCTGATCATTTAGGGTCCAAAAGTCGGAACCCCAAGCTGCTAAACCGAATGGAGAATCGAAAATATACATAGAGCTGTCACAGGCCCTTTAGCGACGCTAAATCACTTTTAGCGACGCTAAATGGTGTCTTTTAGCGACGCTAGCGACCATTTAGTGACAGAATTTCGGAAATTTCAAACTTTGATGCTTATCTTCGAATTTTATCCCTTTTTCTTCATATTTATCACTTTGAATCCGATTTTGAACCTAAAAGATAATATTTAAACATATTAAATATATATTAAACATATTTTCATGATTTTTATCCAAAAAAAATTATATATCGCATTAAAAATATATATAAAAATCGCGATATCAATTACCTTTACAAAACATATGAATGAGTTTTCCAATGGTTTTGTCAAGAAAGAAAAAACATCAAGAACGAAAAATCAGAAAATCGCATGGAATTTGTAGGGTTCGTGAACCAAGAAGAATACGAAGAATGAAAAGGTTTGTGAATCATACCTGAGAAATTCTTGAGAAACGGTGGAAGAATGAGGTCGATGAAGGTATAGTTTACGGAGCGAAGAAAGAAGTCGACAAACGTAGGGTTTCGGGAATGAAGAGGATTAAACCTGTCGTAAATGAATAAAGCGAAGGCGGGTCAAACGACCCGCGTGTTTTTTCATTCCGGGTTAAATAACTCATTTTAAATAAAACCGGGTATTACTAAAAGAGGAAGTTAAAATAGTCTTTTTGAGTCAAAATTAGAAAAATAAAGGATTTTATATTGGTTAATTGAAAATTATTTAAGGTAATTTTTCAGAAAATGGTTTTCTTTTTATATATATATATATATATATATATATATATATATATATATATATATATATATATATATATATAACAATATGCAAAAGAATGAACAGTAAGTGTTTTGATTTTTTCTGCATAAATCAATTTATATATTTACATATCTGATTGAGAACAAAAGTAGTAGTTGGCGGAGTGGTAAGGCTTAGATGTAAATTATGTTGGAGGTTTTAAGTTCAACTCCTACTACATGTGATTTGCAATTCTTTTATTTTTTTGCATTAAATCATGGTTGTGCACTTTTATTATCTTTATTTTTTTGTAAGATTTTAAGATTTCTTCTATCTAATTAGTAATTTCTTTCTCTACACACATAATTTTTTTTATTTTTTTATTTTTCCAACTTTCTAGAGTTAATTTATTTATGTTTTTACAAGTTAATTTATTTTATAGTTTTTTTTCTTTTATTTAGTATTTCTACTTGATTTTAGATTTTATTGTTGTGTTCAGTTTTTATTCTCACATTTTAATTTAAAACCGTTCTATACATTTATTAGAAACTCGTCATAATGTGCGGGTAAGGAGAAACTCGTTCAAGAACAATATATGAACATTCAAAGAGATTCAAAAATTTTATATGAACATCAAAAAGTTATTTAAATTAAAAAAAATCAATGTATATGTGGGTTTTTTGAATTGGCTTACACTATGTGATCTATAGTGTTGGTTGAACTATCAACACCATTGATTCATGTGGTTTCGGAATCGATTTTGGGGCAAGAAAACACTAAAAGTACCAAGAACATGCAATTTGGACATATTATTTGGTTAATTTAATAATCTTGGAATTGCTTTGCTAATAAAATCTTTTTGGAAAAAAATGTGAAAATACAAATAAGTTTGTTAATATTATCATTGTATGTAATTAACTTTATTTAGTACCTAAAATTACATATTAACTTATAAATTTGGTTAATTGTATACAATTGGTAACCCGATTACCAGGTTACCGGTTATCAGTTGTATACACTGAACCAAATTTTGAAATCGTTTGATTTTTAGATACAACATACCGGTTATTTTTTTTATTTTTGGTTAGATTACCAGTAAGTTACTTATTTTTATAGGTAACTTGCATACAATGAACCAAATTTGTAAGTTGTGTGTATTTTTAGATACAAAATAAAGTTGGTTGTATACAATGACATTATTAGCAAAGTTTGTAGTATTTTCGCACAATTTACTATATTTTTTTATAAGATAATGATAAAAACTAGTTACATCACTTTATAATAGAATAAATAATAACAATAACTTACACATTAGCTTAAATTTTATTTGAACGACCGAACATACAAACTTCTTTAACACTACTCTTGATTCTAAACCTTTTATAGTTTACTTATTATAGGAGTTAAACTTACAATCTTAAAGAACCCACAACATTAGCTTAAATTAATAATTTATTTTAATTAGGATTGACTCATAATAATTGTATATAATAAAACAATAACAGAATAGCTAGAACTACATGCAATTAAGAGTTAAATTAATGATACATACAAAAAAGACATACA
The DNA here is from genome assembly GCA_947179395.2 of Pulicaria dysenterica. Classification (NCBI taxonomy): domain Eukaryota; kingdom Viridiplantae; phylum Streptophyta; class Magnoliopsida; order Asterales; family Asteraceae; genus Pulicaria; species Pulicaria dysenterica. The sequence continues at coordinate 73,412,017 of OX359292.1, read as the reverse complement.
GCAGAAATATAAAATTGTATAAACTTATATGATACATAAAGTAAAAACATTTTGAAAATTACACACATAATATCCACATATATAATGGTGACATGGGTCGGTTTTGACCCCAAACCGAACCGAAACCGATAATATCGGTTAAACCATTTTCAAACAGTTAGGTTATCGGTTTCACCGTTAATGAGAGCGGTTCGGTTTTGTTAACGGTTTTATTGATTAATCGTTAAGTTAAGTTAGGCCAATTTATTGAGCTTCAATAAATCGTGAATTAGGTCATGAATTGATTTATCATTAACATCTTTAGTAGTAAACAAGTCATTAATTAGACAAAATAAAAACTATTTAATTTGAATTTTATAAGGTAGTGGACGTACTGGACCTCACATGCAAACATCCCAAGATTAATAATAATGTGGTTTTGTTTTCAAAAGTGTCAAACGGTCCAGCACGCAAAACAGTACCTAGCCCATAACCACATTGCATACACACATAAAAAATGTTCAAGTAGACTACTAGAGTATAACGACAACCCCCTCCTCAATCAATTTTAGAAGGGGTACAAACTTCGAAGTTCGAATGGAACAACTGACCCAGGGCGCAGACATGGAGCGGACGTCGAACGGAAGAATTGAAGAAGTGAAAACTTTGAAATCGTGAATGGACCACAAACAACGTTAGCCTTTGGCTAAAATCCAAATAAAAACTTTTATATATTTTATTTATTATTATTTTTTTAATAATTATATATATAAAATAATATTTAATAAATCCTTATCGGTTCGGTTATAGGTATAAAACTGAAACCGACCCAGTAACAATCGGTTAATGAATTTTTAAAAACCGAATCGTCGGTTTCATTTGATTCGGTTTTAACGGTTTTAATGGTTTCGGTTCGGTTTTCGGTTAAGACGCTCACCCCTACACAGATATATGAAATTATATAGACTTTTAACCGACTATATGTCAGTAAAAGAATTAGTTTAAGTTCAACAATTGATAATTTTAATACATACAATACAACATTTTCTATTGTCTCAAATAAAATAATATGGAAATGTTAGATATTAGAGCATTTAATTTAGATTTTTATTATAATATAAATTTTGAATGAATTAAGAATATTAAAGTAGTTTAATCTTTACATTACCTATTTATTTAAAATTAATGTGAGTGTAACATCTCACATTTAAGTTGAGTAATGATAGCATTACTTAACATTATTTTATAAATAATAAGTTAAAACATAGTTTAATATAGTGAACTTGATTAACTGGTTTGAATACTATCTTAAAGTTTCAAAGACATAGTATTATTGATTACTCGGTTGATAAGCCTATGAAAACATTTCCAGTACGATAAACTGGAGAAACGTTTATAAGATTGAAGAGGAACCTTGCGAGCAATAGACCATGGATGGATTCTCTTACAAAGATAAGAGAGAATTTCAAGACAATAATCCTCAAGAAGTGCTAATAATTTAAAAAGCCTAAAAGACAGTTTATTGGATGATTGTCTAAAAGATTGCTCTCAAAGCGATATGTCTAGTTAAATGTCTTTAAGACGTACTTTTATATGTAAAAATGTACATAATATATTCTTATTAATAATACATATTTTATTTCTCACCAAATTATATCCAATATATACTACTACCTCCGTCCCATTTTTATTGTCCAGTTTTGAATTTTCAAAGTCTTTCCTTTTCAATTTTGACCTTAAATATTTTTGTTTATGTTATATAATTCTTGATAAAAATTATATCAATAAAAATACATTTAAAATACAATACATTCATATATTTTGTATCAAATATTATATAACACAAACAAAATTATTTAAGTTCAAAGTTAAAAAAGAAAGACTTTAAAAAGTCAAAAGTGGACAATAAAAATGGGACGGAGGGAGTATAACTTTATAACTTATTATTTCATTATTGCCCTCTCATAATTTTAATGCACCAAAATAAAATTGGATTTTGCATGAGATAGATATTATTGTATACAACTAACTGTGATTCGCCGTTAAAAAAAATTTTAACTGTAATTTTTCACAATATACAATCTTGCGAAAGGAGTCATTTTTGTATGCAATTGATTTCTTAAACAACATGTTGTAGTTCGATTCTTTTTAAATTAATGTGTTCTTCATCATATTCAACTTGGGAACAAGAAATCTAACCAACATTAACTTAGGAACTTGCAAAACAATAATAATCAAGCAAAAAACTTAACCAACATCATAGATTCAAACAATAATCAAGCCCAAATCTATGTTCAACGAGCACATTAACAAGATTAATCTAAAATCATATAGCAATCGTATATATTAAACATGAATCTTGAATGACTTTTCAAGAACAATGGCCTGTGAAATCCATAAAATTGAAACAATATAGAATACCTAAATCAGAAAAGGCATAACTAAATACCACCATCACCAAATAGCACCACCCCAAATCGGCATTTTAAAAAAATGGTATGGAAAAAGGATTCTTCATCTTTGATTTGTAAAACGATTTACAAAAGCCAAAAAATCAATTTTCTTTGTCGATTCCACCAAATCACACCACTCACAAACCCCTTACCTGATATGAAGAATATGTACTTGTGAAACCATAACACCCTAGTTTGTTAAAGATGCTTCGGTGAAAGCAGATTCAGAAAATGAAACCCTAATTAAGCCATTTATGCTTCATCTTGTGTTGATGTTTCATACTTTAAGGTACCCTCCAAATACTTGAAGAAAAAGAATTAAAATAACAAAAAGAAACTCTAATGGAACCGGTTAATTACCGACGATTCAAGGTCAATTGTTTACAATGATAGATTTTTTAGGTTTGGTTGTAGTTATTGAGAAAATAAAAATTAGATTATATTTTACAACGAATGTTTTATTTTGATGCATTATACCTTACAACTAGTTTATTGCCCCGCGCACGCACGGGTATTTCGAAAATGTATTTGAGATATTAAAATTTTCAAATAAAAATAATACAATAAATAAAATAACATTGTAAACTTACATATGTCATAATGCTTAACAAAAAAATAACTAAATTTTTTAAAGCACTTTTTTTGTAGACCATATTGTTATTTTGTTTGTAACATTACCACTGTTATCACAAATTAAAACTTTTAATCTTTTTTCACTTTTAACACGTGAAACGGCAACATACAATTGACCATGTTTAAACATAAGTTTCCTGAGGAATAAACCAACTTTTGAAAGTGACTATCTTTGACTTTTGTTAATCGTCATAGCAAAACACATCATCAGAAGAAATTGTCTTCTTTAGCAAACTACCTACACTAATAATATAGTTTTATGACCATCAAGAACACATATATTTACATCTCTGAATTTAAATTTTTAAATATATAATATATAATCTTTTAATGATATATGCATCTTATTTTGAACCATATTTATAAAAAGTTTCATACATCTTTCTAATAAGATTGAAAATACGTCAAAATCAATAACTAAACACTTTGAAAAACATATTTAAGTTGACCACTCAACTCATCACTATAATCCCAACAAATCCACTCAACTCACTACTATTAATGGATAACAAAAAATTAAGAATATACTAATTTAAAAAAAGTGTCATATTACAATAAAATTTATACCAAAACGTAGATAAAAATGAGACGGTCGTAAATATATAATTATTTTTTCTCTAAACAAAATATATGAAAAGTTACTATCAATAATTTATAAAAAGCTTATAATTATTTACATTAATATACAATTTTTATATAACCCCCTCATATTTTCTTAAAACCTCTTACATGTTTTATAAAAGTCCTCATAATTTCATTCAGCCCCCTCCTAATTGATTACAAAATTGAATTCGATCCACATTAACCTTTCTAAAATTGTTTTGAGAATTGATTAATTTTGAAATTAAAAGTTGTGATTGGTTGATTGAGACTCAATTTATGGTTATTTTTAGAAAATTTGCATGCCTTATATATATATATATATATATATATATATATATATATATATATATATATATATATATATATATAGGGGAGGGTTCCATCGAGAACCAAAAAAAATGCGAGAACTGCGAGAACCGATCCCCATCTTTTTAAAACTAAAATATCTACCAAACGACAAGATATTAAATTATGAAAATTATACCAAATTAACGACAAAAATATGCTCTTTAATATGACATCAATATTGCTATATTATTTTCAACAAAAAAAAATTCGTTACATATATGTAACATACCTTATAGTACTGATCACATATATGTTAGTACTGATTACATATATGTAACATACTAAGGTGCTAGAAAAAAAACCCGGCAAAAAAGAATTTTTTTTGTTGAAAAAAATATAGCAATATTGATGTCATATTAAAAGAGCATATTTGGTATAATTTTCATAATTTAATATCTTGTCGTTTGGTAGATATTTTACGGTTTAGATCGGTTCTCGCAGTTCTCGCATTTTTTTTTGTTCTCGATGGAACTTCCCTCTATATATATATATATATATATATAGATAACTATTACTAGCTACTAATCTTTATACTTTTATAAACAATTTTGTATCATTAACACGGCAAAGAGAGCATCATAGTATCATTGTGTAACAACCCAATTTTCGTAGTTAGTATTGTAATATTATTTAGACTAGTAATGAACGAAATTTATGGAGTTAAATTATTAAGAATAATATTTATGGATTTTATTTGTTAATAATAATAAATATGGAGTGTGATTATCATATAAGAAAAGAATTTAAAGTTAAAAAGCAAGAAATCCACTTCAGTCGAAGATCGTGACACGACGCTGTAACGCCCTATTTGCATAAAAATGGATTTAATTATAATCTGTATCATTTAATAATATTTATGTGCAACCAAAATCTTTTTAATATTAAAATGGGTTTAGTTTTAAAAAGTGTATCAGACTTGTCACTTTTTGCTATTATGTATGCCCAATTTTGAAAACTACCATTTAGTGTATCCAACTTGCCAAAACTACCATTTTATGTATCTGAAAACCTTCTAAACAAGTTGCAGGTAATTTCTTTAATTTTGCTTTTATTTGTAAATTCCACATCATTAAAAACCTGCCATATCATTAATTAATGATGTCACATCATATTTTATCAATATTAACATCAAGATGAAGAACACAAGAACAGCCATCATATGAAGATAAACATAAAATCTGGGCAAACATCAAAACAAGAACATTCAAACAAGAACAGCCATCATATGAAATAAATATAAAAATCTGGGCAAGAACATTCATAAACACGATGTGTTCTTTCCTTATTCAAGAACATATTCATCTGGACTCAATCATTAACATATTCATAAATACAAGAACATTCAATCAGATCTTTGGATGTAAATCGAAAACCATGAAAACTCAGAAACATAAACTCGATTGAAACCCTAAACAAACCCCTTTCGAAGAAACTCATAAACATACCTTCAATTTGAAACCCAGAAACATGAATGGTGAAGTCGATAGTCTTCAACGATGGTGCAGTCATGTAAAACCCAGAAACAGAAACCCTAAATCGCAGATGAAAACGTATGAACAAAAACCCATTTGAAGTCGCCAAATCTCATATGAACAGCAACAAATGAATCGGAACAGATGAATATTCGAATGATAACACTCAAACAAACGAAACCCTAAATCGCGTTCGAATCCAGAAACCCAAATCGATTCTTTGAGTCGGGTGTTTATTGTGGTAGTTGTCGGCCTAAACCCAGATCGATGGTGGTGGTTGTCGGCCTAAACCCAGATCGATGATGGTGGTGGTCGGCCTAAACCCAGATCGATGGTGGACGATGGTGGTTCAAGATGCAGACCCTAAACGATTTAATATGAAGAGTGAAGATGAAGAACTCAACCCCAAAATCAAACCATTGATTTTAGCAGTACATCGTTTGCACAGCATCATCGAATTGAGCGGAATTGAGTAGTAAATCGATTGAGCATATCGATGGTATGCGTCGAGGGTGTTTCCAGCGACTTTTTCATTATTAATATTATATTATTATTTATTATTATTACTATTATATTTCAATTATTTTTATGTAAAAAAATTACATGTCACCATTCAAGTTCAATCCACCTCAGCAAAACCTGTGACATGTCATCATAACCTGTTAAAGTGGTAACCAAATACATATAATGGTAGTTTTAGAAAGTTAGATACACTAAATGGTAGTTTTGAAAGTTTGGTATATACAATAGCAAAAAGTGACAAGTTCGGTACACTTTTCGTAACTAAACCCTATTAAAATACCGGAAGCAATTCTAGAATTTAGCTATTATACAAAAACTTGAGTTAAATTTATATTAGTAGAAAATATTAAGTAATAAAACGTTCGTATTTTAAACAAGAATCTTAAAATCCAGGCGTCAACTTGCATAACTTGAAATTTAATTGTAGTTGCACCTTATGAGTCTATCCATTGGTTCATCGTCCTTGTATAACTACAATACCTGTAAAAGAAAGGAATCAACCACTGTGAGTTATAACATTCAGTAAATACTCTCAGATCATACTTATACATAACAATAGCAGTCCTTTGTTTACTTTGTACTTTCATTCTTTAACATATTCATAACTCGTTTTATTGAAAGATTGTATCTTTAATATTGTTTAGATTTCATTCTTGTGTCTCTAAAGTATAATATTTGTCATACATACATATACACAATTTCACAACTATGATGTATATGTTTTTCCATGATTTTCTCATTCTTGCGTATATTCATATTAGCTTTTTAAACTGTTTACTTATATACTCAAACATACCATGGAATTCGTAAAAAATCCATATCTTTAATTTCATGTCTCCCCATATCTTTCAACTGTGTGAAGCTTATCAGATCTATATTCTTCGGACTTGATTTATTTGTTTGGACTAGGGATGTAAACGAGTCAAGTCGAGCCGAGTTAGACATTAATCAAACGGACGTAATCGAGTTGAGCCGAGACGAGCTAGACATTAATCGAGCCAGACTCGTTTAGGGTTTTTTATTAAGCTCAAGCTCTAGCTCAACTCGTTTAGAGCTTATGATATTGAGCTCGAGCTCGGCTCGTTTAAAATTTAAGAAGGCTCGGCTCAATTAAGCTAGGCTCGTTTAGGCTCGAATAATTTTTAAATATTTTTATTAAATTGATATATATAAATATTAAGAATAAAATATATAAATTATATTATATATATGGAGCTCGTTTAGGCTCGCGAGTTTAAACAAACCCACCCTTTGGAGCTCGAGCTCGGCTCGTTTATTAAATAAACTTTAATCTAGGCTCGAACTTGTTAAGGCTCGACTCATTCGAGCTTTTAACGATCCGAGCTCAAATAGTTAGCGAATAGCTCGGCTCGTTTACATTCTTAGTCTGGAGTCTGGACTGAAATGAGTTCAGTTAGTTTATAAAACCGAGCACGAAGACAAAATCACTTTCGAAAGTACTATCGGTTTTCAAGATGATATATCTATATATCGCATGTTTATGAGTGATTAACGATTGTTTGTAATGCATGCTACATATTTATTAATGACATGCGATAGATTCGCATGATGTTTGCGATGCATGCTATATATATATATATATATATATATATATATATATATATATATATATATATATATATATATATATATATATATATATATACATATATATATATATATACATATATATATATATATATATATGAAAAAGTTCAAACGAAAACTGTTTTTCGTACAAGAATTGCGAGAATCAATCTGAGCCGTCCAATTCCCCCTCCTTTAATGTCATCACGCACTCTGAATACATCACATGCACTCTGTCACACTTGATCTCCCCTCCTCCCACGCTCTACATCCATGAATTCAACTTATTAAATCAACGGCTAAGATTGGTTCTCACAAATCTCGTACCAAAAACAGTTCTCGTTTGAACCCTCCCCTATATATATGTAGAGAAAAGTTCATGCGAGAACCGTTGTTAGCGCGAGAACTGCAAGAACCAATCTGAGCCGTTCAATTTCCCCTACTTCAATGTGATTGCCCACCCATCAATTTCCACGATCTTCCCATGTCCAAGAAACGGCCGAGATTGGTAGCAAAGCGATGATTAGTTGTCAGGTTTCTAGATAACCATGAAAACACATGGTGTACGTGTGCTTTATGTACGTGTATACTGGAGTGGTGTTTGACTAGAGATTAAGGTCATAATGTATAACACCACGAGGGTGAAAAGAGGGCCTAATGAGGAGGCATCGTTTTACTTTCACTTGGGATTACGGGAGTGTGTGTACAAGTGGGAGTCGTGCCCTACTTTGTACCAAACTTTCCGGACACGCTTAGTGAACTTGTGCCATTTCGGATGGACCTTGGAACTTAGTGGTTGTCAGGAACACATGTGGTGCCAGTGCGGACGGATCTTGGGACCCTAGTGGTTGCCAGGCACGCATGTTGTATTTGGGGTGGTGATGATATTGATATATAATGATTAGGGTTTGGGGTTTTTCACCGCTGCACACCACCATCACCCCTCCACCGCCGCATCATCACCAGGTGAGGGTTTTGATTAGGGTTTAAGGTTTGTTCAGTAGCGTTCTCTCTCCCTTCTCCTTTCTTTCAGATCTTGTTCTTCATTCAAATAGGGTTTGTGCAACCATCGATTAGGGTTTTCTGGTGGGGGTTTCCATTAGAGTTTGTGTAGCCATCGATTTTCAGATCTGATTCTTAGATCTTGTTCTTCATTTGATTTCTTGGTGTTCTTGTTCTTCATTCCTTACTCATACGGTGGTGGTTGGGTGGCCGTTGATAGTAGATAGTGGTCGTTGGGTGGTTCTTGCAAGTAGATGGTGGTGTGGTAGTTGTAGAAGGTGGTTGGTGGTGGTGGTAAAAACTGTTGGTGGTGGTGGTGGTGATGGTTGTTTAAGCTTTTGGTGGCGGTGGTTGTGGTGGTAAATGGTGGTAGGTGGGTGGTGGGTCTTTAGGTGGTGATGGACCGTGGTTATTTATGTATTATTTATTAATAACATATCTTATTAATAATGAATTTTTAAATTGAATAATTGTTATAAAAAATACAAATTAAAAATAAAGGGTATTTTTGTCTTTTTAAATGTCCAATGACTATCAGTGTGACAAAATGCTTATTTTAGAGATTCTCAGTGTAATAAACGAAGTTTAGGAACTGTAGGTGAAATAAGTGACATAGTTCAGGGACCAAATATGTAATTAACTCTATATGTAATGTTTTAAAGTCTTCCGTTGTGATGAATCTCATTTAGTAAAAAAGTTTTTATAAATCTCAATTTTTGAAAACCACGGCTTTTACACATTAGGCTACATGAAATGAATTTCAAGGTATGATAAGTGACCGATTAAAGATAACAAATAATTTATTATATAACGTTCAATTAGAATGAAATTTATAATCTTCTATGTAAATATAAAAGACTAACATAAATTAAACTTATTAAACGACTCCTATCTTTATTTAATAAAATAATTTAATTCTTCAATTTTAACCATTCATTTGATCAAAAGTGAAGCTTCAATTTTGACTTACCATATTCATAATTAATCATAACTATTAAAGAAATATTATAATGCACTTCCTAAACCTTAAAATATTATATTTGTTCATCCTAATTTATAATTGTTATGTTTATTTTTATAACTTTTTAAAATATCATATTTAACTAGATTCTTGGTTTTATTATTTTAAAATATTTTATAATCATTTTAAATTATTTTTAATTATAACCAATAAAGACTTAACCTTATTACACTAATTGTGGTGTTGACGTCGTATGTTGCTTTTTCAACTCTTATTTTTCCCCTGTTTTATAATTACTAGATTTAGGACCCGTGCACGCACAGGTAGTTTAAAATAAAATTTTAACCAATAACTTTGTAAACGAAAAAAATAATAAAGTACTTAAGTAATGCGTTAAGTACAATACATTAAGTACTAAGTAGTTGCTTTCAATACGTCACTATTGACGTCGTTTAGGATATCAAGCATATATCTTTGCTCATCCACAGTAACAATCAATCCAGTGGGTATATTAGGTTCAAAGTCTTCCTTCACGGTAGACGGTAACTCCTACAGATGTTTAAAAAACTATTAGTATAATCTCTAAAAAAGTCGATTTAGTGTTATATTAAAATATTAAAATAATTAGTTTGACATGACATTACTAGGGCGAAAAGAGGAACGGTTTTGATTTTTATGACAAACTCCATCTAACTGAAAATAAATGAATTAAGTCCCATTAGCAGATTATTACAATTTAATAAACTTTAAACAATATTAGTAAACAATAACATGTCAAGATTCGGAATTTGTTTGAACTTACATGGCATTTGAGAGATGGGGTGAAACTGGACGTTGAAAAAGAAATCAAACTCGATTGAGAAAGGAAGAAGACAAGAATGAATACATGATGTATCTAATCCAAGTAGTATTTCACAAATCACCTTTACTACTACATTCTCTAATTAAGGAAGTAACACAAGCAGTTAAATGTAATGCTCTGATTTATCCAGGTCTTCTTTATTTAAGAAGAGTTTATTTGGTCAAAATAAGGACATATGAAAACCAAAACCACTTAAAGTTTATCCCTGTATATATCATACAACAAGAAAACAATTTTATGAATCCAATAAAATATACAAAGGCGGATCAAGGAAACAACTACGTCGATGGCACATCATACTTAAGGTAACAACATTAGTGGGTTGTGTTGTGAGTCAAGACGGACCGGTTTGAACAAATCGAAAAATAAAAAAAATATAGTAAAAAGTAGCCCAAATCGAAAAATAAAAAAATATAAGTGTTCTGCTGAAACAATTAGCACACTCAGATTTGGAACTGAAGGTATTATTCTTTCTATTTATAAAACAATAACTTAAAAAATAATCACTATTCAATTAAATTGCTAAAGATTAAAACATGGGTTTATACAAAACAATGTATGGGATGAACATGAGTTATGAGTATGGATTATCCCCAATATACTATAGTCTAAACAATGCCACAGAGATTTCATATGTCATAACAAAACATGAATTCCTTTTTCCATGCTCTAAAAAAAGTGGCATTTATTGACAGGTAGAGATATTAAAAGAATAACAGCTGACAATTATCCAAATAATAAAAACTGCTCATCAATATCCTTTACTACTGTAACATCCTGAAAATGGGCCTAGTAGTACCTAGTTGTACTTCGTGCTTAAATAGTTGTACAGTGGTTATAAGTGATTTAAATTAGTGTGTTTTAAGTTGATAACACGTGTTATGCGTTAATTAGAGTGATTGTGTGAAAAGTGTCAAACGTGTTTAAAAGTGATAAAGTGTTAAACGGTTTCGCGTTATGATTCCGTAGATATCCCCGTTAGTTGAAACGGGATAACGTGTATTAAGTTGTAAGATGAAAAGGGGGAACAAAATACCCGTGTTTAAATAATTTGACCCAAGGTCGGCTAAATCATTGCCTTATCCCCTGGGTCATTCTTGAAAACACACAAAACATACATACAAACGTACATTCTCATACATACCCTAGAACCTTTGGTGATTTTGAAGAGGAAACCAAGAATCCAGCAATATCAAGTGATTTCAGTGTTACCGCCTACGGGCGATGGAAATAAGGTTTGCGAACGTAGGTACATAACTTACGATCGTAACCAACCCCGGAACCATGTTTGCGGGTGTAAGGGATTTCCCTTGCGATCGGAAACATGTGTTTGTGATAGAAGGCCTCTTGCAATTGTAAGGAGTACCTTGCGATCGTAAGGGATATTGTTTGAGGGCCTTTGTGACCATAAGGATAGTGCTTCCGATAGCAAGCAGTGGTCCAGCCTTGATAGTTGTTTAACTTGCATTTCGACCTAGGTGTACTATGTGTAAGTGTTAACCAAGTGTGTATGCGTTGTGTTAGGTATACTTGAGGAACGGGAAGACGCGAGTGGCGAATCTGCTTAGCGAGGGCTCCAGGTGAGTACCGGTTTTCCCATGAGACTCAATAAGTAGGGCTAACTGTTGTGTATTGAAACGTGCGATTATGATAGTGACGTATGCATGTGCGAGGTAAGTGGTGAAGTAATGTGTTTGGTTATAACACGTGTTATGTGGTTATAGTAGTGACGATAGATAAGTGAAGTGATACGAGATAGACCCATGTAGGGTTATGACTTATGTGACAACTGTATGCTATGTTTAAAGTGTAATTTAGTAGTCTGCTCATCAAGTATGAGCAGAAGCTAATGTGATATTGTATATGCGCATGTAATTGGATCCTTATTGGATCGGTTATCTGTTATTGATTATATGTCCGGACAAATTGGGGAACTGTATTCATAGTTCCTGGAGATTGGTTAAGGTCAGCCACGTAGGCTGGTCCCTGGGGCCCCAATAGGGTCTGGAATTGGGGGATTAACGGCACCAGGTGTATACGCTTGGTGACGGCTCTGCAGGCCACCGTTCCTTGACGATGATGGGGTTCTCGGCGAAAGCCGGAACTGGTATTGTAATGGGGTTCTCGGCGAAAGCCGGAAACTGGTTATGAAATGGGGTTCTCGGTGCAAACCGGAACTAGTAAACGTGATGGTGGGCTGCTCTTCGCTCCCCCACCGATGCGGATGGTCGTGACTGGTGTTCTCGGAACTAGTAAACGTGATGGGGTTCTCGGTGCTACCTTTCAAGATATGATCCCGCTGTCATGTCGGAACACCGCTATGTGATAGCTTAGCTCTGTGTGCCTTACTGTGTTGTGATAGCATGCTTATTGATGCTTATGTGTAAATTGGTGCTCACTAGCTAGTTGTAGCTAACAGTGCTAGATTTCCCTTTTTCGCAGGTTAGTGACTGATGGCCTGGTGAGCTGGGATTACTCGTGGGTAATTGTAGTGTTTGTATTTGTGGAACACTAATTGTTAGATTTATGCATGTGATCCGATGGTCGGTTGTTAGTTGTGGTAACACCTGTTATTTGAAATGTTAATAGTCAGATAATCTTCTGATGAATTGTAAATGGTGGTTTTATCCGCTGCCAGCTTTTGATAAATAAGTTGTAAAAGTTTAAATTGGCACTAATTTTAAGCTCGTGAAACACGGTGTTACAATTAGGTATCAGAGCCTAAGTTTGAGGGAGTTGTATACTCCGAAGAGTATTCGATCTCAAACTCGGGCCCGACCATCGTTAAGTGTTCCTATTGGGGTAATTGGGGTTGAGTGTGAGTGTTATTTGATTGTGATATAATATAGACTAACGCCCCATGTTAGTAGATGTTGGATAAGTGATGTGTTAAGTGTGGTTCTCGTGTGTGTAGTGAGTAAGTGAGAATGTCAGAATAGCGAGTTGATGGTGAAAATACTCGTAAGCAAGTAGAGGACGAAGCATCTCGTACTCATGTTGAAACTGAGAAGGAATCTTCTCTACGTGGTACTCAAGACTTGAGGTCGATTCCAGAGTTGCAGGCGTATGTTCTGCACCTAGAAGAAGAACTTCGAATGACGAGGGATATATTGTTAGAATATGTCAAACACAAGAGTCCGGAGCACTGTTCCTACAAGAAGTTCCTTTCTTGTGGACCCAAAGAGTTCGAGGGTAGTGATATTCCTTCGAATACCATACGATGGCTTCGGGAGACGGATCAAGCCTTCGAGTCTTGTGATTGTGAACCAGAGTACCGTGTTAAGTATGCAGAACGCATGCTAAAGGGCGATGCTATGTTTTGGTGGGATTCCGTGAAAAATGTAGTGAACAGAGAAGTGATTGTTGCAATGACGTGGGAGCAGTTTTCCGAACGTGTGGCAAGGAAATACTGCACCGACTACGATTTAGAAAATTTGGAACGAGAGTTCAATGATCTCCAGAAAGGAGATAAGCCAGTGGAGGATTTGATCCATGCTTTTACAGATAAAGTGAGATTTATTCCTCACCTAGTAGCAGATGAAAGTGCGAAGATTCACAAGTTTGTGGGAATGCTACCCGTAGAGTATAAAGCGCATGTTAGAGCTGTGTCTAGTTTGGATCGGGCTTTTGAAATAGCTCGACAAATTGAGGGAGATCGCCTCCAGTGTAAGGGAGACGAGACAGTTAAGGGTCAGAAGAGGAAATCGCGAAAATCCTCTAAATCTGGTCCTGCGAAAGAGCAGCCTTGTGTAGGTGGAAAGTCGAGATCGGGTAAGAAGCCCGAATTTGATGGTTCCTGGTGTTCTCAGTGTCGTGCGTATCACACTGGTTCTTGCTCCAAAGCTACTACCAGGTGTTTGAGGTGCGGATAGATTGGTCACACAACTGCGGAATGTGAGTTCAAAGGAAATGTGTGTTTTAGGTGCCACAAGTTAGGGCACCGAATTAGTGATTTCCCGATGAGATAGGATGCAGAAACTGGAGGATCTACGTCAGGGCAAAAGAAAGAGGGCTCTTCCCGTGTAAAAGGGGTGAGCGTTGTAGATGATGACAAGTGAAGCTAAAGAGACCAGATGTATAGTTTTGGTTATTTTATGTTTTATAGATTTTGGTGAACTGTAAGTGTTTGTACTGGTGTTGACTAAACTCATTTAAGAGTGTAAGTTGTTGATGTTCAAGTAGTTGTAATTGCGATTAGTGTTTTATGAGTTGTTATTGGCTATAGTGAGATTGTTTCTTACTTTTATTGTGATTGTGTTTTTTTTTTGTGAGAATTTGATGTTAGAACAGGAATGGGTTAATCCGGCAATGACATTGTCGAGGAAATCCAATTCAGTAAATGTGTTAGAGGTTTTATTTTTTCTTGAGGCAAGTGTTTTAGGTCGATGCAAATTGCGGAAATGTATTGTTTGTGTTGATTAACTGTAAGAAATTGATTTGAGAAAGTTATTTAAGGTTGAATGACAATTGTTGTAAATAAACGCGAACGCGATAAGAGGAATAAAATGGTATTATTGATAGTGTAAAAGAATGGTATTTGTGACAATAAACAAGACGTGATTAGTGTATTAAGAAATGATATGTGTCAATGCGGACAGTCGAGAATGTCCAAGTGTGATTAGATTGAATTGGTGTATAGTGGAAAGATTTTAATGGTGTTTTATATTTATACTAACTAAGAGTTCTTTGATTGCAGTATAATGGATAGATACATGGATAGGCAAGCTGGAAGTGAGAACCGTGAAGAGACCTTGGATTTAACCACTATAGGAGAAGTCCAAGACTATATCTCCGTTTATGGGAGTAAACTCGGGGCTGTGCCTACGCGTCACCTTCGAGAAGTAATGACAGATCAATTCGATAAGTGTTTTAAGAGAAATATGCCTCCAATTGTAGCAGGCATAAGAAATGAAGTGAAAGAGGAGATGAAAGACGAGATGAGAAGTGCGGTACGAGAAGAGTTTCGCGCAATGAAAGAAGAGCGAAATTAGGAAGTCCAAAAGACGAAGACTCAGGCTGAGGCCGGAGGGTCTAAACGTCGAGTTACGTGTGAGACTTGCAGAAAGAGCCATGACGGGGAGTGCAAGTACAAGGATAGAGTGTGTTATTCGTGTGGACTCCAGGGCATTACTCTAGAGAATGTTTGGGTAAGTTTTGTGATGAGTGTAGTCAGTATGGGCATGACTCCTCGGAGTGCCCTAACTAGTAGAAAGTGTTATGTGAGCTTTAAAATAACAGTAGAGTGTTTTAATGTAGTTAAGTGAAGTGTGTAAATGTAGTGTACTTTTTGTGCGAAGTGTAACATTACGGTTAGTCGAAATAAATAAAGTTTTGTGTTAGTTGCTTTTCGTGTTAAATTGTGATTGTGGTCTAACGCAGGATGATTGTGGTGATGAGTGATTGTATGAGTGATCGTGATTAGATTCCGAGGACGGAATCCTCTTTAAGAGGGGTAGATTTGTAACATCCTGAAAATGGGCCTAGTAGTACCTAGTTGTACTTCGTTCTTAAATAGTTGTACAGTGGTTATAAGTGATTTAAATTAGTGTGTTTTAAGTTGATAACGCGTGTTATGCGTTAATTAGAGTGATTGTGTGAAAAGTGTCAAACGTGTTTAAAAGTGATAAAGTGTTAAACGGTTTCGCGTTATGATTCCGTAGATATCCCCGTTAGTTGAAACGGGATAACGTGTGTTAAGTTGTAAGTTGAAAAGGGGGAACAAAATACCCGTGTTTAAATAATTTGACCCAAGGTCAGCTAAAGCATTGCCTTATCCCCTTGGTCATTCTTGAAAACACACAAAACATACATACAAACGTACATTCTCATACATACCCTAGAACCTTTGGTGATTTTGAAGAGGAAACCAAGAATCCAGCATTATCAAGTGATTTTAGTGTTGAATTCGTGCCCTAGCTGCTGTGCTTCATCTTGTTTGTAAGTGATTTCATTAAGAAACCTAATTTTGTGTTCTTGAAGGAGAAACACCAATTTAATGGTGTTTAATGAGTTATAAGTGTTAATTTGTGTCAAAAATGTGTTTATAAGCTTCCATAGATGTCTAGTAAAATGTATGAATGATTAGAATCAGGTTTTGATCGATTAAAATGGTTAAAATGTGATTTCCAGAAGTTGTACGCGAACAGAGTCGAAGAACACTGTAACTGGGGTCCATACGGTCGCATGGCATGTGCATGCGGTCGGATGGGGGGTACATGCGGTCGCATGGCATGTGCATGCGGTCGGATGGGGGGTACATGCGGTCGCATGGCATGTGCATGCGGTCGCTTGGGGGTCCATGCGGTCGCATGGCATGTGCATGCGGTCGCATGGGTTTTCTTAAATTCTTGCGATCGCAAGGTAAGGCCCTTGCGACCGTAAGGATATGTTTTTAGGTGATGTTACCGCCTACGGGCAATGGAAATAAGGTTTGCGAACGTAGGTACATAACTTACGATCGTAACCAACCCCGGAACCATGTTTGCGGGTGTAAGAGATTTCCCTTGCGATCGGAAACATGTGTTTGTGATATAAGGCCTCTTGCAATTGTAAGGAGTACCTTGCGATCGTAAGGGATATTGTTTGAGGGCCTTTGTGACCATAAGGATAGTGCTTGCGATAGCAAGCAGTGGTCCAACCTTGATAGTTGTTTAACTTGAGTTTCGACCTAGGTGTTTAAATTGGCACTAATTTTAAGCTCGTGAAACACGGTGTTACAACTACAGTAGCCCTTTACCTTCCATATTTTAAAGGTCAAACATAGAGTGATACCTGTAGTTCTTTCAACTAAATTTATCTTCAAATTCGAACTTGAAATAATCACACTATAGTCTAACTTTGAAAAATAAGAGGGGAAAATATTAACTTCCTGGAACAGCGATTATGATCTTATCATAGATTATTCAAAAAAAATTATATTCACAATGCATGCAACTTTCAATTGTGTGATTTATGATCCTCAAACCAAAAAAAACTTGTCCTGTAAAAATCTTGATTTCACATCAAAAGCGTATCTGTGACATACAAAAATTGATCAATAAAATTTAGAAACTAAAAGGAAATAAGACATTATCCCAAAATCAAATCGACTAACCAAAAGGGCACCAAAATTGATTGAACAAACCATGTATTTATGAACACATATTAGATTTGTATTGAAACAGAACTTTATCAAGTTTACAAACAAATATATTAATTATACATCTATTGCTTATGAAAATCAGTTTCATAATCAGGAACACTGCAAGTTTAATTAGTCAATCAATATTGAAAATATAGTTTTGACAAACAACCTAAGTTTTACTGCTCATATCCAAACATATATTCAAAACCAAATTGCAACAAAACCATATATGATCTATAATATCATGTAATTGAAGGGTTTTGTAGGGTATAAAAACATGCACAGCGGAAATCAAAACCCCCTCCAGTGATCTCATCTATCTCATACAGGAACTAAAAAGAGTAGAGGATTAGAAATTATACCTTTAGCAAACCAAAAGAACTTTATCTTTAAACCT
Source organism: Pulicaria dysenterica (assembly GCA_947179395.2). NCBI lineage: Eukaryota > Viridiplantae > Streptophyta > Magnoliopsida > Asterales > Asteraceae > Pulicaria > Pulicaria dysenterica. Next base: position 73,394,075 of record OX359292.1, on the reverse strand, counting down.
CTAGATTGCTGCAGGTTATCCACCGTTACTGCACCACCTTGAACTGGTTGCTAGACCGCCTAAGGATTAAACCTTGGATCAAATAACCGTGACCGGTGTATGTGTGTACCGTCGCCGCCGACCACCGTCGCTCGATGGTGGGTTCTCGGCCTTAGCGCCGCCGTTGAACTCCAAAGAAGAGAGAGAGGGCCGCCGATTAGAGAGAGAGAGGGAAGGAGAGTTTAGGGTTATCTTTTCTAATGTGATTAACCTTATGATTAATAAGGCTTAAATAAGGTTTATATATAACAAACCCTTAATAGGCCCAAGCCCGTTTAATTAAAGCCCAGTTTTAATTAAATTATTAATCAATTGCAGAAAATACCATTGACCTTTCTAATTAATTAATAACTATTAATTAATTGGTCCCGTTAATATTTAAACTAAATATTAACTTCTCCTTTTAAATAATAAATAACTTTTATTATTTTTCTCTTTCTCAATAATTAATTAAACTAATTAATTATTCTTTTACACACAAACAGGTATAATCCAAAAGGTTCTAATTGGGTGTGCAGCGGTGTGATCCTTTAGTGTTACATAGTATTGGACATGATGGTACATGTTATCTATCTCTGCACATAATCTAACAGACAACCACTTGTGCAAGATAAGTAACACTCCTTGTACATCGTTGACCTAAGGAGGTCCCTAGCCAGACACTTAGGTTAACCAGACTATGAGATCTCTTATATCTAGAGACATAATCCACTCCTTGGATTATCTAGGCTTTTCCTTTTGCATCGCGATATTTCGTAATGTGAGTATTTGACATGGAGCAGGGATCTCATCTAATACTCAGATTTTCTCGACTCTGATTTCGACACTCTGCAGTTACGGTTTCCCGAATGAATAACTATCATTCTAACCGAGCGCGGCCACGCATTTTCATTAGTCTTAATCGTCGAGGAGCTCAGAAAATATCTCTCCTAAAAAGGAGGTGCAAATCTCATCTTGACTATTTGCAATTTGAGCACATGGCTTCCGCTGCACCTAGACAAGCCCCTTATGATCACCCTGTTACGGCGTGACGTTAGAACATGCTAAAGTACAGAGATTACCATGCCCCAAACCAAATATCTCAGGTCTAAGGACAACCTATCAAGTTTACTTATGTTAACGCTCCATGAAGTAAACTCGATGCGGATCACCCCAATATTTATCCCCTGATAAATATCTATGAATATTTGGTCACAACCTTGTGCTTTTACTCATACCCGAATAAATCATCAAATATTCATAATAGTGTTACCTCCCTAATGTAGCTCCCACTACATTAAGTAGCTACGGGCATTTAGACAATTCATAACTTGACTTGTCAATGATAGGTTAAACATGCTAAAAAATGGACAACTACGAAACATTATGCAAATACCTCCTATTTCAATCCCATGAAATGTAAATACATAATAAAAAGTTTCAAGTTACATCCATAGTAATAATCAAAAACACGAACTAGCTGCTATGTTACAAGTATTGCATTCCTATAGAACTCGCATGCCTCTCATGCTTAGCCCTAGCTAGCGGCTTCATCAACGGGTCAGCAACGTTGTCGTCCGTCGGTATCTTTTGCAATCTAATATCATCTCTTCCAATGATCTCTCGGATGAGGTGATATTTCCTGAGTACGTGCCTAGTCTGCTGATGATCTCTAGGCTCTTTAGCTTGATCTACAGCCCCTGAGTTGTCATAGAATATATCGATCGGTCTAGAGATACTGGCATCAACTCTAAGATCCGAGATAAAATTATTCAGCCAGACAGCTTCATTTGCCGCATCACTTGCCGCAATATACTCTGCCTCTGTAGTAGAATCTGCTATTGTATCTTGCTTCTGACTCTTCCAAGATATGGCTCCTCCGTTTAGGGTAAAGACAAATCCTAACTGCGACCTGAAGTCGTCTCTGTCGGTCTGGAAACTAGCATCAGTGTAACCAGTTACACTGAGCTCATCCATCGAACCTCCATATATTAGGAATATGTCTTTCGTCCTTCTCAGATACTTGACAATATTCTTGACGGCTACCCAATGGGCTTCACCAGGATTTTGCTGATATCTACTCGTGACACTGATAGAATAAGCAACATCGGGTCTAGTACATAGCATGGCATACATAATTGAACCAACTGCCGAGGCATATGGTATCAATTTCATTTTGTCCTGATCTTGACTAGACACAGGACACTGAGCCTTGCTCAAAATCGCGCCAGATTGCATAGGAATAAATCCTTTCTTGGATCCATCCATCTTGAATCTTTTCACGATTTTGTCAATATAAGTACTTTGACTAAGTCCGATAAGCCGCTTAGATCTATTCCTATAGATCTTTATACCTAGTATATAAGCAGCTTCTCCCAAGTCTTTCATCTGGAAACATTTACCTAACCAGGATTTTACTCCTTGTAATACTGGTATATTGTTTCCTATTAACAGTATGTCGTCTACATACAAGACTAGGAAGGTTACCGCGCTCTCACTGAATTTAGTGTAAACACACGACTCGAACTCACTTTTGGTAAAACCAAACTCTTTGATGCGCTCATCAAAGTGTAAGTTCCAGCTCCTAGATGCTTGCTTTAGTCCATAGATGGATTTAAGCAACTTGCATACTTTATTAGGATTCTTTGGATCCGCAAAACCATCCGGCTGTATCATATATACGTCCTCTGTCAATTTCCCGTTAAGGAAAGCGGTTTTGACATCCATTTGCCATATCTCATAATCAAAATATGCTGATATGGCCATAAGGATCCTGATAGTTTTAAGCATTGCCACTGGGGAAAAAGTTTCATCATAGTCAACACCATGAGTTTACGTGAAACCTTTTGCCACTAGCCTTGCTTTAAAAGTATGCACCTTTCCATCCATGCCTGTCTTCTTCTTGAAGACCCATTTGCACCCAACAGCTTTACTGTGTTGAGGCAAATCTACTAACTCCCAAACTTGGTTGTCATACATGGATTGCATCTCTGCCTTCATGGCTTCTAGCCATTTCTCAGATTCTAAACCTGAGGCAGCGTCTTAGTAGGTAGTGGGTTCTAAAAGATCCCCTTCGTTTTAGCAACTAGAAATCCCAGATACCTATCTGGCTCAATACGAGGCCCACTAGACCTGCGAAGGTCTTGTGTTTGCACCTCTTCCTCAACCACAGACTCGGGTTGAGGTTCAACATTTCTCTGTTGAACTACAGGTTCAACTATCGGTGTTGGTGTAATCTCCTCCTCTTCAATTTCTTGAAGCTCTATTTCTTTTCTTGGAGTTCCCGAGTTAAGAAACTTCTCCTCCAAGAATACCCCTTTACGAGCAACAAAAACTTTGTTCTCGTCTGGGTTGTAGAAATAGTATCCCATGGTTTCCTTGGGATAGCCCACGAAGATACACTTACCTGATTTGGGATTGAGTTTATCCGTGAATGTTCGCTTAACATACACCTCACATCCCCAAACCTTGAGAAAAGACATTTTGGACTTTTTCCCCGTCCATATCTCGAACGGTGTCTTTTCAACCGATTTGGTTGGAACCCGGTTCAGCATGAACGCTGCTGTCTCGAGTGCGTGTCCCCAAAACGACAATGGTAGTGAACTTCGACTCATCATTGATCGTACCATGTCAAGCAGTGTACGATTCCTCCTTTCTGATACACCATTCATCTGAGGTGTATACGGAGGTGTGAGTTGTGAAACAATCCCACATTCCTTCAAATGATTGTCGAATTCCTGACTCAGATATTCGCCACCTCGATCCGACCGAAGCGACTTTATCTTCTTGTCCAGCTGATTTTGTACCTCATTCTGAAACTGTTTGAACTTGTTAAAACTTTCAGATTTAAGTCTCATGAGGTAGACATAACCGAACCTACTGAAGTCGTCAGTAAAGGTTATGAAATACCGGTATCCTCCTCTAGCTTCTGGAGTAAAGGGTCCGTACACATCTGTGTGTATAATCCCTAATAACTCGCTGGCCCTTTCATTCTCATTGTTGAAAGGCTGCTTTGTCATTTTACCAGACAAACAAGATTCGCAAACATCATATGACTCCAAGTAAAATGGTTCTAGAATTCCGTCATCTCGGAGCTTCTCTATGCGTTTCTCGTTTATGTGTCCCAAACGACAATGCCAGAGGTAAGTTTGATTCAAGTTACTCTTGGATCTCTTACTTATATGATAGATGTCATTGTTATCTAAAATTAGCGTATATAGACCGTTTTCTGAATTGGCTTTGAAAAAGAAAACATCATTTTTAAAACATGAAATAGCCTTTTCATTAAAAACATAAGCAAATCCACAGTCTATCAGCAAATTGAACGAGATAACATTTTTAATTAGTCTTGGAACATAATAACAAGGTTCTAGTTCTAAGACCATGCCCGAGGGCAAACTAAGACAATATGTCCCTACAGCTTCAGCACCAACCATGGAGCCTTCGCCTACCCGCAGGTCCATATCTCCCTGTCTCAGTTTCTTACTTCTCTTCAATCCCTGCAAATGATTGCATATGTGATGACCACATCCGGTATCCAATACCCATGATTCATAAGAAGTAATAAGACAATCTATCATAAAGATACCTGTATCATTGGGCGAACTAATGTCCAGCTGATCTATGTCGAGTGAGTGCTCGCATGAATCCTTGCTACCACAGTCTGGGCAACAAATTTCTCCAAGTTCTTCCAGCCGACTCGTCGCTAATGCACATGAGGATTTCGTGCAACCCTGCGACAGTCATCTCAAAATCACCGAGGACATACATTACTCTTTTCTGGTAATAGTCCGACAAGGAACCAAACAAGAGCATAACTAGCTCATGTGGTTTTGATTTTGATCCAAAACTCTCATAGCAATCTAAGAGCCTTCTCATATTAATGAGATGATCGCTAATAAGCTGACTTTCTTTCATCTTGGCTGAAAGAATTTCCCTCATCAATAGCATGCGACATATCCGTTCACTAAACTTGAACTTCTGCTCCAGTCCTTGAACAACCTCATAAGATGACTTCTCACGGAGATCGTTCGTAAACTCAGATGATGCTGTGAGAACAAGAATCGACATAACATCAAATTCGTCAGCCAGATACTGATAGTAAGTGTCATACTCACTATCCTGGGCATCTACTCCTGGTCGTTCTGGAGGCAATGTCTCAATGATGTGAAGCTTTCCCTGTGCATCCAAAACATTTTTCAGATGCATCTTCCAAATAGCAAAGTTTGGACCTGAAAGCTTCCACTTGCTAGTGATGAGACTTAGAGATTCTCTTGGTGAATAAAACGGAATAACAGATATAATAGACATCTACAGAAAAAGAAAAAGATATAACCGATTCAGTATTGATTATATCTTCTAATAATTATTACCTTTTAACAAAAATTATTAGACTAGGATCCATATTTCACATTTCCCGATGCAAGGTTTGGGCACTTCCCACCGGGACAATGCTATTTTTGGTAGGTAAAAACTATACCAATCGTATCCTAGATGGACACGACTCCTAGATCCGCGGGACATCGATTACGAGAACCGTGCATGTTTAGTCCCTCTAGTGCATTTTGGGCCGGGACTCCCGATTATCACCAAAATAGATCGCACCACCTAAGACAGTGTGAACTCTGGCCGGGACTCCCGATTATCGCAGAGTCTTTCACACCCTCCCCCGCAATGGTTTGAACCCGAATGCCAAAGGATTTCCAAGTTTTTGACGAGAAAAACTTTAATGCCAGTTTTCTTTTTAAAACATCTGCTTAATAATTAACTATTATTAAAACCCTTGTTTTATTTCATCGTGTTAATCACAACCACGCATATATAAAATATGTAAAGAAATAAAACAACCATAAACATCTATGCCTTAGCCTTGCCCTTAACTAATGTCGGTTTCGTGAGCCACACGAAAAAACCCGACGGTCAAAACCTAAGTGGAAAAACACAACACACATGGCATGACATTCTGAAGCTTCCACTGGCTCCAGCATCCAATCCTGCTCCCTGCTCCTTGGTCCTTGGTTCTTGTTTCTTGTATCAGCTTCATATTTATTATAATGATATTATTTTATTCTATTATCTAAAAGCTAGAAATAAAAATTACAAGATGATCAAAGGCACGCAGGCCCGCTAATTCTAGTACTTTTACATATCAGAATAGGGGTTGTAAGTGGCACGCAGGCCTCCCCACACCATAGAATAAATAAAACCAAACACAACCACAAGTGCAGTAAATTAAACAATCCACAAGGTCTAGGGCTCGGCTATGACATCCCAAACATGTATTTAAACTAAATACACACAAAACTGATTCTAATTATCATATCTCGACGAATTAACTTGACTTTAACAAACTGTTAAAATCACCTGGTTTAAAATAATAAAATTATTTAATTATTGTTATGCGTATAGAATTACTAAAAAAATTAATTCTAACTAATACTTGATTAAAATTAATATTTTATATATATAAGTTTTATAAAATAAAACTCATATAATATTTTTAGTTTTAATCCTGTTAGGTGTTACCCTAAACCCAAAAAACTAAAAATACAGTCTTGGACCTCAAAACTGGGCCAAAAGAAATAAACTGGTGGACCAACCACATCTGGGCCGGTTGAACCTGGGCCGCAGGTACAGGCCGCAGCTGGGCCGCCCCACGTCACACCTCCACCACGGCCAGCCGCTAGCCGCCGAGGGCAACCGCCGCTGCCGAGACCTGGACACCGACCACCTTACGCTACCGACCAACTGGTGGTTGCGATTGACCAGTTGACGCCGACCAGCCAGCCGAGGCCAGCCATCGACGCCGCTGCCGTGGTTTCGGTCGCTCGCCGCCGCCGGCTACGGTGGTGAAACCGCCGCCGGCCACCATCTTAACGCAAACAATAAAAATAATATTTAAAATTTAAAACTTAAAACTTATCATTTTATCATAACTAATTCTTGTTATCCATTTAAAAATCAAAACTTGATTTTTAAAATACTTGGATAAACAAAAGAAAAAGTCAAACCTTGATAAAAAAAACTATTCATCATGATAAAAAGAATCCTACCTAGTTCCCCATGAGATTAGAAGTGGCTCTGATACCACTGAAGCATTTTGTAGGGTATAAAAACATGCACAGCGGAAATCAAAACCCCCTCCAGTGATATCATCTATCTCATACAGGAACTAAAAAGAGTAGAGGATTAGAAATTATACCTTTAGCAAAATAAAAGAACTTTTTCTTTAAACCTCTAGATTGCTGCAGGTTATCCACCGCTACTGCACCACCTTGAACTGGCTGCTAGACCACCTAAGGATTAAACCTTGGATCAAATAACAGTGACCCGTGTATGTGTGTACCGTCGCCGCCGACCACCGACCACCGTCGCTCGATGGTGGGTTCTCGGCCTTAGCGCCGCCGTCGAACTCCAAAGAAGGGAGTGAGAGGGCCGCCGATTAGAGAGAGAGGGAAGGAGAGTTTAGGGTTACCTTTTCTAATGTGATTAACCTTATGATTAATAAGGCTTAAATAAGGTTTATATATGACAAACCCTTAATAGGCCCAAGCCCGTTTAATTAAAGCCCAGCATTAATTAACTATTAATCAATTACAGAAAATACCCTTGACCTTTCTAATTAATTAATAACTATTAATTAATTGGTCCCGTTAATATTTAAACTAAATATTAACTTCTCCTTTTAAATAATAAATAACTTTTATTATTTTTCTCTTTCTCAATAATTAATTAAACTAATTAATTATTCTTTTACACACAAACAGGTATAATCCAAAAGGTTCTAATTGGGTGTGCAGCGGTGTGATCCTTTAGTGTCACATAGTATTGGACACGATGGTACATGTTATCTATCTCTGCACATAATCTAACAGTAATACACCAACAAAATATTCAACAGATGTCATGAAAATTTGGTAAAGGAATAAAATAATGGTGTTTTACCTTTGATCCAAACAAAACATTTTATGTTGTTATCCGACCCACTCTAAGACATATATCAATTGCTTTTAGTAATCATTATACATGCTTAAACATCTAGAGAAATAGGAACATATTCAATGTGGCAAGTATAATAAACAAAGCAATATATTCAAAGCAATATGATAAACTGGTAATAAATTCAATATGGCAAGTATAATAAACACGCAAATAAGCAACACTCTATAAGCAACACTCTATAATCTTCTTTGGATGAACTTGGTTTAAGTAGAAAACAGGAGGCGTTATTTCTCGAGTCTATTTAGAATACGGTATCAGAATAACTTATTACTTAAAAAAGATAAGACCTCATTATAATCATATACTGTAACTTTGTTTCTGGATGGAGGTGTTTTATAAACAGCCTAAACACACATATTGGATTTTGTATTGACAGTGTCATGCAAAGCTATATTAGTGACCAAATTCGATTGAACAAACCAAAATCAATTAACCAAAATAAATTATTGATTAACCAAATATCATGCATATGGCAAATAAAAAAAGTTAAAAACCTTAAAATCAATAACCTGGAATCCAACTTGAAATTCTTAAAAAAATGCACTTAATCATGAAAATAAAAACACATTATCTTTATGTGGCCGATTTACACTAATCAACAATCAAAACAAATTTCTTATATTTTAACTTTTGAGCAAAAATCATATCGTCTGCACTTTGCACCTCAATATGCATTGTATGTATGACATGTATTTCTTTGTAAAAATAAAATGAATACAAGTTGTTTAGTTGTTATTAGCCTACGCCATTTCAATCGCTACAGACAAACAAACCAACACGGTTACACCCCAATCCATCCTCAACTTCTAATCCTAATCATTGCTCTCATTCAAATTGGATTGAAACAGAACTTTATCAAGTTTACAAACAAAAATACTAATTAAACATCTATTGCTTATGAAAATCAGTTTCATAAACAGGAACACTGCAAGTTTAATTAGTCAATCAATATTGAAAATATAGGTTTTGAAAATCAGTTACATCTTCAACTTACTTTCCTTGAAATTTGATGTCCTACCATGTGGGCAATAGGTTGATTGCAATCCTTGTTCAAGATGACGATGACATGAATATAACTTCTACAACCAAACTACATGTACAAACAACTGAAATCGTAAAATAAGCTACGTACACTCTGTAATAACAAATAAACATAAACTCCAATCGTTTATAAAAGAGTGACTTTGTAGTACCAAACATATTGAAATTGGTGAAATAAAAATGGTGAAAAAAATTCTATCTTTCAGTAAACACGTAATTAAATCAACAAAAATAGATTAAAGAAATTACCCTAAAATTGGTTTCTGATGAATATATGAATGTCCCTGCATAAAAAATTCATACTTAAACAATTAAAACAGAATGAAGAAGAAGATTATGAAATCAAATTAACATGATTGTAGAAACATGTAACACCACTTTTTTTCTAAAATAGCTTTTAAAATCATTAACTACTGATTAACACTCTTAAACATCGGAGTTTACGGAAAACAAGCTTACATCACTTTAGTGCTAACGGTTTCATAAAAGTAGTGTTAAAAGTACTCTTTTCAAAAGCTTGGAGCTATCCAACTCTGCAAAACACTGGGGCCTTACTCTAGCTGGAAACTGGTTACCTACATGCACAACATACTAAAACGTAAGCTTTCGCTTAGTGAGCATACCACTGAACTAATAAACACATAAAGCATGAATAACTCTTCTCTGGATGTCTCACATCCCATTTATAGTCTGCAAAACAATCAAATTGTTAACTTGTCCCGGGGTATGATCACACCTCGCGTGTAACCAAACCCCTGACGCTTTACTTGGGTATAAGGATCTCAATATACCCCTTTCACTTGACTAGATACAAGTATCCGCTTTTCTCTGTACAAGGCTTCTCTAAGCACAGATATCATATTATTCACTTTATGCATAATTGCATACTAATCATATCAAAGACTATAATATAGTGCTACTTAACCTCTGAACAGCAGCCTTTAACTTCACATATCAAACCTACAATTGATATACTATTCATTTAGTGCACATACATATACTAATCTGATTAAAGGTAAGTACACTCACCTTAGCAGCAGTTAAGAAATATACTCCTCTCACTGAAGCGTCAATCTCTTATTGCCTACAAGCAATAAACATGTGTTACATTAACTTCTATACGCTCTACGGCAACTTAAACTGAACATGAAACAACAAACAGCAAAACCTACTCCTGGCCCTCCCTACGCCCGTAGATACACCTACCTACGGCCGTAGGAGGCAAAACAACCAAATCTCCTTAAAAAGCTTCCTACGCCCGTAGGAAACACTTCCTGCGGCCGTAGGAGCCAAAACTCCGGAAACACTCAAAAACCTCTCTACGCCCGTAGGGAAATATCCCTGCGGCCGTAGGAACAGTCGGTACAGCAGAAAGATTGCTCTGTTCGAACAGCAACTGAAAATCGGGGTTTTACCCCTAAAACCTATTCTAAACATGTTTTCTGACCAAACAGCGGTCTCTAACTGATACTATAACATCTTGGATCATCAAACAACATCAAAATCAAAGACTAACATATAAACTCAAGGATTCAACCTATGATTCCATTTCTTGACCTAAAACTCAAATAAACCATTAAGAACACATACCTCTTGCTACTACTTCTTTATAGGAATGAATTCAGCTATCAATCTTCTGATATCTTGATCAAAATTCGAAGAAAACTAACTGAAGTGTGTATGTGTACGTATGTCTCCTATGTTTGCAACTTAACATTTGACTACTCAAGGTCAAAACAAGATATACATACACTACTATTGCAACTTAGCCCAAATGGCCCCTGTACTTTAACTTTCTCATGCTGTCAACTTTAGTCCCTCAATTATATATAACACATAAATGTTTCTTAACACATAGTAGCAACTTACTAAACATGTACAACACTTAATTAAATCAATACAACTTATCATAAAAGCTTTCAAACCTTGGGGCGTTACAAAACATACAGACATAAATCTAAAAGCAAAATCTATCAACGAATCTGTAGAATCGAAAGAATAACGAAGTATATCAACAAAACAATCAGACAATGAAGAAGAAGATGATGAATGAAGAAGAAAACATGATTGAGATAGATTGAGAAGGAAGACGTAAACCATAAAAACGAAGGCGGGTCAAAAAGACCCGCGTGTTTTCACTTTCTGGGTTAAAATATCTATTTTTAAGTAAAAAGTCGGATCTTGCTAAAAAGAGTAGTCAAAATCGGATTTTTTGGTCAAAATTGGAGAAATGAAAGGTTTCTATTGGTTAATTGAATCTATATCTATATATAAAAGAGATGCAAATTTTCTAAAAATAACTAAAATTAAGACTTAATCAACCAATCACAACCTCCAATTTTAAAATAATTCAATTTCAAAAACAATTTTAGAAATACTAATGTCCGATCGATTTCAATTAGAAATCAATTAGGAGGGGTTATATGAAAATTCTGAGTGGTTTTATAAGAAAATGTGAGGGAGCTTTATAAAAATTGTATATTAATAATATTAATTATAGGTTGTTTATAAATTATGTTTACTAACTTTTGATATATTTTGTTTCGAGAAATAAAAATTATATATTTACTACCATCTCATTTTTATCTACGTTTTGGTATAAATTTTATTGTAATATGACACTATTTTTAAAATTAGTATATTCATAATTTTTTGTTATACATTAATAGTAGTGGGTAGATAATTTATAATTTAGCTGAGTGGATTTTTTTTTTCTATTTTTATTATGATGATAAGTTGAGTGGTCAACTTGAATATGTTATTCAAAGTGTTTAGTTATTGATTTTAAAACATTTTCAATCTTATTAGAAATATGTATGAAACTTTTTATATAATAAGGTTTAAAATAAATTGTATTATTAAAAGATGATATATTATAAATTTAAAAATATAAATTCAGAGATATAAAGATAGATGTTTTTAATGGTCCTGAAACTATATTATGTTACTTAGAAATCTAGACCAGTTTAAGGGTTTATGCAATGGAAAAAGTCTACTAATTGTCGATTTGGCGCACATGTTATTGAGGTCAAAATCATTTATTGAAAGAACATTGGTAAAATTACATATATTCCTTGAATGAAGATTATTTTATCAGATACAAAACTTCGGGTTAAGTTTCAAAGAAGACAATTTCCTCTAATGTTGTATTTTGCTGTGACGATTAACAAAAGTCAATAACAGTCACTTTCAGAAGTTGGTTTATTTCTCACGAAACCTGTGTTTACACATGGTCAATTATATGTTGTCGCTTCACATGTTAGAAGTAAAAAAAGAGTAAAAGTCGTGATTTGTGACAAAAGTGGTAATGTTACAAACAAAACAACAAATGTAGTCTATAAAGAAGTTATTCAAAAAAATTAGTTATTTTTATTGTTACAAATTCAGACATGTAAGCTTTCGATGATATTTTATTTATTGCATTATTTTTATTTAAAAATTGTAATATCTCAGATACACGTCTGAAATACTCGTGCGTGCACGGGTCAATAAACTAGTTTTATATATGGAATGTTTCCCAAGAATGGTTTTCTTTTAATATATATTATAGATAGATTATAGATTATAGATTTTATAATTTCTTATTAATGTTTAATATTTATCATTTTCTTAAATCAACTCGTATATCATACTATGATTAATCAAATATACCTTATCTAAATTATTGACATGATTTTAATACATAAAAAGAATTATATCATAAGACTTACGTAATACGTATAATTAGCCGCATTCTAAGGCTGACATAGTTCATAATCAGCACGACTTGTTGGGTTCTACTTCTTGTAACGTCTAAATTCAACAATTTTCGGTTTTTTTTGCAGCTAAACGAACATTTCTAATTTTATACTTTTTTTTTATTTATAACCTGGACTAAAACCCAGAAATGTAAAGAAAGCATCGTTTAAGAGTTATTATTACCCTTGCTGTACGAAGCATTTGACTTATAATCTAACAATTGGTGGATATAGCAAGTGCTTGATAACAAGTCATAAGTACAGTGAATATAGAGCTATAGACGTCTATTTCCACTAGATATTATTGTAATTATAGGAAAACGTCAATTATTGTAGCATCTTAAATAAAAACAAATTATTTAGAAGAAGACGTTTTTATACGGGGTTTAATTTTTGAATATTTATCGAAGTTGTCACTTTGTTATCATGTTTGTATAACTTTGAAAATTATTATTAGTTTTTTAACTTTGTTATCATCTTTGTCACTTTTGAATATTAATATTTATTAGTTTTTTAAACTAACTTGTGTATCACACACGGGAATTTAATCTAGTAAAACTAATAATTAGATAAAGGTACAATTATCCTTTTATTATGTATGGTTAAAATGTGTTATGCACAAACCAATTTCCTATTTATAATGTTTCAGCTTTGAAGTTTCAATAGTGACATAAATTCAGTATCATTCCAAAATATTTTCAAACAACGAGTTGATAATAACCCGCGTATTACAGCGGGAAACAGAAAATAAAGATTAATAATATGACAACTAACGTCTAAACACAAGTAAATGTTTAGATATATGGTGAAACGTTATTTTAAATATTATGTAAAGCACTCACATAATTTGGATCGAATTCAAAAGGATTAATGTTTAAATTTTTTCGTATTCTGATAACCAAAGAAAGAGTTTCGCAAAAAAAGGAAAACACTATATAAGATGTTAATCCAAGAAAATAGTATTACTACGTTGAAATAAATATTTTTAGATAAATGTGTTGTTACGATAAAGTTTATATTAAACAAAATGTAGATAAAAATAAAACAGTTATATATATATATATATATATATATATATATATATATAAGCAAAAGTTCAAACGAGAACTGTTTTTCGTACGAGAACCAATCTAAGCCGTCCAATTCCCCCTCCTTTAATGTCATTGTCCACTCATGAATTCCTCACATGCACCCTGCCACACTTGATCCCCTCAACGCTTTCCACCCATTAACTTTTCATATCTAAGGAACGGCTGAGATTAGTTCTCGCAGTTCTCGTACGAAAAACAGTTCTCGTTTGAACCATCTGTTGGATTATGTGCAGAGATAATTAACGGGCATTTTGTATCCAATGTTATAAGAGACTAAAGGGTCACAAGCAATTCAAAACAGTTGGTTTTTCACCATAAATCTGTGTGAAAATAATTAATCAGTTAGATTAATTATTAAAGAGAAAAAGGAAATAATTAATCAGTCAGATTAATTAAAGAGATAAACGAATAATTAATCAGTAGTATTAATTATTGAGAGATATAAATAATTATCCAGTCTGGATTAATTATTAGAAAGGAATAAATAATAAATAGTTATTTATTATTTAAAGAGAATTAAATATTAAGTTTTAATATTTAACGGACCAGTTAATTAATAGTTAATTAATTAACTAGTAAAGTCCAGGGGGTCAAAGTGAAGAGATTGAAAGTTTAATTAAAACCAGTGGGCTTTTAATTAAACGGGCTTAGGTCCATTCTAATCCTTATAAATATCCTTAAGCCTAAGGATTAAGAGAGATAAGTTACAAGGGATTAAGAAAGAAAACCTAGCCACCATCTCATCTCTCTCTCTCTCTCGTCGCATCACTCTCTCTCGGCTCTCTCCTCTCTCTCGTCGAATCGAAACAAGCAAAACACCAAGGGTGTTTTGCGACTTCATGGTCGACACACACACACACATACTCAAGTCTTCGAGTATTGCGATTTGGTGATCCAGGAGCGGTCTAGCAGCCAGTTCAATCGAAGGTGCAATAGTGGTGGACTACTTTAGCAATCCCAAGTTTTTTGATCAGGTATATTTCTTATAACCTTATATGTGGATTGTTTTGCAAGAAACTATGTTGATCAAGTTAGTTTAAAGATCCTAACCCTTTTTGGGGTTTAGAGGGTTGTGTTCAATCCAGTTCCACTTTTAGGATTGAACCAGTAGGATCAAACCCAGGATTGACCAGTTTGAGTCATGTGGTGGTTTGGTCAGGTTCAAAAACCCTTCAGTGGTATCAGAGCATCGGCTCTATGATCCATAGTTTCTAGTTTTTTATCTGTTTTTAGATGAAGGTTTTATTCTTGATTCTTTAAATTGTTCTTGGAATTTTCAAAAGTCATAAAAGGTAGCAAAACAGTTTGTTTTTGTTATCAGGATTATCCTATTAATCAGGAAATTCAAACAGGTAGTTTGAATGGTTAAAAGGATCATGATTTTTGGATAAGAATGGTTTTTGAATTAAGATTAAATTAAACAGTTTGTTTAATCAATTAAACCTAGTTAATCCATTGTTGGTTTGTTTAATAGTTATATGATCTTCTCCATCTTATTTCTTCTCCTTATAGATTTCGAAAACCATAAAAGGATAAAAACAAGTTTTCTGTTTTTATCCAGTTTATAAAAGGTTTGATTTTAACCAGTTAGGTTTAAACCAGGTTTGTGTTTAAACGGTTAAAAGGGAATAAACTTTTTAATTAAAACTAGACTTTAACCAAGTTTTGAACTTTTGTTTAAAAAGGTTGAAATCAAGTTTTTACGATAATTAATTATTAATAAAACAAGTTTCGTTAATATTAATAATTAATAGTTTTTGGTTTTTGAATTAAATCCAGTTTTTAATCAGTATATTAAAACAGTTAGTTTTAATAGGTTAAAAGGGATTTAGAATATTGTGTCAATCGGAAAACGGGAACCGAGATCATCACCGTGTCGGGTGATGGCTGTTCGCGGCGGCCGTTAGCGGCGCTAAAGGCCAGTTGGGCCTCGCGGCGACCGTTAGCGGCGCTAAAGGCCAGTTGGGCCTCATGTGATCGTTAGCGGCGCTAAGAGCCTAATGGGCTTCGGGCCAAAGGGTTTAAAGCCCGGTGTGTTTCCGCGACCCAAGAAAGCTTCAACCCAAGGTGGGTCTCGGCCCAAGAGGATCTCGGCCCAAGTGGGTTTCGGCCCAGTGGGTTTCTCGGTTTTGACGGGAGATGTTGGCCCAAGATGGTCTTTCCGGATTAATACAAAAGGATTATTAATTTTAAGTTATAAAATTAATAAGATATTATATAAACTAGTGTTATATGTTTTGACTAGTTTAGTTAAAATATATATTTTAGACTTTTATTTATTATGACTAGTTTAGTCATTTTTGAATAAATTCTAAAGGAATAAAGTTTATATATAATATCATGGAGAAACAAATAAGAAAGTGTTTTAAATGACCAAAGGTTGTCGGTTTCAAGTTTTTGGAAAACTAGTAATAAAACTCGATATGAGGATTTCATTCAAGTTTTGAATAAGATCAAGTCTTTCAAGTTTTTGTTGAAAAACCAAGTTGGTCAAATTAAATTAGAAGATCATAATTCTCATTTTTGGTTAATAGGTATTAATCAAAAGGGTAAATGAGAATGTTTGAACAAATCAGGTTGTGTGCTTAACAGCATAGTTTATTGTTTTTTTTATATTATAACTGCGTGGTTGACTTATATATATATAGTGCTTATATGTAAATGCGCGGTTGTGATAGCTATAGTTTTGCCGACTTAGGACTCGTTTTTCCTTTTTCTTCTTTTATTTTGGTTTTTGGGAAGGCCTGCGTGCCAATTACAATCCCTTTCTTAATTGTAATATTGTACTGGTTCGGGGAGGCTTGCGTGCCACTTACAACCCCATTCAATATTGTATTTGTAATAGACTAGTAATAGTTTAATCCCTCAACCAAGATGATCTCCAAGAAGGTAACAAGAAAAATGTGTTCTCACACGAAGCACGGATACTTCGGGGAGGTGTCAAGGCTAGTGGGAGCAGCATGTCAAGAAAGGCGAATCCAAGTCACTTTGTCCTTAGGTTTGACCTCAGGATTAGTTGGCAAAACTATAGGGTTTTATATGTTTACTCTTATTATCAGCGTGGTTGTATTTCTTTTATTTACAGTTTTTCATATAGATTTGCGACATTTATATGATGCTAAATAAAAAGAGATTTAATAACAGGCTGTTGTTAAACAGTGAAAAACCACGCGCTTTATGACAAACTAGAATATGACTACAGGTTGCTAGTCGTGTTAGTTAAATTTTTATAAATTTAAAGTTTTGTCAAGGTTATAAGTTTGGAACTTATAAAAACCGTTTTGTGCACCTAGTTTAGGTACACATTTAAATCGTATTTTTAAAAAAGTTAGTTTTAAAATGGTTTTCAAAAACTGAAAAATTAAGTTTTTAACTTAATTATAAAACTCAAGAAAAATCTTAGATCAGTGTGCTACCCACCTAATGGTACACCCTTGCTGTTAAACGGTACTCGGGTGTCGGAAGTGCCCAAACCTTGGGCATCCGGGTTCAAACCATTGCGGGAAGGGGCATGAAAGATTCTGCGATAATCGGGAGTCCCGGCCAGAATTCATGTTGTCTTAGGTGGTGCGATCTATTTTGGTGATAATCGGGAGTCCCGGCCCAAAAAGCACTAGAGTAGAGTTAAACATACTAGACTGGGTCTAAGTGCCCTACGAGATTCTAGGAGTCGTATCAGTTAGGTACGATTGGTACAGGGTGTTACCTACCAGAAATAGCATGACTTGGCGGGTAGTGCCCAAACCTTGCGTCAAGTATGTGAAATATGGGTCCTAGGTCTAATATATATTATTTATAGGTTTGATGATATATGATTAGAAAGTATATTTGCAATTACTAATTAAACCGGGTTTAATTTGTAGATGGCAACCAACGTTATTAGTAACAACAACCTCTCTCTCCTCTCCATTCTTGAAAAGGACAAGCTGGTCGGTCCTAACTTTCTCACGTGGGAGAGAAATCTCCGGATCGTGCTTAGGCACGAGCGAAAGTGGTATGTCCTAGAACAACCTCTAGGAAATCCTCCTGCCAGTAACGCTAGGGCAGACGTCAAGGAGGCTTTTCAGAAGCGCTCCAATGACGCCCTAGACGTCACCTGCCTCATGCTCGCAACTATGAGTTCAGAGTTGCAGTCGAGCATGATGGAGACTCCTGCCTATGACATGATCCACCAGTTGAGGGACATGTTCCAGGAGCAAGCTCGCACAGAGCATTATGATGCCACCAGGGCATTTAACTCGTGCAAGATGGCTAAGGGGACCTCGGTCAGTAACCACGTCATGAAAATGAAAGGTTACATGGACCACCTAGAGAGATTTGGGCACCCGGTTCCTTTGCAGCTAGCAACGGATACGATACTCAACTCGTTGTCGGATGACTATAAGCCTTTTATAGTCAACTACAACATGAACAACATGGAGAAATCCGTGGCTGAGCTGCACTCAATGCTCAAGACTGTTGAGCAGAGTATCGGGACCAAGTCTAAGGACATTCTCATGGTGGGTCATGGCGGGCATAAGAAGAGGAAGGGGCGCAACGGAAAGGGAAAGGGCAAGGCCCAGCCCAGCCAGAATGCACCTAGGGCTAATAACGACAACAAGGGCAAGAAGCCGAAACCGAACAAAGCAAAAGCCGAGAATCGGTGCTTTAAGTGCGATGAGGTCGGGCACTAGAAAAGAGATTGCCCGAAGGGTCACGAGTGTAACACTGTACTTTTTAAACAAATACTTTACTCCATGCGGAAGCTAGTTACATATAATTATCTTAATTACAATATAGGTACAAAAAGATTTCACTTGTTTGATGTACAAAGACCTATACAGTGTTAATACAAAACAGGCTCTATCAAAAACTTTGACATCAGAGTATTGGTCCGTCCATATTCCCAGCCCAAAAGCTTCAAGCTCACCAAAAGAGAACCTGCAAAACAATCTAGTGGGGAATTAGCACAAAGCTAAGTGAGGGAACAGATATCTAAACATATACAAGGCAAACATGCCTAAACCCAAATAGCTCATGAATCCCAGGAGAACCGGCGGTGTTGCAAGCACCTACAACCAAGGTCGGCCAAAACCAAGGTTTACCGATAGCCTTGCAAATATGGACAACAGTATCAGCCTCCTTGAATAACATAAATGTACATCAAGGCCAGATACCGTAAATCCCCCAGCAATAGGCCCAGCATAAAACTGATCTCCAAATTAACATGTATATACAATCCAAACAAGAGCATTTTCAAATAGGATATTACATCTTGTATATCCCAAGATATAAACCCACTCACCACAGTCTGCACTGTAGAATCTCACTCAGTTGACTAAATTCACTGAGTCTTCTCCGATCCTGAGATTGAAGTAACCCAAGTCAGTATTCAATTCATAATACTGATTCAATAATAAATATCATATTTATTCATGTTCTCATATATATACATTTATACATATATTCAACATACATAAACCCCAAACAGATATACAAATCATGTTTATCTTTAAATCATCAAATCCGATAATGTCCAAATCCGATTATACCAAATCCGATCATTTCAAATCCGAGCAAAGGCGGATTCCGAGTAAGAGTCCAATTCCGATAAAATCACAATCCGATTAAATGTTTAAATCCGATAATCCAAGATTACGATAAAAGAGTTAGGGCCAAATCCGATAGACATGAAATCCGGTAAAAAGTCACAATCCGGCAAAGGTACAATCCGATAAAGAGTTAGGGCCAAATCCGAGTAACTTCTATCAGATTCCGATACTTCTATCGGATTCCGAGTCATTCAACCACAAATCCGACAGAATCATAACTTCATGCATAAATCTATTTCTAACTCAAATCTTACTGATTTCATGCATACAAGTTATATATGTTTCTAGAAATAATTCTAAACATATAATGAACATAATCTATCATCAAAATCTAACATACATTCATCCTATGAGCATCAAATCATCAAAAACAATCGGTATTCATATATATATATCAAACCCGAATGCTTATAGCATATAACATATGAATTCAGAATTCTAACCTTAAAAGATAACAAACAATCACAACAATGCAAGCAAGATGGAGGATGATTTCTTTCTTTTCCTTTCTTTCTTTCTTCTCAGCCGAGAGCAACCAAAGAAACACACACAAACACACTATGTCTAGTTTTACAAGTAATGAAGTATGGAGGTATGGGTGTTGTTGACTAAACCACCAAATCGGCCATACACCCCCAACAACCCAATATAGGATTATTATTATTATTATTTACTTTAAATAATAAAACATAATAATAACACAATACTTGACAATAACACATATTCACAAATAATTCACATAAACCAATTAAATACCCAAATTAATTAAATTACCTTAATTAATCTAGGCCGTCAAAGAGGGTGTTACAAATCTTCCCCCCTTAAAAAGATTCCGTCCTCGGAATCACATCGCGCTCAAACAAGGAAGGATACCGGCTCCTCATATCAGTTTCAGTTTCCCAAGTCAAATTTGAACCCAAACTATGCTTCCATTTGACCAAAACCATTGGTATCTGTTTCTTTCTCAATTTGGTGACTTTACGATCCAACAGTTCAACTAGTTCCTCTATAAGTTTCTGATTCAAATCCACACGAAGATCCTTAATTGGAAGAACTTGCACTTGATCTTCTACATTACACTTGCGCAAATAACAGACATTGAAGGTATCATGAATACCCGCTAATTCATCTGGAAGATCCAACGCAACAACTTGATCATTAACCACACGTCTGATTCTGAAAGGACCAATGTAACGGGGAGCCAACTTTCCGCGTTTTCCAAAACGAATCACACCCTTCCAAGGAGATACTTTTAAGTAAACCATTTCCCCTTCAACAAACGATACTGGTCGACGTCGCGGATCAGCATACATTTTCTGTCTATCCCTTGCAGCTTTCAATTTCTCTCGCGCAATTTCAACCTTATCAGCTGTCATCTGTACAATATCAGGTCCTGCAAATTGCTTTTCCCCAGCTTCTAACCAACAAGTCAGAGTTCTACAAGGACGACCATACAACATTTCATACGGTGGCATACCGATACTACTGTGATAGGAATTGTTATAAGCAAACTCAACCAAAGGCAAATGGAAATCCCATGCACCCCCAAATTCTAACACACATGCCCTCAGCATATCCTCTAGCGTCTGAATAGTTCTTTCTGATTTAACATCTGTCTGCGGATGATAAGCGGTACTCAAATTTACCCTGGACCCCAATTCCTGTTGCAATCTATTCCAGAAATTAGATACAAACCTCGAATCTCTATCCGAAACAATGGACAATGGAACTCCATGTCTAGATACTATCTCATCAATGTACAGTTGAGCCAATTTATTTAAAGGTGCAGTTTCAGCAGTAGCAAGAAAATGTGCACTCTTGGTCAATCTATCAACTATAACCCAAAACATATCATGACCTCGTTGAGTTCGTGGAAGTTTAGTTACAAAATCCATCGTAATGCGATCCCACTTCCACTCAGGTATATCCAATTGTTTCAATGATCCGTACGGCTTCTGATGTTCAGCTTTAACTTGAGCACAAATGTGACACAACACAACAAATTTCGCAATATCTGTTTTCATTGTTGGCCACCAATATCGAGTCTTTAAATCAAGGTACATCTTTGTACTACCCGGATGTATCGACAATTTGGACTTATGCGCCTCATTTAGAATTAATTCCCTCAAGCTACCAAATTTCGGTACCCACACGCGCGTATGATAAACCTTCAAACCACGCGAATCAGAAGTTAACTCATGTTGTCGTTTGATCATTAGTTCATCCTTCAAGTTCTCATCTTTCAAAGCTTCAACCTGAGCAGCCAAGAGTTGATCCACTAAATCAGACTTGATTTCCAATCGCATAAATTTTACAGAATCCGGAGATCCCTTTCTGCTGAGTGCATCTGCAACTACATTAGCCTTTCCAGGATGATACTGAATGTCGCAATCATAATCCTTAATCAATTCTAACCAACGACGTTGTCTCATATTCAATTCCTTCTGAGTAAACACATACTGCAGACTCTTGTGATCAGTGCAGATAATACATTTGGTTCCATACAGGTAGTGTCTCCACAGTTTCAAAGCAAAAACCACTGCTGCTAACTCCAAGTCATGAGTCGGGTAATTTCTTTCATTAGGTTTCAACTGTCTCGAAGCATACGCAATTACTTTACCTCTCTGCATCAAAACACAACCCAACCCGGCGCGAGAAGCATCGCAATATACAACAAAATCTTCTGAACCCTCTGGCAACGAAAGAACAGGAGCCTAACACAACAACTGTTTCAGAGTCTAAAAAGCATCCTCTTGAGCTGAACCCCATAGAAACGGAACATCCTTTCAATTCAACTTAGTCAACGGACCAGCCAGCTTAGAGAAGTCTTTGATAAACCTGCGATAATAACCCGCCAATCCAAGAAAACTCTTTATCTCCGTTGGTGTTTTCGGAGCACTCCAATTCATCACTGCCTCAATCTTGAACGGATCTACCTTGATACCTCCTTGACAAATCACATGCCCTAGAAATTGAACTTCTCGCAACCAAAATTCACATTTTGAAAACTTGGCATACAACTTGTGTTGTTTTAAAATCTCCAAAACCTGTCTCAAGTGCTGATCATGCTCATCCTCTGTCTTAGAATACACCAAAATATCATCGATAAACACAATAACAAACTTATCTAAGAAAGGTCGGCACACACGATTCATCAAATCCATAAATATGGCAGGAGCATTCGTCAAACCAAATGGCATCACTAAGAACTCGTAATGACCATATCTAGTACGAAAAGCAGTATTAGGTATATCCTCCTCTGATACCCTGACCTGATGATAACCGGATCGTAGATCAATCTTTGAAAAGTAGGAAGCCCCTTGAAGCTGATCAAATAAATCATCGATTCTGGGCAACGGATACTTGTTCTTGATGGTTCTCTTATTCAGATCCCTGTAGTCAATACACATATGAAGAGTTCCATCTTTCTTTTTCACAAATAGTACTGGTGCACCCCATGGCGAATAACTCGGGCGAATAAAACCCTTGTCTAACAATTCCTGGATCTGAGTCATCATCTCACGGATCTCAGATGGAGCCAAACGATACGGAGCTTTAGCAATCGGTGTAGTACCCGATACCAATTCTATCTTATACTCAACATCCCGCACAGGTGGTAACCATGATAGATCATCTGGAAATACCTCTGGATATTCGGACACAACACGAACATCGGTAACAGGTCACTTCTCTTTCTTCACATCAACGGCGTAAGCCAGAAAAGACGCACACCCTTTAGCCAGAGATTTTCTAGCCATCATATACGAGATGATAGGAAAAGAAGATCGAGATCTATCCCCACGAGCCACGACATGCGACCCGTCAGCCAAAGGAATAGTAATCAGTTTCTTATGGCACTGGATACTAGCTCTATGGTGACTTAACCAATCCATGCCTAGTACTAAGTCAAACCCTGGTATAGGCATCAATAAGCAATCTACAGGCAGACTAGTACCATCAATATCTATAAACACCCCAGTCACAGAGGAAGTTACAGGCACTAACTTACCATCAGCTACTTCTACTTCTAAAGGAGAAGCAATAACAGTAACAAGTAGTTTCAGTTTGCCACATAAAGATACAGACATGAAAGATCTATTGGCACCAGAATCAAATAACAAACGAGCAGGCACAGAGTTTACAATAAACATACCCGTGATCACATCACTGTCTTCAGCAGCCTCTGTAACAGTCATCTTAAAGGCTCTCCCTTCCGCAGAAGGTGCAACCTTTCTCTTCTGTCCTGTAAAAGACGATCCCCCGACACTGACTACCCCCTGCCCCATCCCCTTTTGCCTCGGTTTAGTACAAGCTCCAGCTCTATGACCCTCTTCGTGGCAATTCCAACAAACATTTGTTTTAAACTGACAGACAGATGGTTCGTGGCCAAATCCACCACAACGCAAACATCGTTTCGTCTGTGATGTGCACGGACCAGTATGACTAGTATTGCAGGGTTTACACCACGGCTTGTTCTGAAATGTTCCCGAACCCTTCACTTTCTGATCACCCCGATGCTGGTTATCCTGCCACCTTCCCTTGTTCCCACTCTAGTTTCCCACAGACCTGTGCGACGACCCTTTCTCCCGATTCAATCTCTCCCGAGCTTTCACGTCACCCTCCGCAGCTCGTGCAACAGTAAACGCCTGAACCAACGATGTCGCCATCCGAGTGTTACCCCGATATTCTGGCAACAGTGCTTGAACGAAATGATCTATCTGCGATGGTTCATCGGGTACCCATTGTTTAGCAAACCTCAGCTTCTCGTTAAACTTTACAATCAATTGATCCACCGACATCTTGTCACACCCAATTCAAAACAGTTGGTTTTTCACCATAAATCTGTGTGGAAATAATTAATCAGTTAGATTAATTATTAAAGAGATAAAGGAAATAATTAATCAGTCAGATTAATTAAAGAGATAAACGAATAATTAATCAGTAGTATTAATTATTGAGAAGTATAAATAATTATCCAGTCTGGATTAATTATTAGAAAGGAATAAATAATAAATAGTTATTTATTATTTAAAGAGAATTAAATATTAAGTTAATATTTAACGGACCAGTTAATTAATAGTTAATTAATTAACTAGTAAAGTCCAGGGGGTCAAAGAGAAGAGATTGAAAGTTTAATTAAAACCAGTGGGCTTTTAATTAAACGGGCTTAGGTCCATTCTAATCCTTATAAATATCCTTAAACCTAAGGATTAAGAGAGATAAGTTACAAGGGATTAAGAAAGAAAACCTAGCCACCATCTCATCTCTCTCTCTCGTCGCATCACTCTCTCTCGGCTCTCTCCTCTCTCTCGTCGAATCGAAACAAGCAAAACACCAAGGGTGTTTTGCGACTTCATGGTCGACGCACACACACACATACTCAAGTCTTCGAGTATTGCGATTTGGTGATCCAGGAGCGGTCTAGCAGCCAGTTCAATCGGAGGTGCAGTAGTGGTGGACTACTTTAGCAATCCCAAGTTTTCTGATCAGGTATATTTCTTATAACCTTATTTGTGAATTGTTTTGCAAGAAACTATGTTGATCAAGTTAGTTTAAAGATCCTAACCTTTTTTGGGGTTTAGAGGGTTATGTTCAATCCAGTTCCGCTTTTAGGATTGAACCAGTAGAATCAAACCCAGGATTGACCAGTTTGAGTCATGTGGTGGTTTGGTCAGGTTCAAAAAACCCTTCACCATCCCCTATATATATATATATATATATATATATATATATATATATATATATATATATATATATATATATATATATATATATATATATGCAAGAGTTCAAACGAGAACTATTTTTCGTACGAAAACTGCAAGAACCAATCTGAGCCGTTTAATTCCCCCACCTTTAATGTCATTGCCCACCCATGAATTCTTCACATGCACTCTGCCACACTTGATACCCTCCATGCTCTCCATCCATGAACTTCCCATATCCAACGAACGGCTGAGATTGGTTCTCGCAGTTCTCTTACGAAAAACAGTTCTCGTTTGAACCCTCCCCTATATAGGAGACGGTTCAAACGAGAACTGTTTTTTGTACGAGAACTGCGAGAACCAATCTTAGCCGTTGATTTGATAAAGTGGAACTCATGGATGTGGAGTGTTAGGGGATCAAGTGTGGCAGGGTGCATGAGAGGAATTCATGAGTGGGCAATGACATTGAAGGATGGGGAATTAGACGGCTCAGATTGGTTCTCGCGGTTCTCGTACAGAAAATAGTTCTCGTTTGAACTTTTACCTATATATATATAGGTAAAAGTTCAAACGATAACTGTTTTTCGTACGAGAAACAATCTGAGCCGTCCAATTCCCTCTTATTTAATGTCATTGTCCACCCATGAATTCCACACATGTACTCTGCCACACTTGATCTCTCTCCACGCACTCAATCCATGAACTTCTCATATCTAAGGAACGGCTGAGATTAATTCTCGCAGTTCTCGTACGAAAAACAGTTCTCGTTTGAACTCTCCTCTCTCTCTCACTCTCTCTCTCTCTCTCTCTCTCTCTCTCTCTCTCTCTCTCTATATATATATATATATATATATATATATCGCTTCAAACGTTATATGTTAAATTATATAATAATGAAAAGGAAAAAATGAGATGTAAAAGTGTACTTTGCGCAGCAAATAGAGCATTACTCATTGCATGAAAAAACTTGTGAAAAGCATAAATTTGAACACACGAGTCACGACCTATACCTTTCATGCCACAAACTTTACCATTTCAGCTGAACTACAATTATAAATTTAATACTTCTCTAATCTAGTAAACAATATCAGAAAGGTTACTATTCACCAATTTGATAATCTTCTAATCTTCTAATATATATAAAAGACTAATTTGATAAATTTTATTACACGATTTTAACCATTTATTTAAAAAAATATTTAATTTTGATCATTCATTCACTTAAAATCAAAAAACCGATTTAGACTTTTTAGAGTCACATTTATTAGAGATAATTTCATATATGTTCTTATAAAATCATATAAAATCGTATTTGTCCACCTTAATTTACAAATATCATATTTACCCTTTATAATATTTCAAAATATCATATTTAATCAAATTCTTAGTTTTATCATTCTAAAATATTTTATAATCATTTTAATTGTTTTTTCATTATAACCAATAACGTTTAACTTTATTACCCTTAATTGTAAAAATAATTATTGATGATTTATTTAAGAAATACAATCATGTCTCTTCGTATCATGCTACCATGTTTCTGCCGTTAATTATGCCCTCCCGCTCGCATCGATGTTTCCACCGCTGGTTAGAGTGTTGATGACGTACGTCATCATTCTTATTAGATTCTCATTTAATTCGTGTTTTATTAGTATTTAATACGTTTTTATTAATGTTTGTTATTTATTATCTTTTAAACCAACCGTGTATCACACGGGCATTTAGTCTAATTATTATATTATATAATGCCAGGAAAGCAATTATACTTGAAAAATTAAGAATGGTATTAAACCTAATGTATGGAAATGGAGTTTTGGATTCCAAAGGGGTTTTCACAGTTGGATAGTCTACCATGCTCAAAAAACCCGACCCGGTGATTCATCCAAATACTCATAAGAAATGGACATCTTGTATTCCTCTCAAAGCCAACAATTTTTCTTTGGCGATTGTCACTGCCACTAAAAATACTTTGATTATAAAAGGAGTCCATCTGCAAGATCTTTCTCGTCTTTTATGTGGCTATGGGATAGAGGAGATAGATCATTGTTCTTTTAGATACCCCAAAGTCGAAAGCCTCCCGTTTTTAAGCTTGTCAGGTTTTTCGGGTTTCAGTTTTGACTCGGCTTATGAACTTAGAGATTAATCATGTCTTCCTTCTCAATACAAAGATCGGAACTTTTTCATGAATGAAGTTCGCGCAACTACTTTGTAGTGTATTTGGAGATGGCGAAATCGTATACTCAAGGTTGTGTTTGTTTCACCGCTTTCACGGAATTCGTAGGAATGGAATTGAATTCATTGAAGAACTCAATTCCTATAGAAATTATATTTTTAAAGAAAAACATTCCTATTCATGTTTGTTTCGCAGAAAAATAAATGGAATTGAATTTCATTCCAATCCTATTTTGTCTTTTTATGTGGCCATGGGATAGAGGAGATAGATCATTGTTTTTTTAGATGCCCCAAAGTCGAAAGCCCCTCCCGTTTTTGAGCTTCTCAGGTTTTTCGGGTTTTAGTGTTGGCTCGGCTAATGAATTTATAGGTATCATTTCTTCCTTCTGAATACAAAGATCGAAACTTTTCCTTAAATGAAGTTTGGCAACTACTTTGTAGTGCATTTAGGGATGGAGAAATCACATACTCCAGAAAGGGAATGGCGTAATCGTATACTCTAGAGTAGATTATCAACAAAACAAATCTTTCTAGAAACTCTTAGGGTCCCGTTTGTTTTACCGTAATGTGAAGAAATGTAATGGAATTGAAGTCAAATTTCTTTGTATATTGTGTTTAGTAACATTATTTGAAAATGAATTTTTATATTCCTTTAGGTAGAGGAATGTCATTCTATAATTAACATGAATGTAATTAAATTCATTTACATTCCTTCTCATTACAGTGAAACAAACAAGACCTAAGAGTATTGGCTCCCTAACCTCTTCAAATGTTTACATTATTTAAAATTGAAGGGGTTAAATACATAACTAACATGAATGGAATTAAAGTCATTTTCATTCCTCTAGGGACTTTTTTATTCGGTTTGGCTAAAGACCTGCTGGTTAAATACAACTACTTAAAATTGAAGGCAAAACAAAACGACTCCGCAACATGAAACTTAATTATTTATGAATTAAATTAGATATAATAATAAAATCTTTAAACGGCTTTTGAGCTGTACTCTGAAATATTATTGATACGCGTTTGACAAGAAGATGAAACAAGCATGAATTCCAAAACCCAGCATTTAAGTGGGAATGGGGATAGAGAATTTGAAGATAAACCAGTGTTGTAAATGAGTTAAGATTTTATCAAGTAACTCGAACTCCACTTGTTTGAGGAGAACTTTATCAAGCTCAAGCTCGAGTTCAATCCCAAATTAACAAGCTCGAATTACATAACAAATCGAGCTCGAACTTCCAATAGCTCGGCTCGAGTTCTTATCAAGCTTTTCAAGCATTGTATAATACATTAAATATATAAGTACTTATAGAAACAAATCTACACTCTATACGTATAATTTATAAGAGGTAATCAGTAAATATCATTAATTCTAGATTTTTTCTATGTTTCGAAAGTTTGGTTTTTGAATTTATTTTTACAATATTTGAAGTTTTTCAAATCTTGCTTGAGGTATATTACCTTGTCTAACTTTAACTATGAAAGCTTGTTGAGAAGCCAAGTTCATATTATTCTCTGTTCTCTATTAACTAGTATTTCCTCGGGGAAAAAAACCCCTTTTTTACATAGTAGAAAATGACGCAGAATATGTAGCCCAACTCCGGTACTGTATCAGAAACAAAATAAATCGTTTTTAAAATAAAGAAATTCATTAAAAAAAAGTTGCTATTGTAATGTACAATCTTTTATGAGGATATCGAATTGCATTAAGGCAGCCTGAGCATGGATATAAAAAATAAAAATCAATTACGTAAATAAGCAAAATACATTAAACAATCGCGAAAATAAGCTAAGAAAAGTCAAATTACGAAAATAAGCATCAGTTTCGCCCCCAAAGCACTCAGTTTCGCCCCTAGCTTCGCCCTCCAATCATACGACGACACGTGTACTCAGTTGGGGGCGAAACTGAACTTGTGGGGCCCACCAGGGGCGAAACTGGGCTTTGTGGGGCCCACCAGGGGGCGAAACTGGGCTTCTAGGGGCAAAACTGAGCTTGGGGGGCGAAACTGAGGACACGTGGCGGGCAATGATTGGAGGGCGAAGCTAGGGGCGAAACTGAGGGTGTTGGGGGCGAAACTGATGCTTATTTTCGTAATTTTACTTTTCTTAGCTTATTTTCGCGAATGTTTAATATATTTTGCTTATTTGCGCGAAAACCTCTATAAATAATAAATAAATATTTATATTTATATATAATAATATATCAGGGCGTCATGGACACCGGATCCTCTGCATGTGCCCTAACCTCATAGACGTTGAACCTTTTTCCAACTTGTTTCCCCACAGGCCACAACCCCACCAAAAATGTATGTGTCAGGAAATTAGGTAATGCTATTTAATCAATTTAATTCCATGTGTTTTTTATATTATATATATATATATATATATATATATATATATATATATATATATATATATATATATATATATATAGGGGAAGGTTCAAACAAGAACTGTTTTGCGTAAGAGAACTGCGAAAACCAATCTCGGCCGTTCCTTGGATATGGAAAGTTAATGGATGGAGAGCGTGGAGGGGGTCAAGTGTGGCAGGGTGCATGTGAGAAATTCATGGGTGGGCAATGACATTAAAGGAGGGGGAATTAGACGGCTCAGATTGGTTCTCGCAGTTCTCGTACGAAAAACAGTTCTCGTTTGAACCCTCCCCTATATATATATATATATATATATATATATATATATATATATATATATATATATATATATATATATAGGGGAGGGTTCAAACGAGAACTGTTTTTCGTACGAGAACTGCGAGAACCAATCTCAACCGTTCCTTGAATATGGGAAGTTCATGGATGGAGAGCGTGGAGGGGATCAAGTGTGGCAGGGTGCATGTGAGGAATTAATGGGTGGGCAATGACATTAAAGAAGGAAGAATTGGACGGCTCAGATTGGTTCTCGCAGTTCTCGTACGAAAAACAGTTCTCGTTTGAACTTTTGTCTATATATATATATATATATATATATATATATATATATATATATATATGGTTCATGCGAGAACCGTTGTTAGTGCGAGAACCGCGAGAACCAATCTCGGCCGTTCCTTGGATATGGGAAGTTTCATGGATGGTAAGCGTGGAAGGATAGAGTGTGGCAGGGTGCATGTGAGGAATTCATGGGTGGGCAATGACATTAAAAGAGAGGGAATTGGACGTCTCAGATTGGTTCTCGCGGTTCTCGCACTAAGAATGGTTCTCGCATGAACCTTTTTTCCTATATATATATATATATATATATATATATATATATATATATATATAGAGAGAGAGAGAGAGAGAGAGAGAGCAGAGGGGAGAAGACACGAGAAGTGCGAGAATCAATCTTGACTCTCGATTGAAATAAATCGATGACTAATAATGTTAGTGACTCATTAATACCCTTATTAAAGATGGGTAGAAAAATCCAACCACACTTGTCAATTAAGATTCAACACTTTCACAGTTAAGTAATATAAATATATATGACCAAAATACCCCTCTTAATGAGTCACAAATGGTACTCGCGGCACTCGTAATAAGAATGGTTCTTAAATTAGCTTCTCATAAACCAATGGTGAAACTTGTTCTTGGGTGATTGTAAATTTCCGATCAAGGTCCGACCCATCCAAATGATTACATGATAGTTTTGCATTCGTAAGAAGATTATATAGTAAAAGAGAGAGAATCCAAAAAAACTCGACATCAATTGAGAGAATCGAATCTATAAGACTACCAAAACTTAGTACTTCAATTGGTTGTACAGTTTGAAAATGCTCAAAATATATGGAAAAAGAATGAAAGAGTTGCTTGTTACTTTTAGTAGTCACCCATGCCCGGACTCATTCCTGCTGCTGACTCCTTCTCATCTTTCGGAAGTTCAACAATCACAGCTTCGGTTGTGGTCAGTAAAGACGACACACTTCAAACATGAAAGAAGAGACTCAGTTTCCACATGCAATAGAAAACAAATTACAGTAGGGGCAGAAAGGTAAGTTTACCTAGCAGCATCGACTAATGCTGTCCTGATCACTTTCAGGGGGTCGATGATTCCTTCTTTGACCATGTCTACATATTGACCTATTTCCAAGATGATAATATTAAATCATCAATACAATGCTGAATAGAAGGGATCGAGTAATCGTTGGTAATGCTTGGCTTTGGTTGTGTTGGCACGAAAAATATTTTGTCCGTGAGTTTTTAATAATTATTCAAGTCTTAAATGACTAAAAATAGTCTAATCTGTTGATAAAATGATTTAGGAGATATCATCTATTAAAAATGGAAAGTGATTCCTACACAACAAGAGTTTGCCATACACAACCATTATGACATTTTTACCCTTACAAACTCATTATCAACTTTCTGCTATCCACATGTTCATGGGTAGAATTGTCCACCAAAACATTTTTGTTGTGTATGGCAAAATATTGTTGTTTAGAAATCACATTCCACCACAATACACATCAAACAACTTTCCGCTTGCATCCTTTTTGGCCGGTTTTCTTATTTTACTAGTCTGACCTGTTAGAGATGAATCATAACCAGAATCGACCCTTCAACCTCACATACACCCAAATGTGTGTGTGTGTGCGCGCGCGTGTGTGTGTGAGAGAGAGAGAGAAAGAGAGAGAGGGAGGGAGAAACCTTTCGCAGCATCATATCCGAGGTCAGGGTTATCCTGCTCCAAGAGCTTTCCAACAATAACTGCACCTTCAACTCCAGCATTGCTAGCAATTGTGTGCACTGGTGCCTTTGGATAGAAAACCAAAAGAAAATAGGAAGTCAGTAAACGACGACTTGGTGTGCTATACAAGCATATCTTAGAACCAAATCAAGTGGAGACTTTCAATTGGGCTAAAAACACACAACACAAAGAAAAAGAAAAGGGAAATCACAAGGTGAAGTCATTATAATTGATAAAAGGGAATTTACCTTGAGAGCATTTTGAATTATTTGAACACCAATCTTCTGATCAAAATTGGCGGTAGGAAGATTTTCAAGTTCCTTGGAGGCATATAGAAGAGCCACACCACCCCCTGCACGTGATGCACATTAGTTGCTAAGTTATGAAACGAAAAGATACTGAAAAACCATGGTACGTATAAGAATCAGAGAAGCTAAAATAACTTAGGAGTAGAGGTGGCACATGGGCAGTTTGGGTCAAAACTGATAATAATCTATAAAGAGTATTAATAGTAAAATAATAATATGGAGCTGTAAAAACTGGCGCTTATATTTCTCTGAGGAGCTTGGCAGATTAGCTGTATATATAGCTGAAAAATGTAAAATGACAACAAAACCCTAAATAGGAACATATAATTATAGAGTATCTACGTAATTTGGTTTGTTAAAAGCTCTGACTCTTTTCTAAAAGCTACTTCATGTAGCTTCTCTTTTTAGGAACTTACCTTTTTATTCTAATTAAAAGCTTAATCTATCACACAATTACACAAACAAGACATCTTTTCCAACATGCGCTTATTTCTAGAAACCAAAAGTTCCATCTCTAAAGAGCTCCTTGCCAAACATAACCACTTTGTATGCGACTATGCGTCTATTTAAAAAATACTATTCAATCGCCTCGCTCTTTCACTTGATATTATTCAAATAATACCTGACACCTTTCCGCTTTAATCCCGTCAACTAAAGAAAAATCCAAGTTTTGTGTGTGTTCTTACAAGTACAACCAAATTGTCGAAGTAAATAGATCTACAAGGTTTTAGACACACTTGACTCCAATTCATTTAAGTAAATATTTTTACTTTGCCCACCCATTTGTCACTTTAGAGGCAAAGTATTAAACTAATATGACCCATTAACCCAAAAACAAGTCTAAATACCACCTCTAGCTTACAGACAACAAGATCTACCTGGTACGATTCCTTCCTCAACCGCAGCCTTTGTAGCATTTAAAGCATCAGTAACCCTATCCTTCTTCTCACCAACCTCGGCTTCACTTGCTCCTCCAATCTGACCAACAATTATATTGGTTTGTCATTTTCACGATAAAGTACCGGTGATACCATGATGAAATACATACATTGAAAAAAATGTCAAACCTTCAAAACAGCAACACCACCAGAAAGCTTTGCTAATCTCTCCTGGAGTTTCTCCTTATCATAATCAGAGGTGCTTAATTCTATTGATGATCTCAACTGCAGTAAAAGGACACAATATATGTCACAGATATGACAAACAAGTAGATGAAAACGTTGGAAAAGCAACTTCGACTACCTGTTCACATCTTTCTTCAATGGTTTTCTTATCACCAGCCCCATCAAGAATAACTGTATCATCCTTGGATATTGTAACCTAGTTTATGATAGTGTGCCAAAGATTAGCATATCACGCATACACCATTTGTCAGTAAGCAAGACCAAAAGTAGTGTTAGGAAAGTCAGGTTTTACCCTTTTGCAAGTCCCTAGCATTTCTGGTGCTACTTTCTCAAGGTTCATGCCAAGCTCCTCAGTTATAACCTACAATGCAATAAAATATGTGAAGAGAAATTTAACAATATATCAGAATAGTTCACAGACCAGTGAAAGTCATGAGAATCAAATTTGGACACAAACCTCTCCTCCTGTAAGAGCTGCAAGGTCCTGCAAATTTGACTTTCGGTTTTCACCAAATCCAGGAGCTTTTATGGCACAGACCTACAGATGAAAATATAGTCGATGTAAGTAGGGAGAATAATGCAAATTAGAGGAAGTTGATATGATTACAAGAGGCAAAATGGGTTCAAGCAGCGCTTTCTGTACAGGTCTAAGAAGGTTGGCCCCAACTATTTTTTGCCCAATATTTTAACATTTTATGGTTAGTTGGGTCAAGTATGAGAGAAAAACTATACTGTTTCAACGATAATGCTATGGTTTTCTGAATAAAATGACTTAATAGGTCTTATACACTAATAATACACTTCAGGAACAGCTTACCACACACTCAACATCAACCCATTTAAACCATGTTCTTTTTAAACTTTTTTTAATAAAAAAATTTACCCAGTAACCCAAATCAACTACTGCGTAAGTGAATCATGAATGGATCAAAAAATAATATTATGTTGATCACTATTCAGAATAAAGAGGTGGAAAATGATGTTACCTTAATACCAGCACGAAGTTTGTTGAGAATGAGAGTGGCTAATGCCTCGCTCTCAATATCTTCGGCAACAATTAGCAGTGATCTTTGATTCTGAAATGCATAAAGAATAAATATATTAAACAAGCAGCCAAAAACACAAACAAGCACTTTTATCAGCTATCGCATAATTCCTTACCTTCAAAGCCAACTCCAGAACTTTAACAATAGCATTTAAGCTAGAGATTTTTTTCTCATGTATTAAAATCAAAGGGTCGTCTAATTCCTGTAGAAATGGGCAGAGATTATCAAATAAAATGTAATATATCTGACAGCAAATTATACAGAAAGTAAGACTTAACATCGTCATCGCCTACACTTGGGAAGACGTAACCAGTAACTGAATAATTTCAGAGTGTTTTTATGCTTACGCATTTTTGGTTCTTTGTATTAGTGATGAAGTAAGGTGATATGTAGCCTCTGTCTAACTTCATTCCCTCAACCACTTCCAACTCGTTGTAGAGTGTTTTCCCATCCTGCAACAGATCCACGGAACATTATGACATTACAAGTTAGCATCAAAGAAGCATGAAAATTCAGATGAATTCAACCCTGCTAGTAGTAGTGGTAAAGATGATGCCCATTGAAAAATATACAATTACTTACAGATATGGTAATAACACCCTCTTTGCCAACTTTCTCCATAGCCTTAGCAATAAGCTCTCCGATCTCTCGTTCTCCATTTGCTGATATTGTCCCAACCTTTTCATACAAAAGAGACAACATGAAATAGTTAGTAGGCTCAATAATTTCAAGAATGTTCAATAAAACTCTATTCAGCACACAAACCAAACAATACCTGTGCTATTTCTTCAGATGTACTAATCATCCTAGCTCTGCTCTTCAAGTTAGTGACAACTGAATCAACAGCCATTGTGATCCCACGTCTAAGATCCATAGCGTTCATTCCAGCTGCAACTGACTTGCAGCCTTCAGAATAAATTGCACGGGTGAGAACGGTTGCACAAGTGGTACCTGATAAATAATGACACCAAAGCTTTAGATCATCAATGTGCCAAGAAAGAAAATAATCCCATTCTACTCAGAGATCATATCAGCTTTAAGTAACTGACGTATTTTCAATTTATTTCACTAAAACACAAGAGAGAAAAACCTCACCGTCACCAGCAACATCATTGGTGGCATTAGCAACCTGCTTCACAAGGCTAGCACCAACATTCTTCACCCTGTCTTTGAACTCAATACTTTTTGCGACGGTGACACCATCCTTTGTCACCTTGGGAGCTCCGTAACTTTGTTCAATGACCACATTGCGTCCCTTTAAAAGGTCAACAGTCATAATTAGCTACAGTGTCAAAACACTGCATCGAAACAAATAAGGATCCTTTAAAGCACATTATGTGTCAATTGTGCTTCATGACTTCATATAGATGTTTAAGCCAATGCAGACATACAGCATAATCTCATACAAAGTTCTTAACAGAACCAGATTATAGTACACAAACTACGAATCTTCAGGAAACTGCCAACAAGGAAAACTCGAAACTCTGGGTACCAAAGATTCTTCCCGTCTCAGCAAAGGACACAGTATGACCGTTTGAATTTAAACATGCAATTTTAAATTGGCTATATCATATTTAACAATCAACAGACTGTTAGCTATGTAATATTATTTCACTCTTAGATAATCATAAAATGAAATGATGACAACCAAAAGCAAAATCCGTTACGAACACCAGAAAATGACTATTGCAAGATCATTTGGTATCAACATATGAAATTTCACTTCATGTTTATAACATGTAGCAGGACACTATCAAGTAATATGGTGTCATGTAGACAATAAAAATCAAAAGATCCGAATTTTTGACCGTATGTAATCAAGTAAGATAGCAACAACTACAACTTAGTCCATCCAGAATCAGGAATTTCAATTGCGCAGGAATTTTGTTCGTTATAGCAATACAAAATGCAATTATGTCAAACAAAAATCGGTAATTAGGAAGACCTTGGGACCCATTGTGACTTTGACGGCATCAGCAAGCTCTTCCACACCCCTAAGCATCAAAGCTCTCGCATCCACACCAAATTTAATGTCTTTCGCAGCGTAGTTTCTTCTCCAGCTTAAATTAGAGCTCATCTGAGTCGAACCACGCAAGAAAAAGTGATTTACGAACGTTAACCGATCTTACACAATATCACAAGCACATTAACGGATTACATATACAATAACAATACACACTGTGTACCTGCTGAGCATTATTTCTGGCGATCCTGAAAATCGAAGAGTACAGAGCAACAATATTAATCAAATGCATAAGTATCTTGCTGTTAAACATTATTGCTAGATTAAAATGTTATAATGAAACTAACCTTGATTTGGAGGCGATACTGGCGGCGAGACGGTACATGGCGGCGGCGGCGGTGGTGGTGCAGACTGCAGAGATTTGTGAAGAGAGAAGGTAGAGTGTGAAATGGGCAGGTGGAATAAAATAACTGAGAACGAGAAGGATCGAGAAGAAATTCAGATTCGTTTTAGGGTTTAGGGTTTTCGGAAACCCGACGACTCGAACTAGACGGCGTCTATCTTCCCCTGTCGGGTTTGTTTTAGGATCCGACTCGTTAAGACTATTGGACCGGACCTACCACGGTGCAAATCTCTTTGGGTTAATAACTTAATAACATGGATGCATCATGCATGCTTCTTTTAAAATTTAGATACGGCAGTAGGCCGGTATAGGACGGCTGTACTGGTATAGGTGGTTTCACTTTTATATACCTATTATAGTATTGTGTGATAAGGCGTTTGATGGGTTTCTCATAGTCTACGGTTATAGGTTCAAGTCTCGCTGTAAACAAAAGATGTAATTTAACAGTTGATTAGTGTGTGTATTTCGTTGTTCAAAAAAATGTGTCATGCTCGGTCATTTTCGTCATGTATTCGTTACTAAATATATATCAGTCATCAGGTTCGCGAGTATCGGATATCCCAATTAATTACCGTTCTTAGTTTATTAGAATTCAACTATAAGGATTTTTATTTTTCTAAAACTTGGCCTTAATCACATCAAAACAGTGAGTTAGTCTTTTCTTTTAATATTTTAATCTCTAACAACATTAACAACTTAGAAATTTAAATATTACATAAGTACAGTCATTCACATACAAGTTTCAAAAGTCTAAATTTTATAATAAGTTAAAAACCAATCATTGTGTAAATAGTAAAAACAATAATTAATCTTCATTGATGTATTTTTCTCGTATTATTAGTTCTAGAAGTTGAAAACTTTCTAAGTAAGTACTAAGTAGTATACAACTAGAATAAATGTACGTGTGATACACAGCTTGATTTAAAAAATAATAAACTCTTAATCATTAATAAAAAAGATAATATGTAATTATAAAACGTGAATGAAATGAGAATTCAAAAAATGACGACAGATGACATCAACATTCAAACCAGCGAAGGAAACGTCAACACGAGGGGAAAGACAAATGTGACGACAAAAGCATGGTATCTTGATAGGAAGAGGTGTTATATTTGTACAGTCATTTGTCATAGTTAGAAGCAATAAGGTTAAACTCTTATTGGTTATTATTAATAGAGAATTTACAAAGGTTATATAATATTTTAGAACAATAAAATGAAAAGTTTGGTTAAATATTAAAATATAATAATAGGTAAATATGATATTTGTAAACTAATTTTGAAAAATACGATATTTTAAGGTTTAATAAAGACACATTTAAAATTAGCTTTAATATTTTGGGTTTAGTTTCTAAAAGTACACCGAAGTTGTCACTTTTTGCCACTGTTCTAAAAAACGCGCCATGGCGGCCGCCATGGCGTGAAGCGTGGCTCCGACGTTAAGAAATGGACCATGGCGTGAACATTAGGCGTGGCGTGCGCCAAGGCGCGCCTTTACCCGCCAAATGACGAGTTTTTTAAGGCTTGGCGTGAAAAAAATTAAAAAATTTAAAAATTTAACTTTTTTGTGTCGGATTTGCGATCGTGTATATTAGACTTTTATAAATTTGATTTTTGTAATTTGTATAATGTTACTTTGCTCTCAATTTGTGTGATTATCAGCAATCTGCATAAAAATAAGTATACACTACATACATATAATTATAAAATACAGACAAAAATACCGCGTTAAGTCACGCCTTAGAAAACGTCATGGCTTCGCCATGGCTTCTATAACTTGAGGTTTGACCATGCCGCCACCTCGCGCCTTACGTTATTTAGAACCTTGCTTTTTGCTATTGTGTATACCCATCTTTCAAAACTCCCATTTAGTACATCAAAGTTCCTAAAACTCACGATTTATACATCCGGTTACCTACTAAATAGGTAACCGGTAATTCTATGATTTTTTATTTATTTTATATACTAATCTAATTCCACATAGATAAATCAATGCCACCTCGTATATTCTTGAAGAACATTCAGTGTGTTCTTCCAATCTTTGAAGAACATGAAGATGATAACCCAGAAAATGAAGAACATAAAACCCAGAAAATGAAGAACATGAAACCGGCAACTGAAACCCAGAAACAAAAACAATCAATACCCTAAAATCGAATCTTGAATCTCGAACTTCTAACCCTAATCAAATCTGTAAACAAAACAATCAAACAAAACGAATGGTTTTACCCTAAATCAAATGGTTTTACCAGATCTGTAAACAAAACGAATGGAGGCGGAAGTGTGGATGAAATCAAATCTTGTAACCATCGTCGATGAAGATGAAATCAAAACCCAAAACGAATCTTACCTCAGTCGATTAAGCCTCGAAGTCCAGATCTGGAAAGGTCGAAGTTTCTTGTAGTCGCGAAACCCTAATCATTCTTTGCAATCGAGCCCTACCGTTCTTTGCAATCGGCCGTTCTTTGAACAATGGTGGTGTTGAAACCCAGATCTGAAAACGGAAAGAATCCCTTGACCCGCTACTGCCACGGTGGTTGTGCCGGCCGGAGGTGAACCCAGATCTCAGTCGCCTTGAAGTCAACGATGAAGATGGAACGGTGAAGATGATGGATGAAGATGCGATGAAGATGAATCGGTGATGGGTCTCAAAAAGTCAAAAACCCATATATCCATCTAACTTTATTATTATTATTATTATTTGAATTGTTTTTCTTTTTTTAATATCTTCTAAATATGATAACACCACATAAGCACCCAAGTAATTGCCACATCATCAATTACCTGTTACACCTCATCAATTAGCAGGTAACAAGTTACCTAATGTATAAATCGAGAGTTTTAGAAGGTTTAGTATACTAAATGGGAGTAATGAAAGATGGGTATACACAATAGCAAAAGGTGTCAACTTCGATGTACTTTTAGGAACTAAACCCTAATATTTTTGGTTTAAATTAAAGTCGCACTGGATTCAATTTTGAATTAATAAAAGTCTAAATTGAATTTTAATTTTTATGAAAACTAGTGGTTAAGATTTGATAATTTTAATTTTTATCTAAATTTAATTATTAGGATTATATAACAAATTTTATTGAAGTTAGTCTTTTATGTATATTGTAACATCCTCAAAATGGACCTAGTAGTACCTAGTTGTACTTTGTGTTTAAATAGTTGTACGGTGAGTTTAAATGACTTAAATTAGTGTGTTTTAAGTTGATAACGCGTGTTATGCGTTAATTAGAGTGATTAGGTGAAAAGTGTCAAACGAGTTTAAAAGTGATAAAGTGTTAAACAGTTTCGCGTTATGATTCCGTAGATATCCCCGTTAGTTGAAACGGGATGACGTGTATTAAATTGTAAGTTGAAAAGGGGAACAAAATACCGGGTTTAGTTAATTAAACCCAAAGTCGGTTCCTTTGTTTCTTCCTTATCCCCTGGTGTTGCAAACACATAGTATACACACATACATGCTCACGATTCAAACACATACACACTCTAACTCTCTCAAGCTTTTGAAAGAGATCAAAGAGGGACAGCTTGTGGGTGATTCT
Organism: Pulicaria dysenterica; assembly: GCA_947179395.2. Lineage (NCBI taxonomy): Eukaryota > Viridiplantae > Streptophyta > Magnoliopsida > Asterales > Asteraceae > Pulicaria > Pulicaria dysenterica. The sequence goes on along the minus strand of OX359292.1, from coordinate 73,353,636 downwards.
AGCTACGGAATTGGAGCTTATATCTGTAGTATCTTCGTCTTGTTGTAAGTATTCTTCAAGTAATACCCTAGTTTGTGTTTTGAAGAGAATACACCATTTGGGTGGTGTATGTTGAGTTTTAAGTGTTAATTTGTGTGTTTATTGTGTTTATAAGTGTCTATGGATGTCAAGTAAAGTGTATAAATGATTGAAACTCAGTATTTGATCGATTAAAGGTCAAAAAATGTGATTTACAGTAGTTGTACGCGAACAGAGTCGAAGAACACTGTAACTGGGGTCCATGCGGTCGCATGGCATGTGCATGCGGTCGCATGGGGTTTCTAGTATCCATACGGTCGCATGGCATGTGCTTGCGACCGTAATGGTGGTTGTGAATTTCCGCGCCGCAGAAGTTTTTGAGGTCGCGTCGCGGAAATGTATGATGTGATCGCATGTGATAGTCTTTTGACCGTAATTCTTGTATTTGTGCTATGCGATCGCATGGTAGGTCCATGCGATCGTATGGGTCTGTTTTGTGGTGTTTACCGCTTACGAGCGAAGGAAATAAGGTTTGCGACCATAAGTATGTAACTTGTGATCGTAACCAACCCTGGAACCATGTTTGCGGGTGTAAGGGATTTCCCTTGCGATCGGAAACATGTGTTTATGATAGAAGGCCTCTTGCAATCGCAAGGAGTACCTTGCGATCGTAAGGGATATTGTTTGAGGGCCTTTGTGACCATAAGGATAGTGCTTGCGATAGCAAGCAGTGGTCCAACCCTGTCAGCTTGTTAAACTTGTGTTTTAACCCATGTGTGCTATATGTAAGTGATAACCAAGCGTGTATGTGATGTGTTAGGTATATCTGTGGAACCGGAAGACTCGAGTGACGTATCTGCTTAGTGAGGACTACAGGTGAGTACCGATTTTCCCATGAGACTCAATAAGTAGGGCTATCTGTTGTGTGTTGAAACGTGTTATTGTGATAGTGACGTGTTGTGATATAACACGTGTAATTGTGATTATGATAGTGACGATAGATAAGTGATAGTGATGTGTTGTGATATAACACGTGTAATTGTGATTATGGTAGTGGCGATAGATAAGTGATAGTGACGTGTTGTGATATAACACGTGTAATTGTGCTTATGGTAGTGACGATAGATAAGTGATAGTGACGTGTTGTGATATAACATGTGTAATTGTGATTATGGTAGTGACGATAGATAAGTGATAGTGACGTGTTATGATATAACACGTGTATTGTGATTATGGTAGTGACGATAGATAAGTGAAGTGATACGAGATAGACCCACGTAGGGTTATGACTTATGTGACAGTTGTATGTTATGTTTAAAGCATAGTTGTATTCTGCTCATCAAGTATGAGCAGAAGCTAATGTGATATTGTATATGCGCATGCAAATGGATCCTTATTGGATCAGTTATGTGTTATTGTTATATGTCCGGACAAATTGGGGAACTGTATTCATAGTTCCTAGAGATTGGTTAAGGTCAGCCACGTAGGCTGGTCCCTGGGGGCCCAATAGGGTCTGGAATTGGGGGATTAACGGCTCTAGGTGTATACGCTTGGTGACGGCTCTGCAGGCCACCGTTCCTTGACGATGATGGGGTTATCGGCGAAAGCCGGAACTGGTATTGTAATGGGGTTCTCGGCGAAAGCCGGAAACTGGTTATGAAATGGCTCGGTGTAAACCGGAACTGGTAAACGTGATGGTGGGCTGCTCTTCGCTCCCCCACCGGTGCGGTTGGTTGTGACTGATTCCCCAGCTTGGATCGTTGAGCCAGGCTAGCTACCTAGCAAGATATGATCCCGCTGACATGTCGACACAAAGCTATGTGATAGCTTAGCTCTGTGTGCCTTTTTGTGATAGCATGCTTATTGATGCTTATGTGTAAATTGGTGCTCACTAGCTAGTTGTAGCTAACGGTGCAAGATTTCCCTTTTTCACAGGTTAGTGACTGATGGCCTGGCGAGCTTGGGTTACTCGTGGGTAATTGTAGTGTTTATATTTGTGGAACACTATTTGTTGTTAATAGGCATGTGATCCGATGGTCGGTTGTTAGTTGTGGTAACACCTGTTATTTGAAATGTAAATAGTCAGATAATCTTCTGATGATTTGTAAATGGTGGTTTTATCCGCTGCTAGCTTTTAATAAATAAGTTGTAAAAGTTTAAATTGACACTAATTTTAAGCTCGTGAAACACGGTATTACATATATTAGAATATTGTAAAAATAAACAAACAAAATTGGCTATTAAAACCGGGGGGAATTTCATAGATATCCTTACAAACTTTATAAATTACATATATATCTTTACAAAACTTAATATTATATCAATATCCTTCTTAAACCTCTAAACTCTCAAATATATCCAAAGAATTAAATGTAATAGCAATTAAAAAATTTAATAGTTGAAAATATTATTATACAATTTAATATACTAGTAAATCTCATTAGTACCCTTCATTCATTACAATTGTAAGTTCACAAAAAAATATTGGAAATGTATATTTAGGTAAGAATGTGAGAGTCAATATAGATCTAATAGATCACTATCTAATTGATGGCTATGATTTGTTCTCTCATTATCTCCTGAGTATCCATTCTCATAATAACTCTACCATATATATAAGAGGGTTCAAAGGAGAACTATTTTTCGTACGAAAATTACGAGAATCAATCTTAACCCTTGATTAAAATTAATCAATGGCCAAGATTTGTTGGCGACTCATTAAATGACGCATTAATGAGGGTTATTTAGGGAAAATCAAGCCTCACAATTTAACTGGGAATTTCATAGATATCCTTACACACTTTATAAATTACATATATATCCTTGCAAAACTTAATATTATATCAATATCCTTCTTAAACCTCTAAACTCTCAAATATATCCAAAGAATTAAATGTAATAGCAATCAAATAATTTATAGCTGAAAATATTATTATATAATTTAATATACTAGTAAATCTCATTAGTACCCTTCTTTCATTACAATTGTAAGTTCACAATAAAATATTGGAAATGTATATTTAGGTAAAAATGTGAGATTCAATCTAGATCTAATAGATCAATATCTAATTGATGGCTAGAATTTGTTCTCTCATTCTCTCATGAGTATCCATTCTCATAATAACTCTACCCTATATATATATGAGGGTTCAAAGGAGAACTAATTTTCGTACGAAAATTGTGATAATCAATCTTAACCTTTGATTAAATTTAATCAATGGCTAAGATTTGTTGGCGACTCATTAAATGACGCATTAATGAGGGTTATTTAGGGGAAAATCAAGCCTCGCAATTTAACGACGGTGAACCAAGACACAATTCATGGTTGGGTAAATATATAAATTACCAAAAAAAAACTCCTATTAATAAGTCAATGATAGCATTAAGAACAGTTCTTGTACAAAAACAGATCTCGTTTTAACTTATATATATATATATATATATATATATATATATATATATATATATATATATATAGGGGAGGGTTCAAACGAGAACTGTTTTTCGTACGAGAACTGCGAGAACCAATCTCAGCCGTTCCTTAGATATGGGAAGTTCATGGATGGAGATTGTGGAGGGGATCAAGTGTGGCAGGGTGCATGTGAGGAATTCATGGGTGGGCAATGACATTAAAGGAGGGGAAATTTGACGGCTCAGATTGGTTCTCGCAGTTCTCGTACGAAAAACAGTTATCGTTTGAACCCTCCCCTATATATATATAAATATATATATATGGGACGGTTCAAACGAGAACCGTGTTTCGTACGAGAACTGCGAGAACCAATTACAACCATTGATCAAAGAGATGGAGGGTTGAGATCAAAGAGTTGTTAATGGATAACCTTAAACTAATCAAACTTAACCTTAATTAACTAAGGGTAATTTGGACATTTTTACACTACCCCCACATTTTAAAACTACTATATACATCAAACGGAAATGTGTTAAATTACGAAAATTATACTAAATTAACGAAAAAATTATGCTCTTTAATTTGAGACCAGTCTTTATATATTTTTTCAAAAAAAAATTTGTGTGTTTTCTGGGTTTTTTTTTTCAGTATAGCGACATGTGCAGTAGTGCAAAATTTTGCACATGTGCATATGCACAGGTTCCCTTAGTTTTTTCAGGACAGATGTAAATATGCACATGTGCACAATTTTGCACTAGTGCACATGTCGCTATACAGAAAAATCCCAGCAAAACATGATTCTTTTTCCTTCAAAAAAATATATATCATGATCGGTCTTAAATTAAATAGCATAATTTTCTCGTTAATTTAATATATTTTTCATAATTTAACACCTTCTTATTCGATAGATATATTAGTTTTAAAAAAATGGGGGTAATGTCATAATGTGTATACTATCCTTTCCTATTTAAATTAAATATAAAAGACAGGAAATTAAATGATTGGCCAGAAATTGTTCTCGCGATTCTCGTACGAAAAACAGTTCTCGTTTGAACCGCACCATATATATATATATATATATATATATATATATATATATATATATATATATATATATATATTGTAAAAAGAGAATTAGGATACAAAGGGTAAGGAGAAATCCTGGCCACACAATTTCTAACAAAAGTCAACAAAAATTTTTCACAACCCACGTTTGGTAACTGCCAACCAAAGGCAGATTTGGAAATGCAAAAAAAAACACGTAATTTTTGTCTTTGATTCAACTTAGTGTTTGCCCAGATTCAAAAACACATACCAGCTTCAGAACATACCAGATTCAATAACAACGATAGATGCACAAATTTAACAAGTGATGAATGGCTTTTGACTCATCAAAGATGCACAAAAAAAAACAACAGATTCACAAAAATGAAACACAATGATGCACAAAAAAAACAACAGATTCAAAAAAATGAAACACAAATCCAGCCCTTTTCAATGCACAAACCATCATTATTCACAGTTTACATTTACTATAAAAATTACAAACCCTTTGGATGATGCAAACTTGGTGTAAATCTGATGCACGTGAGATGACAACACAGATGAACGGCGGCGGCGATAATGGTGCATCGATGGCGGTGGTCACCGGCTTTGATGCACAACCATAGAAACCCTAAATCGATAGCGGTGGTGGTGAAGCAGTGATGGAGCAGCGCCGGAGCAGTAGTGCTTGACGGCATCGACTTCACAAAGGCTTCGACTTCACGGAGCAACAGTGCTTCACAAGGGCTTCGACTTTACGGAGGGCTTCGACTTCACCGGCGGCTGTAGCGTCGATGCTTTCGCAGCAACCGGCGACATTTAAAAAGGGGTAGTGGTAGCGAGAGCCGGAGAAGGAGCATTGCCGCCGGAGCAGGGAGCAGCGTAGGAGGCGACGAAAATTTCATGGGGGCGGAGTTTGTGCGATTAGGGTTTTAAATGGGAAGGCAGGACACAAAGACTACACGAAGGGATATTTCAGTTTTTTAAGGGAGAGAATTATTTAATTAGTTCCTAAATTACCTTTTTGTTGGTTTATTATGGTTATGTCACATGTCAGACCCATGTTTCTCCTTACCCTAAAACTCTTTTTATTTGATCCTGATTCTCTATATATATATATAGGGAGGGTTCCATTGAGAACCGATTTAATGCGAGAACCGTGAGAACCAATCTTAGCCGTTGATTTGATAAATGTAATTCATGGAATTCATGGCAGGGTATATATGAGAAATTTATGGGTGGGCAATGACATTGAAAGAGGGGGAATTGGACGTCTCAGATTGGTTCTCGCAGTTCTCGCACTAAAAATGGTTTTCAATGAAACTTCTTCCTATATATATATATATATATATATATCCTAGATACAATTTAAACATTTCATTAAAGTACGGTACATACAAGCACCGTACTACCGATTGTTACACTTATACATCTTTTCATGTATGAAGTTACTTTATGTAGACATGCTCTAGTGTACCAACACAATGAATAGATAATTTACATATATGATCATTATTTTCGATGTCTTCTGTCATTTTCTATTGTGAGTTATCTAATAAGCAAAATTTTGACCACTGTTTTAGCGACTTCAATATTTTATGAATATTCTTGTGATTTTCGACTATATTTTTCGAGCTAACATATTATGACGAGTTTAAGACCATGTGCATCCATCACACTCTTCACACAACCACATCAGCATCCCACCATTTTCTCATCACATCACACAAACCCCTGCATCCATCACATGCTTCACATCCTTTTTCTTTTTCTTTTTCTTTTTTTTACTTTTTTTTAACATAATTTAATTTTTAAAACAATATAATAATTATAAAAAACATTAAATAACAGTATAACTTTTAATATTAAAAATAAAAAATTACATAACTTAAAAAGATAAAAATAAAAAGTTCATAATTTAAAAAAAATACAATCTACCACCCGTATTTTTTTTTGATAATTTTCTTTCGTTTATTAACCGCATCCAACGCTTCTGCCATGAGATGATCGTGTCGGCCATAGACAAAATCGAAATATTTGCTTTCTTGTCTTTCTTTCATTATCTGGTTTTTCTCTCTTATCGACTCGGCTACGTTATTCATTGCTTTTATTTTTTCTTGCTCTGTTTTCATCACTTCTTCATTCTCGGATGAGAACTTCCCACCGAAATCCTTGAACTCCGCCATCACATCCATGATACCCGAGCCCGAGCCTTTTCCCATGTCTTTTTCTTTGCTAGCTCGTTTAGATTTGTCCCGGCCCGGTGGGCGTATTGGCTCGTGAACTTCAACATCATCGTCATGCTCGTCGATGCCTTCTAAGTTGAGGTCAATGTTAACCCCGGCATTGGAAGACGCAGTGTGCGGGGTAGACGGGTCCGAAGACTTGCTCCTTTTAGATGGTCTTTCAACCATCATTTGGGGCACAATTTGACCATTTAGGATGATCTTTCACTTTCCTCCATGCCTCCTCGTGAGCAAACGCTTGATTTTTATTTTCTACCCGATATTGTTTGTTGGCTTTCTTGAGGATGTCCACCTCACTCCATCCGGATTGGGGGTTGTTGGCTAAATTATTGTACAAACCATTGAACAAGGTTATTTTTTTCCGCATATCATTCCACTTGCCTGTGAGTTGGTCTTTGGTGCGTTCAATGTAGTCCATTCTCTTTCCATTGTAAAAATCGCGCACCTTCCCCCAAAAGTTTACTACAAATAATAATACATAAATATATTAAATAATAATATATACATTTAGAACGATTGTTTTCCCTTGTCCATTTGTGAAATATATTTTTGAAGAGAGAAAAGATGAATGTAGAGAATAGATGAGATTAGTAAAATTTTGTGTGAAAAAAAAGGATTGAATATATGTGTATTTATAGGAGATAAATGGTTAAAAATAAAATTCAAATACCCCAACGGCTACCCCCCCCCCCCCCCAACGGTCATCACCCTCCCCCTTCTCCTCTCTCACTCGCGCAACCCGGCTCACGTATGTGAGCGTGAGGGCTGCTTCACGAGGGGCGGCGATGGTGTTCACCCTCGTGAGCGCCTCTCACGAGCCCCATCACGGCCCCGATGCACATGGTCTAAAGTTGAATCCACCATTGGTTCAAACGAGCTTTAATTATGAATAAACCATTTTGCTAACCTCGTACTAAAACACCGATCAAACCTTGGCCACCATTTTAACTTGAACATCATTTTCAAGTGAGTTTTTTAGAAGCCAACAAAAACTCTAAAAATGTATTGAGTTTACCATAATAATGTCACCCAATATTATAATAATCATAGGCTTAAAAAAATTAATTTTTTTTGAAATTACTGATAAGAAAAGGTTCTAGTTGTTCAAATTGTGGTCATTAAGAATGATGATGTGATTTTACGATCCTACAAGTATGATCCTATGAACCAACTAACTTGGCAGTCAACGTATGATCATTTTTGAGATAGTATCATAGTAGGTTTTCAAGATCACTTGTCAATCCGATGTTGCAAATAATGTTAAACTTCAAGTTCTAAAGATGTAAACAGCAGTTCTACTTACGAGTTACTTAAGCTTGAATAATTAAAAGATTGGAATTAGCCGAGTCTTAACAAGCTTAAGTGGAACTCTAGTAAAAACTTAAACTTATTTATTACACGAGCTCAAGATTTTATCTCAAAAGGTAAGATCATTCAATGAAAATTTCAAAACAATATCGTAGCCTAAATGAGTCAATCTCGAATTTAGCATACATTGAATGAGTCAAGCCTGAGCTTAAAAAAACCTAAACGAGTTTGGCTTGATAAGTAACAAGCTCGAGCTCAGATTGGCTAGTTTACACCTTATGTAGGAATGTAGGATCACAAGATGTCAAGATCTCCTCACAATCCGATCCTACAAGTGAGCTTAAACTAATTCACTCTTACAAGCACAAGAAATCGACTATGTAAACAGAAGCAAAATCGACTATGTAACTAAAAAATTCATTTGATTAATCAAGACTCCCATAACCATATGATATAACTACTTATAGTTACTAACAATAATTATGAAATTAAAGCCAAATCGATTATACAAGCATTTGAGTATAACTTACGGCTTACAAGAAATCAAAAATGACACTATTCATCATCTAATTGAGACTTCAAATTTCGACTTCCAAGCTCAAGACTTAAACATCTCCTGTACATGTCTTTTCTTGATCAATACTTCCGAGTCCCGAGTTTTCGAATTTGAGAATCGAGACTGATAATTTGAACTAGTTTAATACACGTACATTGTCCGGGGAAATTATTTGTTTTAATGGTCAAGACACACACACGTAAAATACATATATGTTCACTACGAGATTTGAACCCTCAATCTTAAGAAGAAAGGGACGCCTTAGCAACACCTTGATACCCTAGGATATAAGAGTCATTTGATTAGTTACATTATCATTGATCAATAAGATACTCATAATTTCTTAAATTTACCATAAATTTATTATATTATTAAAAAATAAAAATAACAAATTTTATTAGAACAACTCGACTTATCTTGTTTAACCTAAAACGTTTTTAACCCACTGCATGGTTCAATTGTTTTGTCATTTTAAACAGGAATATACTAAGAAGAAAAAAAATAAAAGATATAAAGACAATTAAAAAATTATTATTATCAATTTCCTAAGCAACACATAGTTGTATCCTTAAACTGTGAGGTCAATTTGGACAAAACTGGAAAATTTTGTATCTTCATAAACTTACAACATAAGTCATGCATGCATAATGAAATGTAGCTTTTAACAACTTCAAAAAATGTTATTGACCTATTGACTTAAACAAATTAGATATTAAACATACTAACATTTACCAAATATTATTTCCTATTCATAATCATTATTCATTTATAGTGGTTTTTTTACTCTTAGGATATTATTTATCTACAACAACAACAACAACAACAACAATACTCAATCCCATTGGTTAACAGGGTATGGGGGATGTAGAATGTAGACAATCATACCTCAACCCGTAGGTAGAGAGATTGCTTCCTGAAAGGACCTCCAGCCGCGTAAAACAATAAATTAAAAATACGAAAATAATAAAACTAAAAAGTAGGATCCAAAAGATAAAAACGAAAAGAAGTGATAAACGTAGTAATGATAATAATAATAATAATAATAATAATAATAATAATAATAATAATAATAATAATAATAATAATAATAATAATAATAATAATAATAATAATAATAATAATAATAAATAAATTGCAAGAATAAGTTGTAAGAATATATAAATAATAAACTGGAAGCTCGACCCTAAACTAAAAGCCCTAAGCTGCAAGAATAAGTCTTGCTTCCTCCTAACTCTTGGTCTTAATCCTCCTCCTCCATGATAACTTATCTGAGATCATGTCTGCAGAGAGAGATAGCTCATGCAGGTCCGTTCTAACTCTATCTTCCCACCTCAGATAAGGGCGACCACGTCTCCTAGTTCCATCAATTGAAATCAACTCCGCTCTCCTAACTGGCGCAGTAGGTTGCCTCATTTTAACGTGTCCGAACCACCTCAATCTCCACTCCCTTAACTTGTTGACAATAGACGTTACTCCTAATTCATTACTAAAGACACCAACCGGGATTTTTTCCAGTAAGGTCTTCCCACAAGTCCACCTAAGCATCTCAGCCACTTCCATCTTCTCCGCTTGCGCCTTTTTCAGGGGCCAACACTCGGATCCATATAACATGGCCGGTCTAACTGCTACTCTGTAGAATTTTCCTTTAAGCCTAAGCGGAACTTTTTTGTCACATAAGACCCCTGTTGCCGCTCTCCACTTCCTCCACCCTGCTTGAATACGGTTTGTAACATCCTCGTCTATCTTCCCTGTTTTATGTAATAAGGAGCCCAAGTACCTAAAGGACTCTTGGGGTCTCAACACATGATCTCCAAGGCGGATATCTTGGCTCTCATCATTTTCGGTCTTACTGAAGTGACAATACAAATACTCGCTCTTACCTCTACTAATCCTCAGCCCAGTATCCTCTAACGCTACCCTCCACTGTTCTGTTCAGCTCCTCTTTTGAGTCAGAAACTAACACGATGTCATCTGCAAATAGCATACACCAAGGGATGCCTCCTTGGATCCCTCTCGTAAGCTCGTCGATAATTATTGCAAAAATGAAAGGACTAAGAGCCGATCCTTGGTGAAGTCCCCGTAACACCGAAAAGTAATCGCTATCTCCTACAGGGGTGTTCACGCATGACAGCGAACCATCATACATGTCTTTCAAAACCCTAATGTATCTCTCTGGGATTCTTCTATCGCTAAATGTCTTCCAAATAAGCTCTCTAGGGACACTATCGTAAGCTCTCTCTATATCTAAAAACACCATATGCAAATCATGTTGTATCTCCCTATACTTTTCCACAAGACTTCTAATCAAATGAACTTCTTCTATCGAAGACCTCCCTGGCATAAACCCGAATTGATTTTCCGAAACTCTAGTTTCTCGTCTCAACCTATTTTCTATCACCCTCTCCCACAACTTCATTGTATGGCTAAGAAGTTTAATACCACGATAGTTCTCACAACTTTGGGAGTCTCCCTTGTTCTTAAATATTGGGATAATCACACTACGTCTCCATTCTTCTGGCATCTTTGCTGTCCTAAAGATTATGTTAAAGAGGTTCGTTAGCCAGTTAATGCCCTGCTCTCCAAGACACCTCCACACTTCGATAGGGATTTGATCAGGTCCAGCTGCTTTACCTCTCCCCATCTTGCATAGAGCTTTTCTAACTTCCCCGGGTGAAATCCTAGTACAATAACAGGTATTACGTACGCTAGTGCCCATCATAGAGCTCTCTCCACTACCCGTCATACTATGTCTTGTCCCCTGGTTAAATAAATTGAGAAAGTAATCTCTCCATCTACCCCTAATATCTCTATCCTTAAAAAGAACTACTCCTCTATCATCTTTGATAAACTTAATGTTTCCTAGGTCTCTTGTTTTCCTCTCCCTAGCTTTGGCTAACTTGAAGATATCATGTTGTCCTTCTTTAGAGTCTAACCTATTATATAATGTAGTTTTATCAATGGTAAATGTAGTTTTCTCATAAAGATTATTTTTTTACAAAAAAGTTTTATCTTAATATTTGAAAAAAATTTGCAAAAAAGTTCTATCTTAAAGTCTAATCTATTAGATTAAACATACTAACATTTACCAAATGTTATTTCCTATTCATATGCACTATTCATCTACAGTGGTTTTTTTTACTCTTAGGGTATTATTTATCTAAACTAAGGATTTTTTATGTATGGTAAATGTAGTTTTCTCATAAGGATTATTTTTCTACAAAAAAGTTCTATCTTAATATTTGAAAAAAAAATTACAAAAAAATTCTATCTTAAAGTCTAATTTATTAAACATAATAGTTGAAAACAGATCTTGCACCTTATATATACAAACAATACAATCAAATCAATCTCGCGGATAACTTACCCAGGATTCTTGCTTGCTAACTACAATAAATTTAAAATATTAGATGTGTTTTTGGTCAAATGTATTTTACATATTCCTATAATTTGACATGCTATGTTATAAACAAATGGTCTTAATTATGTTATCCCTAACTCGAGATTCTCCTTCAACGACGCAGTGCGCGAGTAAAAAAAGAGTTGGTTTCTATGTATTATAAAATGTATTCGTTGAAACCCCCATGCCGCAACGCGCGGGCACCAAAACCTTGTTATTGAAACATTGTGTAAAAATGGCTAGGGCATACAATTTTTAAGAGTTTAAAACTAATGCTTCTACTTACTGACCTATGTAAAATTTAGTTTTACTCGTTACTCATACCACAAGTCTATTGGTAGATCATGTTGGGAAACATATTTCTGAACTTAGGTTCTCAAAATAGTTTAGGAAGAGAGGAGTGACTCTAGAAGATTGAAACTGGAAAGAGTAGTAAAACCAAGATGCACGAACTGCATTCGTATCCGCAGGTCGGACCCATACACAAGTTTGGCGAGTTTAACCTATGAAATCAATCATTGGCTACCCTTGCGCATGAGTAAGACTTAGATTAAAACCACACAAAGAAGCTTGGAAACTCTTTCACTTCCATAGTTATAAACCCACTAAGATGATACTCCTTCTCCTATGTGGGATACATTCTCACACACGTTTGGTTTTGTTAAATTCTATTCCAAGTACTCAACTATGAGTATTTGTATCTCATTTACTTTTGGACACATTATATATCTTTTTGAAGCTCCGATAAAGAAGAACACAAACCACTAAACATTTAATATATAATTACATATAAGTATTTAAATGTGTCCAAGTTTGTAAAAACACAATTTTTAATGAACTTTCCAACAATACACACAATACACCAATAAGGATCGAAAGAGGATTAAATTATATTATCTTATAAGTTATAACCATACGTTGGACGATGATGACATATTCTTACGTGGCTTGAGTTTTTTTCCCTTAATAAACCATGGTTAAAATCCTCTTATGTTGGGGTAAAGAATGAGTCCTTTATAGGTCTCGCTCGTATGTTTGTGAGAGAACATGATATATCATGTTTGACCAAACATGAGAGAATATTAACCCATAAACTATTGTTCATTGCATCTATTGAGCTGACTCGGTCTTCACTCTGAGTCGCTCAGCTTGAAACTCATCAAGCTGAAACTCAATATATATATCTTAGGTTACACACACAGCTTATCAAACATATTGATAATCCTACTAAGATATAGTCTAAGTTGATCGAACATATGGTCAGCTTATACTTAGTCTGAATCGCTATAAGTGTTCAGTCTGACTAAGCTTCATAATTCTGTTTAAATTATATGTAGAACACATCTTACAAACTTAACTTTGTCTCATCAAATCTTAACTGATGAGATCATTTTCCCAACAAACTCCCCCTATTTGAGGATGACAAAACCATCAAACAGTTATTAAGTTTGTTTAACAGAATTATGTTTTAAATCTTAAACTTATCAAGATTTTAAATTTGAACTTATCAATTTTTAATTGAACTTATCAATTATACGTGGAACAAACCAACTTTTAGTTGATCACACCAACTAAATTCAATAATGAATAAGAACTAATCATTTATTCACTAAACTGAACTTATCAGACTTATAAATATGAACACATCACAACACAGTTGAACATATCAAACTTTATACTTATATTAATTGAACTAATCATAATACAAAAATGTTGACCACATAGATCATGCACACATAGTGTTTACAAAAATTATAACTAATCTAATTTATAATAGAACTAATCTATTATCTTATAAACTCAGGATGTATAAGTTCCCAGTTTATAATTTCTTTAGTTATATCATACAGTAGCTTCTCAGCTTCTACACTTCCTCTAAGTTCCTTCTGGTGAACTTTGATGATCTCATTCAGCTTGTATTTCAAGAGTTGATTTGAAGTATCTTTACCACAACAGCTTCTAATATGCATGGCATCCTTATTTTTCAGATAGAAAATTTCATCATATTTTATAAAACTAGGCTTGCCTGCCTGATCCTTAAACATGAACCCCTGAACCGGTGCATCAATGAATTGATTTTCTTTAAACTCCACACCTTCAGGTACATCAAATAGCTTCTCCCATTGTAAACCAGCAAAGATCTCTTGCTTGATCTGGCTTCGTTTGAACCTCTTGAGCATCATCATTATTCTTTGCCATTCTATGTAGCCCATCCTGTGAACATATCTCAGGTCCACCCCCATTGTAGATTTATCTTCAAATTCAAAGTTGAGGATGATGGCTCCATTGATTCTGCTCAAGGTCATGCCTTTGATCTCTTCACTGACGCTCCTTCTGAAATAGCACTCTTGAATCTCTGCATCAGTGTATAGGATAGGATCAGGTCTTGGACCAGTGTATGTAACTTCAGCTTCAGCCAAAGCTTTTTTCTGTTTTTCTTTTTCTTGGTCCTTTGCCTCCTTTTCTTTTCTCTTCCTTAGCTCTTCAAGCGAAATGCCTAACTCATTGGCTTCCTCTTGCTCGAGCATTTCAATCATGAGCCTAGTGGCTTTTTCTTCTTCAGTTTCCTGCTCAGTCTCAGAAACCTCTTCAACCTCAGATTCAGATTCTGTTAATTTTTGTTTCTTGGCTGTAGGTTCCTCTTTGTTCATTTCCAACTCCCCATCAGCTTGAGTCTGCCTCTCTGCTCCTTTAGCTAGTACTAGTAGAGCTTCAGCTTCAGCTCGAACTAGCTCAGCTTCAGTATCAGCTTGACCCTTCTCCCCCTTTTTGTCATCATCAATAGGAGTTGATGTCCTTTGTTGTTGGAGTGCAGCAACTGCAGAGGCAATCTCCTTAACATCCTTTGTCAGCTTCTCAAGCCTCTGATAGATTTGGCGTTTATGCTTCTTCTGCTTGAGATGGAACAAACCAAACTGAGCAGCAACATAATATTTCAGCTGATGTATGCCTGAGGAGGCAGTGTCAGTGTGAGGAGAGTCTTTGGGTGCATCATCCAAAGGTTGGTATTTACCTTCAAATTCATTTGCACCAGAGTCTGGACCCTGTGATTCACCTTGGTTTGAAGATAAAACATTGACAGGTCATGCGAGTGGGTGTGAGAAGTGAAGAGAAGTAATGGGACTTGAAACGTGTAGTGTATGTGTTGGTGGTTGGCTTAGTGGTTTGGAGGTGGGTGATTGACCCAGGGGATTGGTCAGATATTCAATGTTACCTAAGTGCGTCTGCTTAGGTACAGTAATAGGCTCTCCCATGGCACTGGAGAGTGTGGGCTGAGTAGACACCACACCCGGTTTAGGCTGTTGGGTTATAATGAGCCTCGAGGTTGACACCTTAAGAGTAGGCATCTCCCCCTCAACTCCTGCCGGTGGAGGGATCAATGTGATCTCAGCCCCAGTGATGCCTGTAGGAGTGGCACCACCTATGGCAGTTTTCCTTGTATATGTTCGGATATTCTCCCTAGCAGCAGTGGGCAAACTAGGGGTGGCTTCAGATTTGATTTGAATGGAAGGTGGAGGAGATGGGTTAGACTGGGTTGGGTTTACCGCAGCCTTATCTCCAAATGTAGATGGAGAATAGTGAGAAGAGAGAGAAAGTGAAGAGGTTTTACCAGAAGTCGCTTCAGTGTGTTCTGGTTCAGGTTGAGCAGAGTGCTCAGCTTGAACTTCGGTATCAGCTTGGGAAGCTCCCCCTTGATTGGATCCCTCAGCGTCACTTTCTGAAGAAGCTGCCTCAGCTATCAGCAATATAGGATCACTCAGACCCTCTTGCTCGGGGAAGATGTCATTGTTGAACATCTTTAAGTTGAGTGATAGGGCAGGGAACACATCTTGTCCAGCTTCATAATGTTGTTCTCCCAACTCAGCTTCCACCACCAGGGACAGATACCGTATGAATGGTATATGAAGATCCCTTGGTGTCTTCACCACTTGGGCTTTGAGCTCGTTGAAGATGAGCAGTGCATAGTCCAGGTTTCTGGCATGGTACATGTTGTAGAGCAGTTGCATCTCGAACTCATTCACCTGATCCAGGCCTCCAATCTTAGTTCCCAGTGAACGGATCACCGTAGACTCCATGAAGCCCCAATCAGTAGGAAAAGTGGCCTTCTTTATAACACCCTCAGTCTGCGGGTGACCCATGCTGGGTAGGACTGACCTCGCCACTTTCCTAGTGACAGCAGCGTCGAACACATCACTTGCAGGAAGTTGAAGAACATCCCTTAGCCGCTGCACAGTTATGACAACTGTTTTATCCCCATTTAGAACAGTGCCAGCGATCTCTCCCCTGTTCTGGTCATAGACGCAAGTGTACCAGAACTCCAATAAGTGTTGTGGAACAATATGCAGAGGTGCTCCAGTGAAATCAAATGCCATAGGGCATCTTCAGATATAATCCACCCAGGCTTCATAGCCTCTGTTCCTCTTACGTTCAAGGATTGCCAAACACGCACGTTGATTGTTTACTTTAAGAACTGGCATCCCGTTGTTTTTGAACGTAGAACCTCTAACCATCCTTTCACGTAGATTTAGAATGATTCCGTCCATCGTCTAATAAAACTTGAGTAACACTGAGTAACTTCAAAAGTCGCACTGAGCGATTAGGGTTTTGTGAACAATGAAACGAGGAATGTGCACTGAGCAATTGGTTGTTTGCGAAAGGTATTGTAGAAGGTGAGAAGTCTGTTTTGTAAGCGTAAACTTCTCTAAACCGGTTATGATCAGTATATATACCTTTCTGAGAAGAGAGAAAAGTTACCGTTGAAGTCTCTTTTTATTCGTTACGCCGGAAAAAATTACGGCTTGCTGTAACAGTGAAAGGGTAGAAACACATCATCTTCCAACGGATACAAGTGTAAAATAATATAATTAACTGATAACAATATTATAAACACTGTTAGATTATATCAATACACAATTGATATACAATGCGGTTTGAGACTGACTCAAATACACATTGACACATGAAGTAATGACACTTAGTAATTAAATCATAGTTTGGACACACCAAATCTGAGTAAACTTATTACTCAGTTATGTCACTTAGCTTGAGTTGAGTACTCAGCTTGAGTGGAGCACACAGCTCAGAATCAATGACACTTAGTCATTTTTGTTTGAGACTGACTCAAACTTACAGGTTAACTACACTGAGTAGTTAAAGAATGTTTGGGACTTACAAAACGTGTGAACTAATCACACAGCCTGAGTTAAGCACATAGCTCAGACTCAATGACACTTAGTCATTTTGTTCGAGACTGACTCAAACTATATATCTTAACTACACTGAGCAGTTAAAATATGTTTGGAACTCACCAAACGTGTGAAAATTGGATGACTCAATTAGAAGGTGAAACATGACTAAAGATACTCAAGCATCGAGTAAGAGACATTGCTCTTTGTGATGAGCCGATGATATATGGAACTCACCAAACGTGTGAAAAGTCGGACACTCATAGCACTTGGTCTTTATACACGATGCCACTTTTGTACGTACATATTATAAGTAAAGTCTATATTATAGATTTATATAAATCATTAACATATAGGGATGGCAACGGGGTCGGGGGTGTCGGGGATCGCTCTTCCCATCCCCATCCCTGTTCCCCACCCCTAGTCCCCATCCCCGCCCCCATCCCCACCGGGGAATTGACTTGCATCCCCATCCCCATCCCCGTTGGGTTTCGGAGATCTCCGCGGGGAATCGGGGACTTTCTCCATCTACAAAATTGATTTTTCGAAATAAATATACATCAGAATTTTCATACAAAACTAGAATTACAATCTAACTTAACCCTCCCAACCCGTTATCAAAATGTAATCAATCAAGTATTTTAATAGTTTCGTTAGATTTGCAATGTTCTTGATAAAAGACATCATATATTTACTCATTCTTCCTATAATACACATAACAATATAGATCATATAGATAATTTCTCTAACATGTATTTTCATTAAAAAGACGCTTATAATACTTTGATTGACAATTCTACAAAAACTATATTAGTAATTTCATCATATTAGTTTTTTCGTTCTCTATGTTTTATAAATCGTATTCAAACAATAAACAATCTTATTAATATGCATCTTTCATCTCTAATAAAAGAGTAAATGTTGGCCACGTGGCCTGTTTCTAGAGCCGCGTTTCTTTGTTTTCCCGCCTTAGAGCTTCATCGTCATCTAACGCCACGTGTCTTATTCGCTTCTTTATCCCCGCTTCTATCTTGAATCATGCCTTTGGTTGTTTTGGTTTGACCAATTCTCCCACAAGAATGACGGATGCAAAACCCTAATCGATTATTTTGTTGCCAAGTTGCTCTCACATTTCTTCGAGCCATAATCCAAAACCACCTACGATGCCCACCTGCCGGAGTCATTGTGAGATAACGGAGCCGTAATCGGAAGAAAAATGAAACCATGTCTTCTTTCAGAAATCCTTACAATCTAAGCAAGACGGCCTCAATCTTCCCCATTCTCTTCACAAGTAAACTATAAGCATCTTGATTCTTTGCCAACTATTTGTTTAATTTTAAATATATATTATCGCTGCTAAAATTCTTTGATATCTTGGTGTTCAATTTAAACCGATTAAAGTCAAAATGTGCATATCAGTGTTTCTATGGGAAGTTCATCTACTATACCCATTTCTTCTATTGCTCAATCGAGACAAATATCTTCACCCATAAGTGGAACTTAATCAATTACTTGACAATCACAAGTGACCTTGCTCCATTGTACTCTAATTTTGATCAATTAGGTTTTCCTTGATGATCTGGTTATGCATAACTACTGTTAGGTTGATGTAAACGTAGGAAAACATTTGGTGGCAGAGATGGGAAGCTGGAGAAACCTGGATGAAATTTGTTCATGAAGCTAACTCAATATCTGCTACATAAACTTGGGCCGATCTCCTGATACATCTTTTTGCAGGTTGGTTATTGTATTGAATTTGTGCACACCACCTATTTGTTATATTTCCTATTGTGTATTTATAACTATACCCCTTTTTAGTTAACAAAAAATTTATTTACTTTATAATACTACAATGTTAAATATCTGTGAATCACTACATTATAATCTTTAGGTTCGATTTAATGATTTTATAGTAAATACTTTGTTAATTTTTCCTCACGTTTTTAGTCTTTTTTTTTAACGGCCTCACGTTTTTAGTCTTGTGAACATATCTACATCTTTGAAGTCAAACAAGCACTTGGTTCTTATTTTTGGCTTTTGATTTTGATAAGAGATGGTAGCAGTGATTTATTAGGTGTATGTATCCTTAGTATGAGGTTGATGTCACTGCATTACTTTCTTCATCGCCATAATGATATGATAATTGTATATGTAATTGTCTTAGAGCGATAAAATTAT
Organism: Pulicaria dysenterica; assembly: GCA_947179395.2. Classification (NCBI taxonomy): domain Eukaryota; kingdom Viridiplantae; phylum Streptophyta; class Magnoliopsida; order Asterales; family Asteraceae; genus Pulicaria; species Pulicaria dysenterica. The sequence continues at coordinate 73,334,291 of OX359292.1, read as the reverse complement.
GATGAAGTTTGCTAAAGGAATTGTCAAGTAGATGAATACATTGGATTTAATTTACCTATTGTTGTTGTTTATCCATGAATATGGTTTAAAACCCTTAGTACCTTATAGCCATGAATAATAACCATAAAACAACAACATACAAGTTCTATTGCCTGGTGAATAGTAATAGTAATTAAATTTGCACTTTGACAGCAGGTCCAACTGACCATTCGTACATCAATAAAGTAGTGCAAACAACAAGTGATAGCCATCAAGTGACAGCAGCCACCATAACATGCAATCTGTTTTTGTTTATCACTGTTTACACTTCACAATAACAGAACACCAATACAACCTTTCTAATTTTTTAACTGTGAACAAACACATAGCTGCAACCAGAAATTCATATTCAATTGCAAAGCCCACTTCTCCCACGTGAAAAGTAACCAACACCCAAATTAATAGCCACTAAACAATCTTGAAACCAGTCTGTCCCACTTCGAAACAAGCAGCAACAGGTATAAGCCCTCACAATCATGAACAGAATAGAATCGACTGTAAGTTGTAATCCTGTTGTTTCTCATGTGTATGGTAATTGATTATTCAAAAAGAAAGTGGTAGGAACTGGAAGAGCTGCGACAATAGACAAAGAGATAGTAGTGGATGGGTCCTTGCTCGAGGAGTATGATGAGGATTGATGGGAATTAATAAAAGCTTCTGAAGAGAATGAATGAATTGTATGATGTTGTTGTTATCTTTGATGAGACATGGCATTAAGGTGAAGAATTGGAAGTTTAAAATGGTTGTAACTATGCATATTCTGTGTCTTGTACGGTAATATTTACGGAGTTGTACATTATGCTTTAGAAATGGAGGTAACATGTGAAATATTAATGAGTTGTGAGGTTGTGTTCAAGGTGCATTTTGTAAGGTTTGTGTTTGATTAATAAAAATATTTTGATGTTAGAAAAAAGAGGTATGTGAAAATAAATAAGGTCACATCCAGTATATAGAGGTTTTATAAATTTTATAATTTATAATAAATTTTTTAATTTACTTATAAAGATTATATTATATATTTTTTAAAGTTTTTATTATTTATAAATTATTTAAAACCGACCCTTGTTATAACACGGGTCTCTAACCTAGTATATATATATATAATATGAACGGGGTCGGGGTCGGGGAACTGAGGTATCCCCATCCCCGCCCCCATCCCCGTTTCTAAGTTCGGGGAATTCCCGTCCCCATCCCCATCCCCATCCCCGGTCAACTCGGGGATTCCCCGGTCAAATCGGGGTCGGAGAACGGGCTCCCCATCGGGTACGGGGTTTTTTGCCATCCCTATTAACATAAAGTCAGATTCCATGAAAAATATTATATATACACACACACCTTAGCAAGAGAAATTTACTATTTAATGTATTAAAACCAGCTTCTACATACGAAAATTTTGAGATCATATGTATCTAAATGCAAATTTCGTGAGCATCTTTTTAGAACTGCAAGATAATACTACTTACCAAAGCTAAAGTAAAATAATAATTCTACCTCAATTTTTCAAATTCCACGAAGAATATGTACACTCGAAATAGAAAACTCAAAGTGTACATATCCCAACATGATATATGTGAAAACACATCACCCATAAATACAATGTTGATCGGTGTACTCTTCTTTCTTCATTTTAACTTAACTTTAAAGCTATTAATATGACTACATCCAATTCAATCTCGCATTTCTTAAATCTCCAACATGTATGGTCGATGTTAATGAAATTAGAGAAAGACTTAAGCGGCTGAACCTTGCTAAGTGGATTAATGATATTAATTACCAAATGGGGTTGTCTATAGAGACATCCTATTTTTACTAATTGACACCTCTAACTAATTTCCTACTTAATCTTCTAACCTAATTAATGTTGTTGTCTTAAACTATTTTGTCTTAACTTCTAATTTTTATCTTTTTTAATGTATTATTATTTTAATATTAAATATGTTTTATCTTTTTTAATGTATTATTATTTTAATATTAAATATGTTTTATTATTTAAGTCCATCCATCATATATTTTTGAATAAGAACCTACCAATTGAAACATACAGTTGGTTTTTTTTTGTGCCAGTTTTTCTACTTGTTTCTTTAGATTGGTATTCCCAGTCATGGTCACAAATAAGCGTGACATAATACACCACACCATTTTTTGCCTTTGATCTTCTCATTACGATGACATAGCCTAGAGGTAATGTCGTGATGTTTACCTATTCCATCAACTCCTCACGTGACACGAACACCTAAAAAATAAATAATCTTTGTTAACATATAATAAATTTTACGAGGACAAAAATACTATCATAATAAGTAATATACCCGATCAATCGAAAATGGTGATGCATCATTAGAGATTTTATCATCTTCATTTGAGTTAACCATCTTTTCTGTAAACGCTACATATCACAACAAAAATTAAAATTAAAATTTAAAACTAAAAATATTGATTTAACATAATTAAATCAAAATTAAAAATTTTCAAAAATTAACCTACAATAAATAATTAAAAAAAAATTATATTTTTTCTCTTCATCACTTTTAAACACCAAGCTAAAAAAATAATTAAATTAATATTACAAATTAAAAAAAATTAAAATTAAATCTTAAATCTCCCCTTCCCAATAAAAATTAAAATGTATAGCTTTTATAATAAAAATTAAAAATAAAATAAATGTTCCCTTCCCCCAAGAAACCCTACATATCATCTCATCTTCTCTCTCACTCTCCGTATCTCTCCCTCACCCTCTCCCTCCTGCCGACAGCCTTCCCCCATCGACGATCGCCGTCGGCGTCGGCTTCGTAGTCGGGCAAACGACCGCCGCCGCCTTGACCTTCGTAACCTGCCATCTGCTGCTGCAGCTCGCTCCGCCGCCTTCTTCACGGATTACCAACACCACCGCCCGCCATCTGCCGCTGCCTTCACCGATTGCCAACACCACCGCAGCCGGTTCGCCATCTGCAACTGCCGCAACGGCGCTGCCGGTCCGCCGTCTGATACCGCCACAACGGCGCTGCTGGTCCGCCGTCTGCCATCTCCGCCGCCGCCGCCGTCTGCCATCTTCGAATTCAAACATGCATACAAGGAAACATATAACTTGATTACCTTCTCTAGCATCGATCTAATGTTAATTACATTCATCTAATTTTTTATTTATAGATGAAGATCTAAAAGATAATACTTATCCCTTATCATATAGGATATAATTTTTAAATTTTAAAAAAACAGATTTTGATTGTTTGTATCTTATGCATTATTACTTGTACAAAATTCAAATTTGCTTATATTTAGGGAAGAAAAATCAAAGACCATCTATTTGTTTGAAAAAAAATTTAACTTTTGTCTTAAGGGTGTCTTTTAGATTAATTAGGATGTCTATATAGCAGCAACCTTACCAAATAAGTCAAGCAATCAGTAAACGTTCTTGATATTTAGAAACTTTGACTGTTTGCCCTTACTCAGTTTAACTCATCAATTGGATGTGAGATTGTAGTTTTTGTTTATGACGTGTGGAAACCACAAAAGAATAAAAAGAGAGACGGGCGGTCGTTTGAAATTTGGGATGATTTCCACCGCTTTTTTCGGCAGTAATTAAGCTATCAATTCAGGTAGCTCATATTAAAATCCAAATGTACAAAGGATCTTTTGTTTTGGTAATGTTGTATATTTAATTTTTTTCAACTCGTTCAATGGAGGAATACCAAACTTTTCTAATTATATGGAGGATTTTCTACGGTTAGGATCGAATATTACCCAAATCTAATGAATGTAAATATTTAAAAGTTTACTCACTGTGATATATATATATATATATATATATATATATATATATATATATATATATATATATGGTAGGGATCTAGTAAAAAAAATGTTATGGTACTAAATGTAAGGTGAAATCTGGACCATATGATCTATTCAAAAGTCAAACAAAAAAGGCTCCATTTTAACCATATTTTCGGAATTAAAAAAAATACAAAAGGTTAGTATGGTAAATTCAAAAAGCAAAAATAAAGGAGGAGAAAAACATGGATATCTTCCCGCTAGCAAAAAAATCTCAGTTTGATGCATAAAGTACAACTACTTTAATGCACAAACCCACCATGATGATTCACAGACTACATCTAATGCACAACTTACAACCATCTAATGCACATAATATGTCCATTGATTCACAGACTACATCTAATGCACAACTTACAACCATTTAAATCACAGAATAAAAAATATACATATTTAGAGTAATCTGATACACGGACATGGATGACGGTGGCGGCGGCGGCGGTGATGCAGCAGCGGCGGAGGCGGTCGGCGATGCACATATATAAAATACGTACATATATACACGACATCATCGATAGAAAATCTGAGCAGCGGCGGTGGTGATGCACAACTTACAATCATTTCGCCTAAGCAAGCGGCGGCGGCGACAATTTAAGCACGCAGCAGCGGCGGCGATGGGGCTATCGAGAAAACAGAAACCCTAGATGGTGGGCCGACACACATAACAGCCTTGGCGGGATCATCAGATGTGGACGACGTCACAGAGGCGGTGGTGGTCGTTAACGTCACAGCGGCGGAGATCGGTGTCGCTTTCGAAGGAGGGCTGCGCAGGGGATAAAACCGGAGGAAACCCTTCTAGGGTTTACAAAATTGGATGGCGAAGGGGAGGGATGCGGTGGCGGAGTGGAGGGATGCGGTGGCGGAGGTTGCAGGGGACGCACGGCGCAGAAAAAAACGGGAGTATGTCTCCATCTAGGGTTACGCAGATTGATAAGGGAAGTGGGTGGGAAGTGGGAGAGAGGTAAAATATACACATTTCCTATAATACCCTTAAATTAAAAATGACAAGTGTCACTTTCTCATTTCTCCTTACATTTAGTACCTTAAGGTTTTTTTTACTTGAACCTATCTCTCTCTCTCTCTCTCTCTCTCTCTCTCTCTATATATATATATATATATATATATATATATATATAGGGGAGGGTTCATGCGAGAACCGCGAGAACCAATCTCAGCCGTTCCTTGGATATGGGAAGTATCATGGATGGAGAGCGTAGAGGGATAGGGTGTGGCAGGGTGCATGTGAGGAATTCATCGGTGGGCAATGACATTGAAGGAGGGGGAGTTGGACGGCTTAGATTGGTTCTCGCGGTTCTCGCGCTAACAACGGTTCTCGCAAGAACTTTTGTCCATATATATATATATATAGGATGGTTCATGCGAGAAGCTCTATTTTTGCGAGAAGTGCGAGAAGCGTTTCTAACCATTAGATAGATTAATTAAAGGCTAAGATGAGCTAGGGTATTTATGTAAATAAGATAGATCCTTAGACTATTTAAAATTAAAAAAAGGGCAAAATAGTAATTCACCAAACCCTAAAACGATATTCATTTAATACCACTTTAACACCCACCCCATCTGCCATTACGCTCTCTTCTCGAGTTATATTAATGAAAGGATGAGAAGGAAATGGAAGGAAAGAAAGAAAAGAGAATAATATAAAAACTTCCCCTCCCAATCATCCCAAAAGTGGGAGTAAAGTTTTTACTTACAAAAATAGTGAAATTGCCCCTCCTAACCCCTCCCAACCAACTTAAGAACATAATTTCCCTCCCAACCCTTTCCTCCCCTCCTTAAAATAACTCGAGAACATGCCGTTAGTCTCAACGACAACAATATTCCCACTCCTTTTCTTCTTCTTTCTTCACCTCCTTCATCTCTCCCACCATCGCAGAGACTCACATCACATTCTACTATGTTTCTTAACAAACCAATACATGAATACGAGGTCCACGCATCACCGTCTTATGATTAGAGGTTAAGAACGCCGCCGCCGTGCACCATCTCCCATCTGAGGATAAGGCCACGCCCGAGCGCCACCTTTGCCACATAAATCATAGATGTCAGCCCTCTCTCTATGTATTCTAAAGGCACCCTGTATAAAAGCATACAACAGGTTACCCATAGCTGCTCTGGACAGATCTCAATGATAGGCCGGAGCCAATCTCTGTGGGAAAGATGGTTTCAGAAAGGGCAATGGGTGTGAACTAGATCTGATTGTCGATTGGGTTAGGGATACGGTCATTTAATCAAACCAAAAAAAAGGATAGATGCATAAATTAATGATAAAAATACATTAATCAAATTAATTAATACACATTTTCGAACAATCAAGAATCTTTATTCATTACTCATCTGAAATTTAAGTACAATACAAGTATAACTCATAAACACTTCTACTCTACGCATAAGAAAAAAAGCTCGACATCAACACAAAATCCACACTAAAAAAAACTACATTAAACCACCATTTATCTGCAACTATTTACCCATCTGATTGGGCACTAACACAAACCAAAATTATTCGATTTTGAACCCACTTCAGAAACTTCAGTTAGGTTCCTTATACACAAAACTGTATTGTTCTGTTTTCATATCCTTTAATCTGCTTGCATTTCACATGTTTCTTTCTTTTCAATTTGTAAATACAGGTAACTTCTTGACATATACAGATTTTGAATCCTTAAGCATATGAAGAATCTGACAGCAGCAAAAAACAAAGTAATTTTGAATCCATAAGTTATTTAAGGTGTATAAGAAGAAAGAAAACACATCCAGAAACCAATTACAAGTGGTTACCAACATGTTCCTCATCAATCGAAGAAGCATAAAGTTTTGAACTTGGATATCAAGATCCTTTGATGTTGAATAGTAATATTCTCCTCCTGCACTACCAAATCGTATTTAAAAAACAACAAAAAATTTTAATTCTTACAATGATTAACATCAACCAAAAGGTACAAATCCAATAAAACAACACATCATCACAGAACACATCTCCAGCATCTTCCAATCTTATTTCAAATACATCAATTTCAAAGCCAACAATCTCATATTGTACCAACCAATATTAAACCAAATTCTCAGAAATCTTTTACAACGATTGTTGGCATTTTTAGGGCAAAAAAAAGAGAGAAACAATGTGTTGTTGGCTGCCGCTAATGTGAGAGACAGAGAGAGAACAAGACTGCGAGATTCATACCTGTTCGCCGGAGAACTTTTGTTTGTCGCCGTGTTGTTGCCTGAGGCTGAGGTCGCCGTCGCCGCTGGAGGAGGCGCGAAGAAGAGACGCAATCGCGTAAGGAGGAATCGGAAGAAAGCAGGCAAGGCGTTTGGAGGTCTCGACGTGAAGAAGGCGACGAAGAAGACGATGTGCGCCTGGAGCTCTCGATTAGAAAGCAGGGGATATGAGTCGCCGATAGAGGAGGGTTGCAATTCTCCGTGTTTTTTTTTAATTCTCGTAAAGAATTGGAAATTGAATTCTCTCTATTTCTTCTCTTGTGATGGAGAAAAGAAAATAGAGAATAGGAATTCATCCATTTCTCATTTTCTAATTCTTCGAAATAACCAAACAAGAGATTTTAGTTTTATTTCCATTTCTCTACCCTCAATTCTCTCTACCAAACACACTCTAAATTCTTTTGAATACGGGTAATCTTCAAAAAGAAGTGCATGTGATGATTGTTCACTTTGTTTTTTTCCCCAGATCTTTAAGAATGGTGTTTAGATTTGGTGATTGATAAAGTTTATGACTTTATGTATATATAGTTATGTACTAGTTCATCAACGTACAAAATATAAAATTTTGATTTTTTAGTTTTATTTATCATTAAATACATCGATGTTCATTTTCTGTTTTTTGATATAAGTTTTTTGTTATATCCATGGGTCTACTATGTTGAGAAAATGAAACATATATTTGCTATGATGTTCACATGAACACGATTATAATATAAAATTTGCAAAAATAAATAAAAGATGTTAAAAAAAATATTAACATCTTATAATACTAAATATTATAATTGCATATTTTATATGCATATTCATCGGTTTCTAATAATCATTAAGTTACGCATGTCAAGTAGTGAACATAGTATTAATTATGAAAATTCTTATTTTTTTATTGGTGTGTTCACCGCTGAACATTTATGAATTAATGAATTAAACAACTAAACATTTCATTATAAATATTATATCACACAATAAATAGTTGAACTTAATTATTAAAAAATGTGTATAAATATACTCATGAATTTGAATAGCCTATAACCTAAATTCATAAACATTTATCAAATTTAAATGACTCAATAATTAAAATGGACAAGTTACTGAGCAAAACTATTCGTTACCGCCGCATTGACTAAGGTATTATGCTAGTATATATGTATGTATGTATGTATATATATATAGGGTAGGGATCTAGTAAAAAAAAAGTTATGGTACTAAATGTAAGGTGAAATCTGGACCACAGGATCTATTCAATAGTCAAACAAAAAAAGTCATATTTTGAACTAAATTTTCGGAATTAATAAAATACAAAAGGCTAATATAGTAAATTCCACCGGCAAAAATAAAGGAAAAGAAAAAACGTGGGTTTGTTCCCGTCGGCCAAAATCTGACATGTGATTCACGGTTTACAAATCCTGATGCACAAAAAATAAAACCTATTGATTCACATAATACATTTGATGCATAAAATACAACATTTTGATGCACATAATGAGAAGTATAGATTCACAGAATACATTTGATGCATAAGTTACAACATTTTGATGCATAAAATGAAAAATAATCATACTTGTGTAAAACAAATGCACTAGGCGGCGGCAGTGTTGGTACAGGCGACGATGGTCGGCGGCGATGGTGGTGCAGATGCGGTGGTGGACGGTGGCGACTGTGTGCATCAACAACCCTTCAGATCTGGCAAGGGGAGAAGGAAAAATGACCGGAGAAAAACCAGCGGTGGCTAAAAGAAAAAAGTGTGGCTGTGCATCGGATGGGATCTCGAAATTTTCAGGCGGTGGCGTCGTATACCAACCAGCGGCGGTGGCGTCTTTTCAAAACCAGCGACGGTGGCGTATTGGCGTAGCAAAACCAGCGGCGGCGGAGAGAGAAAACCCTCAAATTTCAGATCTTGGGCGGCGGAGGTTCGTGACATTGCATCCGACGAAGTTTATGAGAAGATGGCAGCTGACGTCGCCACTGTAGGGCACGACGACGGCGACGGCGGTGCTTGAGGCTGATGGATCGACGGCAGGGCAGAGTGGGGATTCCATTCTAGGGTTTGAAACGAGAATACAGTTAATATGAGGAGAACGTGAATGTCATAGAACGTGGGTGAGAGATTAAACATAATTCCTATTTTGCCCTTTTAACAAACTTGCCACGTGTCAAGCTCTAATTTCTTCTTACATTTAGTACCTTAATATTTTTTTTACTTGAACCAAATTATATATATATATATATATATATATATATATATATATATATATATATATATATATATATATATATATAAAAGACATGCAAATTTTCTTAAAATAATCATAAATTGAAACTCAATCAACCAATCACAACATTTAATTTCAAAATTATTCAATTTCAAAAACAATTTTAGAAAGATTAATAGGCATCGAATTCTAAATCTAAATTAATTGTGAGGGGCCTGAATGAAAATTATGAGGGGTTTTATAAAATATGTGGGGGGTTTTTAAGAAAATGTAAGGGGGTTTTATAAAATTTGTATATTAATGTAATTAATTATATGGTGTTTATAAATTATGTTTAGTAACTTGTGATACATGTTGTTTAGAGAAAAAATAATTATATATTTACGATCGTCTTATTTTTATCTACGTTTTGATATAAATATTATTCTAATATGACACTTTTTAAAAATTAGTATATTTTTATTTTTTTGTTACCATTAATAGTAGTACTTCAAAAAATTTAGTTATTGTTTTTGTTACAAATTATGACATATGTAAATTTTTGGTGATATTTCATTATTTTTATCTGAAAATTTTAATATCTCAAAACACATCTGAAACACTATTACACTTATTTTACTATACCTCTTATAATTTTATACCATCAAATTTTATACTTTTTTTTAAACATCCCCGTGTTTTTACACGCGGCAATAAACTAGTATATATATAAGGTTTACCAATTTTTCTAAAATAACCATAAATTGAGTTTTAATTAACCAATCACAACCTCCAATTTGAAAATTATTCAATTTTAAAAAACAATTTTGGAAACATTAAACAATGAATAATCGTAATTTAATTCAATTTAATTAATTTGGAGGGGGCTAAATGAAAATTGTGAGGGGGTTTTATAAAACATGTGAGGGGCTTATAAGAAAATGTGAGGGTTTTTTTCTAAAATAATCTTCTAATATATATAAAAGACTAATTTGAAAAAAATTATTAGATGATCTAAACCCTTCTTTTAATAAAAGATTTAATCTTAGCCGTTAAATCTTTTAATTCTAAAATTTTGATTTTGACTTTTTAGAGTCAAACTAATATGAATTAGATAAGATAACTCTTATTAAATCAATTATAAATACCATTGAATTATCTTCTAATCTATATAAATTATAAGTCAAGAATAATCACAATACCATATTAATTTAATATTATCCTTTAATTTAAAAAAATACGGCACATTGAAATTAAATAAAAGATAAATCACTAATAGGCCCGTAAAAAAACATACCATGAATAATTTGTTAAAAAAATTATATTATTATATTGATTTTAAGGTTTTTTATTTTATGCACCTTATTCATGTTTTTAATAACTTACTAATTTGATAAATTTTATTAAACGATCTGAACCATTTATTTTAAAAAATATTTAATCTTGACCATTAATCCACTTAAAATCAAAAAATCAATTTGGCTTTTTTGAGTCACAACTATTAGAGATAATTTCATATATGCCCTTATTAAATCATATAAAATTATATTTTGATTTTTTCAAGTCAAAATTATTAAATCATGCTCTATGTCGTCATTTAATAATATTCTCATTTAATTCATGTTTTATTACTATTTAATATATATTTTTAATGTTTAATATTTATTATTTTTTAAATTAACCCGTGTATCACACGGGCATTTAGACCAGTATATTAATATAATTAATTATAAGTTGTTTATAAATAATGTTTAGTAACTTGTGATATATTTTGTTTAGAGAAAAAATAATTACATATTTACGACCGTCTCATTTTTATCTACGTTTTGGTTTAAACTTTATTGTAATATGACACTTTTTCTAAAATAGTATATTCTTAATCTCTTTGTTATCCATATATAGTAGTGAGTAGGTAAATTTTTGTTTCGCTGAGTAGGTTTTTTGGAATTATGGCGATGAGCTGAGTGGTCAACTTGAATTTGCTATTCAAAGTGTTTAGTTATTGATTTTAAAGCATTTTTAATCTTATTAGAAATATGTATGAAACATTTGTTAAATATAGTTTAAAAATAAAATGTATCATAAAAAGATGATATTTTATATATTTAAAACTCTAAATTCAATGTAAAGATATTTTATATATTTAAAAAGCTGAGTGGTCCTAAAACTATTTTATTAGTGTAGGTAGTTAGCCAAATGTAACACTAAAATAGAATTTTTAATTTGTTATACACAAAACAGGAATTATTATCTGGGCAATAGATGTGGTTTAGAAATTTGAGTCAGTTTTCAGTTCGGAATTATTATCTGATTGACTTCAACATTTGCATTTACTAAATACGGGATCAAGTAATACATGTTATTTCAAATTAGATTATTGTTGTTTTGGGTTTAATGAATTATATTTTGATTTAAAAGCTTCTATATATCCTTAAATCGATGATCTTTATAGTGAAAATTACTTTCAAGATCGAGCAATTTTGGTGTCAATAAATGACGATGTTGAGTATATAAATGATTACATGGTTTCTAACTTTGACAATAAGGAAACAACTTATTTAAGTTTTTATTATGTCCGTGTTGAAGATTCGTCAAGTTCATTTGAGGAGTCTTTATACTCTTGAGATACTCAACTCATTTACAGTATTTGGCTTTCCTCATCACAAACTTTCTTTAAAGATTGGTGTTCATATCATGCTACTTGGGAATCAAAACCAGTATAAGGGTTTATGCAATGAAACAAGGCTACAAATTGTTCGGCTTGGTGCATATGTTATTGAGGCCAAAATCATTTCTAGAAATAACATTTGTGAAATTATATATAATCCTAGAATGAAAAAAATTCTATCATATACAAAACTTCCGGTTAAGTTTTAAAGAAGGCAATTTCCTCTGAAGTTGTGTTTTGCTATGACGATTAACAAAGTCAAGGATAGTCACTTTCAAAAGTTAGTTTATTCCTTAGAAAACTTGTGTTTACACATTATCAATTGTATGTTGTCGTTTCACGCGTGAGAAGTAAAAAAAAATATTGAATAATGTTACAAACAAAACAACAAATATAGTCTACAAAGAAGTGTTTTAAAAAATGTAGTTATTTTTTTTGTTAAAAATGCCGAGATATGTAAGTTTCGGTGATATTTCATTTATTGCATTATTTTTATTTGAAAGTTTTAATATCTCAAAAACACTTCCGAAATACTCGTGCGTGCGGGTCATACTTGTGTTTACATATGTAGGGGAAGGTTTTCATTTGAGAACCGATTTTAGTGTTTTTACCGCGAGAACCAATTTTAGCCATTGATTTGATAGGTGAAATTCACGGATGTAGAGCGTGGGGGATCAAGTGTGCATGTGATGAATTCATGGGTGAGTGATGACATTAAAGGAGGGGGAATTAGACGATTCAGATTGGTTTTAACGGTTCTCGTACGAAAAACAGTTTTCATTTGAACTTTCGCCAATTATATATAAAATATCAAAAAAAAGAAAAAAAAAGAATTGGAGTACCAAAAGTGAAACTGAAAAAAGAGAGGATAAAATTATCTCATGTTTGAGTCAAATACAATTCATTATTTTTATTCACAAACATGAGAGTGTGTCTCTCATTTTATTCAAGAATGAGTCTCTTTTATAGGGTCCACTGTCATAAGAGAACTAGATCATTTGAACAAACATAAGAGGATTTAATAAAAAAGTTATCATTTCTGTCTAATTAATCCCAAAACGTTAACATAAAATATTTTAGAAATTGTTGTGAATATAGGAGGATAGGAGATAGACAATAGAAAGAAAGAATCAATCTTATTCATTAGGTAATCTCATATTTATACGAATATAATATATAAGAATAAGTATTCAAGATTCAAATATTCTATCTATAATAATACATATCTCTAATATATCTTATTTAATGTTAGAGATAAATACATCTGCTAATAATTATTGATAATAGAAATATCCAATTTTTTTTGAAATCTTTTATTGTCCTTCGTTTAAAAAAAGTTTTAACCCAGTCGCCAATCATGACAGTAAACAATAACGACATAAATCATAGCTAGGGCTTGATTGGACCTCAAATTTCAAATTTCTCTGCAAACATCAACGAATTGTTTGAAGGTTTCTCCAAGAGATGAGGACACCATGTTGCCATACATTTGTTGCATTCATTCTCAAATTCCTGATTTTCTTCCAAACATTCATCGGAATTTCGATCATTCTTTACTCTGCGTATATGTTGAATCAGTGGGAGAAACACTTGCCGATTCCCCCGTCTCCACCTTCACCGTCACCACCACCTTCAGATTTAGCTCCAGCTCCATCGCCGGGTTCAATTGATTCTGTTTTCACCATTATCAACACCGGTAGGGTTTCTGATCAATTGATACATTTGAATTATGAAGCTGACACGATCAATGGTATCTATGGCGGGATAAAGCTCGACTCCAATCCCATTCCTACCCCTTGGTAAATTATGATCTTCAATCTGTTTTAGATGGGACGTCCGTTAGGGTTTCTTTTGGAATTGCTTATTTAAACAGCTTCCGCGTGCAGCAGATAACTTAAAATTGTAATTTTGACTCCACAGACGGTTTGAAATAAGCTGATTTCAACATATTCAAAACCGCCGGTGAACTTGTTATGTAAATCCCCAGAACAAACATTTTAACAAGCAACGCAAACTGCGTGACAAAAACAACTTCACCCTAAAACAAGCATAAGCGTATAAACACAAGCACATTTCTTGATCAAAACACTCATGAGTTCTTATCCATTTCTATAACATGAAATATGATAGAAGCTGTTTAAATAAGCAATCCCAAACACCCTAGATGTTTTGGACTAAAAATCAAGAAACAAATAGTTGGAGGTCAATGTGAGGACAGCTACAATTCTCAGAAAAGTGTATGATGTACTATAATGTAGAATTTAAGTTGTCTAGTTTGGTCTGCGGCTGATTTAACAGTTGTTACATATTGGGGCATATTGGTTTTAAAAGGGGACGTGTTATGATAATTTTTTTTTCTGTATCTAGATGCTGATTTGGGATCTTCTGACTTCTGTGGCAGGTTCATATACGCATTTATGGGATTGGGTATTGTTCTTTGTTGTATCTCTTGCATAGGTCATATTGCAGCTGAAGCGATTAATGGGTGTTGCCTTTGTTTTGTATCCTTTGTTTCGTTCTTTTGTCTCTATGATACTTTTAGACATTTGCAATTTTGCAGTAGGAGATATTACGTGATATAGCTAAAACGGATGATGGTTTATGTATGTTCACAAAAAAGTTAATATGGGGTTGTTATGTAGGAGTGAGCTAATTGATATTGAGGGACGCCTCTCTTGCACGAGTATATACTTTGATTTGAATTTTCTAGAACATCATAGTTTTCCTAGTGGCTTGTACGCGTCACGTGTTTTTGAGGGTAGCGTCTAGCTGTACCAACATGGGTGGTCAAATGGCGAGCTCTACAAACCTTTTTAACGTATATGCAAAGTTTATGGCTAAATTCAAGAGTTTCAGCTTTTTGGCGTTTTTGGTGAACAACTGTAACAGTATGCATAGATGATGCACCTAATGTAGACAGACCCTAGCAGAGTTTAAAAAGATTTTCCACGTCATGTCTTTTCTCATGCAGTTGGTTCAAATGTTTCTCAGTTATTTCCTTAGCGTTAAAATTTGGCAGTACACCATACTGAAAATTGTGTTGATCCTGCTTGAGGTGGCTTTAGTTGCATTCATTGCACTTGATCATCGTTGGGAAAAGGTGTGTATTGTAATCAGTGTTGCAATCCGAATTTGTTTCCGTTAAAGAGTTTTAATCATACTAACCACGTCTTAAAAATCTTAGGATATACCAGAGGATCCAACTGGAGAAATTGACAGCATTCGGGAATTCATTGAAGACAATGTTGATCTTTGTAAATGGGTTGGCATTGCTATAGTTATAATTCAGGTAAGATACCATTTCTGATTTTATAATTAAAGGGGTTATTTTATACACTTAATAAAAATATTCAAATTAGTTTCTAGTTTGTTACCTTCTGAAGTCTAATTGAACAATTCTTGTTAAATGTTAACTGTTTTAGCATGTGCCCATATGATGCTTGCTTCTTTCCCAGAGCCATCACCCAAACATGATTATTCTATTTTTGTTTTAAAAAGGTTGACCAATAAGCAAAAAGGAGTGCCCATACCGTGATTAGAAAAGGATCGAAAATTGCCCATGCTAGTTGGAGCATTTAGGAAATTGAATAACAATGATAGGAGCTAAGATATAGCTTTCGCTCATATACTAGGCCTTGAAATGAAGTATAGATGAATTGTATGTTTATTGAAGATGGGCTTGTTTGGTTATGCAAATTTGTCTCATAATGTTAGGGTTACATTTTTTGTGGTGTTGCATGTATAGTTAGTTGTTCGTGGACTTGATGGTTTTGTATTCCTTCTTTCATCAACTCTAATTTACTTTTTTGTTTTGTTTTTATGTGCTTCTACATAATGCTTCATCACTCAGGTTAGCTAAATGATGCTTAGATTGCTAGTTAAGTTTTCAGATGTTCAAAACTAGAGGGTAACTTGTCAGCAGGTAACTTGTTTCCTTATCTAGCACTGGCACTTTAGGAGGCTACCATGTCTGAAGCGGATGTGATTTGGGTGCGGATACAGCTGGATATGCATTGGGTTTAAAGCCCTATATTAGAACATAGGTTGTGCTTCCAGGGCAGGTCTATATTGCCGGTGCACTGCTGCACTGGAAAAAAATTTAAAGCATCTGGGACATCATTTTAATTTTTGAGTTCTTGATTTAAGGCTTCCAAATTTATAGAGTATTATTGCAATCAAATAAGGGCCGGAATATTCAAAAGAAATATTGAGATATTCTCACAATTAAGCGGTGAGCACTCAAGAGCATAGGAGAAAGAAATAATTGACACCCTCCTTTCGTTATATAAGTATATATAATACCCTCAACCTGTCCTTGCAAATAAACAATCCCCTTCTGAAACACTAAGGAAGACTTTGTCTCTCTCAATCAATTAATCGGGAATACTGTGCAAATGTATAACTTCACGAAGGAACGCGACTGTCACTATAATAGTCGTATAAGGGTGACTTAATAGAATGAAATGAGCAAATTTGGTGACTTCTACTACTACAAAAATGACTGTAAAACCATGAGAATTAGGCAACCCGTCAATAAAGTATTATAATGTCCTCCCAAACTTTGCCAGGTCCAACGGTTGCAACAACTCACAAGGAAGCATGTTAGAATATATGTGACGTTGACAAAAGTCACATTCAGTACTCAACTTGCTATGTTCGTTCCATACCATCACAATATACTTTGCCGCCATTCATTGATACGTCTTTAGGACCCACCATGCCCCTCCATAACACTATTATGAAACTCATGAACTACGAGAGCAATCCATTGCGAGGATCAATCCATTGAAACTCATGAACGTACGAGCGAGCTTATCCCACTATTCCGCTATTGGAGCAACGGTTGACTAACCTTGTTGTGCGATACGACCCACTTCTCTAGGTCATTGTTTTATTTTTTTAAAAGGAGTTTTACCTAGTTAGGGCTCCTTTTGAGCACGGCAAGCCTTTGGCTTAAATGTGCACACTCTTACTGGTTTTACCCATGGCTGTTTCCGAAGCATCTTTTATAGGTTACTATTTCACTTGGCTTATATCTATCGATGTAAATGGCAATTTTCATAGCGCGATTCATTCCCTTTGGTTGCAAAACTGAATTGCAACCGAATCCAACTTTAGATCCTTAATAAAAGTTCCTTTCAAAACTTGCTCCAAAACTCCACCCATTTACCTTGCCAGTCTTCAATGAGAGCAACATGCTCCTCGTTTGTATTTTTGTTAGAGTTACATTCGTAATGATACATGGGCTTTGGTAGAGTTACCTAACGGCAAAAAGGCTATTGGATGTAAGTGAGTATTCACAGTTATCTTCTGTTCCTTGACTGCTACTTATAACTGGCCTTTTCATCAATTAGATGTGAAGAATGCCTTTTTGCATGGTTATTTACATGGGGAAGTCTACATGGAGCAACCAATGGATTTTGTAGCTTATGGGGTGTGAGTAAAGTGTGTAAATTACAAAATTCTTGGTATAGTTAAAACAGTCTCCTCGTGCTTGGTTTGGACGATTTAGTAAAGTGGTGACCAAGTTTGGCTTACAAAGGAGCTCGTATGATCACTCCGTTTTCTTTACATCGTCTAAACTCTGGATGCATCCTGGTATTAGTTTATGTTGATAATATAGTTGTTACCGGCAGTGATGAAAATGGGATCAAGAAATTAAAGACTTTCTCGCATCTCAATTATAGACTAAGGACCTTAGTCCATGGAAGTACTTTTTGGGAATTAAGGTCTCTCGTACTCACCGAGGAAGTAGTTTGTCTCAAGGCAAATATTGTTTAGACATATTGAGTGATTCTGATTTGATCGAGACAAAACCTTGTGAGGCTCCTATGATCCCAAATGTTAAGTTTAAAGCACATGATTGAGAACATCTTGAGAATCCATAAGAGTATAGAAGGGTGGTAGGTAGACTGAATTGCTTGATCATATTGCTTTTTCTGTGAGTGTGATAAGACAATTCATGTGGTCTCCAAGAACCATTTGGATGACGTACGTCACATTCTGAAATATTTAAAGAGGGCTCGTGGTTATGGTATTAAATAACAAAACCATGGTCTTCATGCCATGTAAGGTTCAGTGATAGCGACTATGGTGGAGAATGGAGATCCTACAAACTTAAAGTCTATTGTGGTTTTGTAGGAGATAATCTTGTTTCTTGGAAGGGTAAGAAGCAAATTGTAGTTTCTTGCTCGAGTGTAGAATCTGAGTATAGAGCTATGGCTTAAACGACTTGCGAACTTGTATGGTTGCGTAATCTACTTGATGAGATTGGGTTCCCTCAATCAAAGCCAATGAACCTGTGGTGTGATAATGAGGTTGCTATTCATATTGCCAACAATCTATGCAGTTATCTCCGTTGAAAATCAAATATCGGTCAAGGTCCGAGATTTGAAATAGCGGTTATCGCGGTGAGATATCGGTGAGATATCGGATTTGTATATTATGTAGAGAACACACACACACATCTCGGCAAATCTCGGCCAATCTCGGCGAGAATATCAGTACCGATATTTACAACCGATATTTTTCCTACCTCCGGTATCCGACATCTCGGCGAGATATGACTGAGGTATCTCCGAGATTGACTGCATAGCCAACAATCCAATATTTCATGGAAGAACTAAGCACATTGAAGTGGATTGTCACTTTACACGAGAAAAGATTGGCGATAGAACAATCACAACTTTTAACGTGAGAACAGGAGGTCAACTAGGAAGTGGATCGCTAAAGCATAACCTGGAAGTTAAGTCGATTACATCTGTAACAAGTTGTCATGGCTAATATCTATGCTCCAACGTGAGGGTGAGTGTTAGTGATAATAATTTAGTTAGTATTATATATGTGAAATAATATTCTTTAGGCCCTTCGATATGGTGTGGGCCCTTATGGGCTTTAGAGTATTAGGGTGATAGTTGCTAGTCGAGTCGAACTCAATTAAAAAAGAGGCGACTGGGTAAGTGACTCGGTATGGCTGATGACTCGTATTTTGACTCGTGATTTTTAGAGAGACTCGGACCCAGTCGAGTTAACTCAAACTCGGTCGAGTAAAAAACTAAAAATATTGAAGCGGAGTGAAGGTGACTCGGTGCGCATTAGTTGTACCCCTTAGTTTATATCCTCATCTTTGACTTCATCGTTTCTATGATCTATCTCCCTCTTCTATCACTTCATCGTTTCTATCTCCATCTTCCCTCACGAGCTTGGAGGTGTTGGATCGAATCTCTGTCTCCTTCTTCTAGACTGCACTCTTCATGTATTCATAGAGATTTTTATTTTACAAAGTCGAGTAGCATAATAAAGTAAAGACTCAATTGTCTTCATGGGGACTTCCATCTCCTATTTTTTGATAATAACTTGTATCATCTTTCCTAGTCTTCAATCATAAATGCATCTCTTTAACTATCCAAGTTGACTAATTATTTAGATACCCAACTTTTCAAATTCCTACTTATTATTTAAAACTACTGAAAAATCATACTTCTAGATTATAAACATATTTATATATTATTATTATTATTATTATTATTACGTGAGTAAAAATTATAAATCAATCATATATTTATAGATTATAGACGGATGCTTAAGTAGTCAACTTATGTTTTGTTTATAAACGATGTTTTGTGTGTGTGTGTATATATATATATGTATATATATATATATATATATATATATATATATATATATATATATATATATATATATATATATATATATATATATATACGGGAGGGTTCCATTGAGAACCGATTTTAGTGCGAGAACCAATCTTAGCCGTTGATTTGATAAGTGGAATTCATGGATGGAGAGCGTGGGGGGATCAAGTGTGGCAGGGTGTATGTGAGGAATTCATAGGTGGGCAATGACATTGAAAGAGGGGGAATTGGACGGCTCAGATTGGTTCTCGCGGTTCTTGCACTAAAAATGGTTCTCAATGGAACTTCTTCCTATATATATATATATTGTATTTTTTAGTATTGTGACTCTTACGAATTGAGTCATGAGCCGAGTTGCGAGTCAACATGTAAGATTTCGAGTTACGAGTTGAGTCACGGGTTGACAACTATGATTAGGGTTAACTTGTATATATCTTTGTTTCATTCATTGTAAGGTTTCTAGCATTGGTCTCTAAGTGATTCATATAACTTTGATGAAGACTTCAAGCTCCAATTATGATTTTGAAAATTTGATGTTTTTGAGCCCTCAAAAGCACAAAGCCTAGTTTTTACCGAAATGAGAAGGAAGTTGGAGGGTTATTTAAGCCAATTTTCTTATAAACTTACAATATCTACTCTACAGTTTGGCTATTTGACACATCTAATATTCTAGTCACTATCCAATTTTTTATTCCAACATTTACATTACCCCATAACGTTCAACAACTTCATATAAAACTTAACACTCTTAGTAACAACTCCCTTATAGATTCCATTATATTATATTCATAATTATGGTTACATGGATACCTTATGTAAATGTGGAACCTATGCAGGAAAGTAATAGTTCACATATTAATTTGAAATTCAACATTGGCAAGACGAGTAGCAATATGTACATGATGATTACCTGTTTTTCAGGTTGTATGTCTACTTCTTGCTTTAGTGTTGGGAATGATGGTATCTTCACAGAAGAAGGATGGTGATGATGATTTGGAGGAAGGTTCTCGTGGAAGATTGGAGCCCCTTCTAAACCCACAATCAAGCCAACCATCAGGGTCAACTAGTGGTGATGGTAAATCTTTTCATTCTGACCTCTGGAGCTCACGCATGAGAGAAAAGGTATGTCAGTGATCATTCTTTGTGTTTCCTTTCATTCTTATTTATTATTATTGTCATTATATTATTATTATTGTTTATATATATTTATTTTCCACACTGCTGAAAACAAGTGTGTGTCTCATTCAAGTGGTGTTATGTTGGTCCGAATAGAGGTGCGAAAATGGGCAGGTTGGATAGGTTAACTTGTTGGAAAGTGGTTATATGAATGATAAGTTCTCATTTGTGTAAATTTGCTGAAGTATTTTAACAAACTTATCATTCAGAAAAGGGTCGTAAATTGTTTAATATAGGAAAACATGTGAGATAAATCACAATTAGCTCTATAGATGCACAAGGTAAACCCGTAAAAGTGCTTGAGATTGTCTTTACATATAACAAATTCATTTTAATACTGCTTGAGATTGTCTTCAAGAATTATAACTAAATCTGCACGTTGAGCAGAAAACAAAACTGTGGTTTTTATATGTGAACTTCCTTATTTCAGATTAAAGCAAGATTTGCAGATTAAATGAATTTCATAGACATTTTTCGTTCCATGTGCCTGCATATGATAAAATTGGCTAAAGTCTCATCAATTTTGTCACAAGTTCATAACTTGTCTGCAGTTTGTCCTTGCAACCTCTAACATTCTTTTCATTTTTCTCCCATTGCAGTATGGATTGAATGCCAGCCAATCAAATCAAAATGCATAAACTGCAAAACAGAGAGCATTTTATCTCTAAGAATTCGAGTGGTAAGTCAGGAACTCCATTTTTGTTCCATCAAAGCTGCATTGTGATTCCAAGCGGTTTGCCTATTTAAATTGAGGTATGTGAGTATTGCTAAAGGTATGATGTTTGTGCATTTTATTTGTATAGATAGAAATGTGAGCCATATGACCATTTTGCCTAACCCTTTATTCAGGCATCACCTCTGACATGAGTTTGACACTTTGACCTCTACACTCTTGTACCATAAGCATTCATAGATGTAGATTGTGTGGTGATGAACCTTATTGATGTATTATCCTGTATGCTTGCTACCAGTTTGCATTAACATAATATAGAACCTTCATGTGTGTTTGTATGACCATAATGCTTAATGTTTGCAAAATAATTGATTTGACTCGGAAAAGGCATTTCATTGTAGTGTAATCTTTTGGTATTTGTGTGTAGACTTTTCGTTAAATACTACTCAGAAGTGATATATCGATCAAATTTTCTATAAATAGATTAATATGGGTTGTTTTTATCTCTAGTGGATCGAATAAAACAATTACTAGAAGGGGAACAAGTCATATGAGTTAAAAGTCGTACAAAGTTATTTGCGTATTACGTTTTGATACGACCATTAACTATTTGAGGGTGTTCGGGATTATTTTCTGATTACATGCAAATGAAATCACTTGCCCTTAACAGAAATTAGCAAGCAGATAAACAACTTACTCAAAGATTTTAGAATATTCTTGTAATTATATTGTTTTCTAATGAGTTGAATATATAGGGGAGAACTGTTTTTCGTACGAGAACTGCGAGAACCAATCTTAGCCTTTGATTGAACTTAATCAATGGCTAAGATTTTTTAGTGGCTCATTAATGACGCATTAATGAGCGTTATCCGGAAAAATCAAGCCTCGCAAATTATTGACGGCTCACCCGGACGCTATTCACGGTTGGGTAAATATATAAATTACCAAAATACCCATATTAATGAGTCATTAATTAATGCGTTAAAAACAGTTCTTGTACGAAAAACAGTTCTCGTTTGAATTTTTGCCTATATAAAATTAAAAAAAGTATTTGCAAGTCAAACCAGCCAGCCGGACTGTGCTTTGAACTGTATCGAAAATGTTTTATTCGACTCCGAACCTGTGTTGGCATGTTCCTGAATCTGTTGATATGGTCACCTCTGCTATTCAATATTTAAAAAACTTGAGTACTTGCATTTTTTACTATTTTAAATTTTGAAGTCACAAGATCTGTTAGGCATTTTGTCATTCTCCACTTTATCCTTGAATATCTGTGGTTGTTTCTTACCCTTTATGGCAGAATCTTTACCTTTAATTACTGATGCCTGAGAAAGAAGCCAGGAATATTATCTGATGGGTTGTAATCTTATTTCACTGCTCATATGATTACTACACTTCATGGAAGAATCTTCACTTTTACTCCCCTTCTTGTAGTTTTCCAACTTTGGCATTTCTATTCGATCCTTTTGCTTTCTTTGGGTGAAAAGTTTTCTTTTTCTTTTTTTTAAGATATAAAAGTTTGTAGTTCCATTTGGTTAAAGCCGGTCCCGGAGAAGCATATTTGTGGGGTTAAGGTTTTGTTGTCTATTAAGGGGCATACTCCATCACACCGTTGTATTGTCACGTTAGTTTTTATTTTCCATCACACAACTATCACTCTTTAACCGTTCGAGCACGCGGAGTGGCCACCCTCCTATGCTTCACTACTGCATAGCGTTACATCAGCAACCTCTCTGGCCTTACTTCTTCATGCTTAAACCTAGAAAATACTCATATTTCACGTACTTTAATGCTTTTTAAAACCTCTTTTTTCTCAATTTCTCTCCTCTCTCTCTCTCTCTCTCTCTCTCTTTCGGTAAAAAATGCCAAGAAACACAATTTCCAGTATGATTTAAGGGTAGGGGTGGTGTTTTGCTCGGTATTTAATGCCATGTAGGCATTACTAAAGGAATACCAAATTTATTTTGGATGCTCTTACTCCATCACAGTGTCAATAGCGGTAACACCCCCAACACACCTTTATGCCAGCTTTTTTCCCATCACGTAGTTACGAAATAGTCACTTCTCACAGCTTCTGAATACGTCAAATTCTAGGACCCACAATTTTACTCCACAATAAAAAGATTAATAAAAGGAGAAGAGTACTTGTGGATGGGGTCCACTAGGGGTGAGATCGGTTCAAAACCCGGACTGGACTGAAAAATACCTACTGATTTAAAACCTGAAATCTATAAAAAAAACTAGGTCCGAAGACCGGACTCACCTGGATATGGGTCAAGTTTGGTTTGGTTTGGTTCGGCAGTTTTTTCGGTCTATTGATTTTATCTTTTTACATTGTACTAAACTAAACCGGACCAAACCGAAAAAGACCGGAATGGACCAAAACCACAATCTATAAAAAACAAAGACCGAAGACTGGACCAACCGGGACCGGTCCAGATAGGTCTTGGTCCGGTTTGGTTTGGTTCTTCGGTTTTTTCAGTCTATAGGGTCGCATGCTCACTTTAGGGTCCACACTCCAATCACCAAACACCCCTCTCCCACCATGGAGTTCTTCACGCCACCCTTAGAACATCATGACAGAGTAGGAAAAAACTCTCATCATCGTGTGGTTGGCAATACACTATCTAAAAGACTAAAACCTTACCACTTTGTTCTCACAAACCGTTTTAATATACACAAAACAAAACAAGAAAAAGAAAAAGAAAAATGCCACTGGGTGTGAATGACATCACGCTGACTATCAGAGTCCTCCATGAGACTGTAATGTTCTCTTCAATTCTCCTTCACACTGGGTAGGTCCATTTAAATTGTGTTTGATATACACAATTATATTTTTGGAAGATGGATACACACATCAATATTTGTGGCGTAGTTATATACATTTGAAGAAGTAAACCTATTAAAATTTTATTATATTCATATATTAAATTATAATAAAGTTTATTTTGTTGGTAAAAAATTTAAAATTGTTGCTATGGCTGGTTAAAGAAAAAGCAAAGCATGTTACTTCTACTTCTCAATACTGGTTTATTTTATGCATAAACAGTATTCTAACTTACTACTGCTATTATGATGATGATACTAATAGAACTTATATCAATAGAATAGAAAAAACATTGTGTATTGCTAACAATATATAAGCATGTGTATTGCTACAACGTATAAGCTATATGCTATTATGCTCGTATATCACTTAAAATATTATGTTAATAAAAAATGAAAAGACGTAAATGCACCCGGTTTGGGTAATATGTGAGTACAACAATATCTAAGGTAGGTGTTGTTATTAGCACATGCATATTTTTTCAAAAGTAGTATGCAATAATATTTCTTTCATTCTGTATCTGTTAAACAATTATATTTGAACTTTTATTCCTTCTAAATTGCTAAAGTTATAATTTTTTGTTCTTAAGATGGTTTATTTAACATATTTGAACAAATAAGTATTCTTTATTCATTATATATCCAGACAGGAACTGTAGCCGTATAATTTTTGTAAAATAATCTTAAATTTTTTTATATTTTTAACAAACAAGTTCATAAAACAATTTAATCAAGCCTTGAGAAACGAAGTGTGTGGTTGAAATAAACAAATAAATATTTGATTATAATTTATTTCATTTTCTAAAAAGTGCTTGTTTCCTGGTGGAATATTGAAAACTTTGGTTTGATTTTGTCAATGGAAGGTGCAACTCCTGCACATGGGAAATGGTATGTAGTAGTTGAGATATTGCATCAATTACTATTATATATATTAATATTAATATTAATACATATACTTCTGCAAATGGAGAAAGAAATTCAAGGAAACGCATTTACCATCTTTGAATATCTCCAAAATATAATCGTACATTAAATTCTTACCTTCAAATCTTATGCTGCATAAATGTTGTAATAATTGTGCCTCAAGAAGGTTGAACTGTATAATTTGTTCAAAGGAAAACCCAAGAGTAAAAGAATATGTAAGTTAGGTTTTACCTTATCCTTTCAGTATTTGATCGTTAAAATGGTATGTAAGTGTAACAATAATTAACTTAGATGCTACTAGCAATATATATCATTTACCAAACTTAAGTGCCATCTATAGTTCTATACCATATTTTGTTCTTTATAATTCAAAATTTCTCAAAAGTAACAAAAAGGCTGATTTATATACAGTTGCATGTAATTTCGTACACAACATAACTATTCTTTACACAAATATCTGTGTTTTTCAACTTGTATAATGTGTTGTTTATAGCTCGTACTTGTTGTATATGCATAAAATTTATTGTATATGAATTAACTTTCATTTTTTATAATATATCTGGTAATGATACCGGTTTCAACATATTATCATCTTCTCCGATGAATCATGTCGCTCATCTTCTCTGATGACTTATATTGTGTTAGTTATGTATCCACTTTTGTTTTATTGTATTTTCTAATCAAAAAGTTCTAGCGCTTTAAGCTTTAATATGATAATATTACACAAACTCACAACCCCAGCTCAACTCATATAAAAGAAAATGAATAAATTTCATATGAATACAATAAATTTTGTCTTAATTACTATTATATATAATAAATCTTTTATTTTGAATAAACATTACAATCAATTATAATAATCCTTCTGTTATATGCAAGTAGTTGTATACAATGATAATTTTTTTTAAAACGCAAATAGACTCTTGTTCCATTCAATCACCAACCATCAACCATAGTTCTCCTACAAGCTGTAGGAATACATTTGACTTGATATTTATCACTAATTTACATACCACAATTTAGTTTATAGAGTTTAAAACAACCAAATTTCATGCCAATTGTTTTGCGAATTCTTCAGAGTCGTTACCCACATTTGCCAACTGAGATCCTTTTGTTTCAATCTCTTATTTTTCAGCCATTGGAACATCCACAATTGCATTTCCGTTAAGCATTCTTCAGCGTCCTTCTTTTTGTATACAATGATAATTATGACAAAGTACATTGTCATTGTATATAATGATAATAAAAAACCAGACACGGAAAAACGTTGTTTACATACAATAAAAAAAATTGTATTATTTTTAAGAAAAAATTTAATTGTATACAAAAGTAACTAATATGAAGTTTATTGTATTTTTAAAATAATTTACTGATAAAAAATTTCACGGTTTACTTCTTATAACAAAATAAGTGCAGAAAACCTATTTCCAACATAATGCCATTTCTCAACATCAAAATTTATAGGGCAAAATACGCGGAAATACAACAAATTATGTCAATATTGTTAATTGTATACAATAAACTTTCTTTTGTACCTATAGATACACACAACTTACAAATTTGGTTTATTGTATACAATGGGTCAGGTTACCGGTCATTAATTGTATATAATGAAAAAAATGAGAAAGTTGATTGTATACAATGAACAAAATTGGAAAGTTGTATGTATTTTTGGGTAATAACTTTCTTTTATTTTTGGAGACGTAACCGGTAAGTTACCGATTACAATGAACCAAATTTGTAAGTTGTTTAGGTAGAAAATAAATTTAGTTGCATACAATGACAATATTGGCATAGTTCGTTGTATTTTCACGCAATTTGTCCAAATATATAACACTATTGAAGCTCAACAAGCAAAAACATGAACAATTAATGTGGAAACAATATGTTCTCAAATTTTTAGCCAAATCAAGAAAAAAGTGACCACCTTGTATTGAAAGTTTGAAACAAACAAATTGGAACCAAGTACCATATATAACTCATAAAATAGGGTATGCATTGTCAATTTGTATTGTACTTTTGTGAGTTTGAATGGTTGACATATTTCCTCATGAACCACTATGAACCTTTCATATCCCACTTTTACAAAAATAAAAAGTAATAAAAAGAAAAAGAAAAAGAAAAAAAAAGAATGTTTGATTTGGATATTTGATGATGCATTTTTTTTTCAAAAATATCCATATTTAACAAGTAAAAGTTCAGAAATCATATATAAAAAATATCAATAATAAGAATAATAATAATAACAACATAATAATATTATTATTAATATTTAAAAGTAAGTCATGTGTATGAGTTGAGGCAAGTATATAATATATGCCACTTCCAAGGTACTCCAAAGATTTTGTTTGGTATTTTAATTATTATTTAATGTGTGTCATTGTCTAAAATAACAACACAGAATTAAAATAATTAAGAGGATGCATATATGTCACTCTAAACATAATTTCGTTTTGATTGTGATTGGGAACCAATAAGATTTAAAAAACATGATATTAATTAAATTACAAAGTCATGTACGTATTTCGCATAATAATCGTCGGTGGATAATATATTATAAGTGGTCATACGAATGGTCTTAGTAAATATCATATACAATACGGACCCTTGTTCTTATTGTGCGTTGAACAATTTTTTATTATCTTATTTGATTATTATGACCCGTATATGTAGGTATTAGGTGAAAGGGTCCTATCTAATGCAAATACTTTAGAAAAATTCATTACTAGAAATAGTTGTATGAATGTATCATTGATAGTTCTAGGAAGTAGGATCTTGATCAAATCTTGTGACACCCCATCTAATAATAATAATAGTTATATTATTATTATTATTATTATTATTATTATCATTATTTAATATTTATTTATTAGTATATGAGGACCATACATTCATAAAAGCCCTGTGAATCCTCAATCCATCCACCCATGCATATATCTCTCTATCAAAACCATTGGCATATGAGATGTTTTTGTGTGAACCATGAATACTCGAATAGAATAGGTGTAGGGGGCTAATTTATTATATGTTGACAAACGTCTCCTAAATAACATCTGAATAACATTTATGGAATTTTTATTTTTACAGGTAGATTCCATAATAACTATATCATATTTTAATATTAGCTCAGATAATTAGACACGTTATTAATTAATGGTTTAATAATTTATTTAAGGACAATAATAACCACACATATAAAATGTAATTTTAATTTCTAAGAATAAACAGAGGTTTAAATAACGAGAGTAAAAAATTTACGTAACAATGTAGTTACTGTAGTAAAAAGTGACATCTCCCATACTCTTTAACGCTGATATCGCTATATCGTATAGATTATCAAAGATGTACTAATAAATAGATAATAATTGGTTTTTGTGTTATATTAAGTCTTGGAAAATAGAGAAGGCTAGGTGTTGTCCCTTTGATATGGCACACAAAGATCACAAACAAATGTAAAAAAGATCTTGAACCCTTGGGAAAAGAACAAGACTAATCATGTAGTTAACTAAATAATAAAGGCCAGCAAGATGAGTACCATTTTTTGGAAACTTGCAAGATATTATAATATTGTTTAATTAATTGTACACAAATAATTGTGTAATAATTCATCACCAAAAGCCCAAAAAAGAAAAAAAAAAAAAAAAAGCCTTGTCAAACTCTACCAGTCAACTCCAATACAGACTCTTGTACCAACTCCTCTAGCAACTTCCCTTCTATTTCCTTTCTTGTATTATCAATTTCCATTCTCAAACCCTCCACCCACCCCCTCCCCACCACCTCTTTCATCACCACCCTCTCCACCACCATGCCGCCGCCGTCCCCGTCCTCCCAATCACAAGTCTCCTCTCTAGACAACCATTCCTTCATAATACCCCACACATGGTCCACCAGGAGTGTTGAAGACATAGCCATGTCATCAAGACTGCTGTGGGCCCCTGTATAGGGCCCACGACCCGCTATATCTACCAATGCCTCGTTAACACAGTCAAACACGAGCTTTGTTATTGCTCTGTGATGTCTTAGTTTATTTTGACCAAGTATTGGTTCCTTTTCACTTAAGTTCATATATTTTTCCCTCAATGATGGATCTAGAGGGCTTTCAGGTGAATGCCATTTGCCAAAAAATGAGTTTGACCGGACCTTATTAAGACCAGCTACGGATAGTAAGGTTTGAACATAGAACAAGCATTCTTGCTCTTCTTCCTCTGGATTTAGGAGTGCGGGTGCGGGTTTACTGGAATATGGTGTGGCGGAGCCCACAGAATCATCCCACGAAAGAGTTCTGGCTATGGATCCAATAGGCGGAGATTTATCGATCAAATTATATTTCATAGGCTCTATACCTGTTAATACCACAAGAAGCATTAGTACTGGCTAGTGTGAAGATTGGCAAAATTGTACTAGACAGTACACATTAAGCAAATTTTGCGTTATAAATGAGATGATTTAGGCTACATATTAAAAAGTGTTGGATTAGTTTGTAAAATACAGCTGTTGTAATCATATTTAGTACATTATTTATTTATAAAATAATTAGAAATATATAAACATATATTTTACGCCACTAATTTCTTTTACCAATTTGCGACCTCTGGTAGAACATGCAAGGGAGTTGATGAACTTACCATGTTCATCACGTCTGGAGCTATGATGACAGTTTGTCATATGTTCATCTTCTTCAAACTGTGGTTCCAAGACCGAAATAGGGCTTGGTTGGTCCTGATTCTCAATGTAATTTCCAGGACATTCAGGTTTTGCGAAAGAAAACCCCGACTGCAATAAACAGTTATAAAATCCTTCAGACAATGTAGTCTCCAAGTTTATAAAACACACTCCACAGTCAAAATCAAATTGAAACTATGAGCTCTCAACAGCTGAGTTCACCAAAGCAAGAAGATCATATGTATTAGACAGTTATTCATCTGGTATGCATCATCCAGCTTTTTAAAACAAAACTATGTTATTATCTTGATGATATATGCCCTTGAAATAAGTGCATATATAAAACGGTGAGATACTGTGGACATAAAGCACTTTCATAATATAAAAACTCAAAGAAGTAGCAATACCTCCGGTAAAATTATGCCTCGTTTCAGACCCGTACAAGATGCTTCTGCAATGATTGTGTCACCAATACATTGAGATCCTTCATTACCAACATTTCTTGGGGAAAAGCTAGTAGATTGAGGTACATCCTTAGACTGCGGGGACCTCTCTTTGCTAGATTTCTTATTCTTTGAGAAAAACAAACTTGAAACCCTCCCCTTAAACGATGTCGACTTCACAAGCTTTTCCTTCACCACATCTTTGGTATCATCTGCTTTGCCTTTCAAGTAACCGGAAACTTCTTCACCAAGTCTAGAACAAGATGGAGTAGCAGAAGCTGGAACAGATTGTGATCTCAAAAGACTTCTAGGACTTTTATCCGCATATTGAGCCTCATTTAAATTACTAGTCCCAAGGGTATCCTCAGATTTTACTGATTTCTTCAAGTCAGAAAGAGCAAGCATATCACCCAATGTACTTGAGCTTCTTTCTATGTGTCGTTGTTCTTGAACATTCTTATTTGATGCCATCATTGCCCATCTTTCAGAAAGACGTTTCTTAGCTTCCCTGCAAACAGATGACTCAGGAGAATAAGATGCACGACTGGAGGAAGTAGAATAGTGGCTGTTAAATCGGTTAATATAGTCCCACGAGTGTCTAGAAGGTGGTGAAACGGCTTCAGAAGTTGCATCATCAATCTCTGATTTACAATACGAACTATCATCACCAATATAACCATTTGAAAGAACAGAATAAAAGAGGGTTTCATCTCTTCTAAGCTCACTTAAATTGTCAGATATCTCTTTTGCTATTTCTTCTGGATCCCCATCATATACATCCTCGTGTGATGAAGAAGGCCGTGGTGAAGCAGCAACTTTAATGTTATGAGGTTTCACAGAGCTTGGTTTCAGCACCACAATGCGAGTTGGTTGGGTAGGGTTGTCATCAATTTTGCAACATTCGGGTGAAAATAAAAAATCACAACTTTTTTTATTCCATACATGTTTTTCATTATCCACCAACTTAGATGGTTTCAGAACTGTGATGCGTCTAGAGTCTGGAGGTGGAGAAACCGACTGCATATTGTATAAATGCTGCGAGAATAAAGAATTGGGTTCTTGCACAAACTTCAGAAACACGTCTTTATTGGAGCTTAAAAATTCTAACGCATCTTGAAACTGCTTTGACTGGCGAAGTTTATCATCGGTAGATAAACGTTTGACTTCCATAAACTTCTCGCGAACTAGAGCCATCTTCTCCTTTTCATTATATCTTCCCTTTTGTGGTGAATCATTTCGACACATTTCATAAACATCTTTGCATTCACCCTGTTCTGGATATTGATTGATCTCATGCTCTTGTTGCAAAAAATCTAAAGATCCCGAATCACTCCTGCGTGAAGCTAAAACAGGTTGATGCTGTTGTGGAAGGGCATCAAGTCCCATTAGCTTAGCAACCAAATTGGAAGGACTTTGCTTAGGGTCCTCTTCCTTTGACATTTCCTGTGCAATAAGCATCTTTATGGGCGTTCCATTTAATTTTCTATTTGACGGAGAAACAATCTGCATTCGCCAATGCAATCATTATATTGGGTCAAACCACAATCAAGCCTAGGAATAGTAAATGCTTCGAATAAAAACTTTATGTACTGCATACAATACAAAAATATGAAGCAATTACCACTTTATCATCTGTCTGATCATTGATTAGGCTTGTTCTTGAGACATCTGAGTGCCTCCTCGAGAATGCAGAACCTGTTCAATATCACATTTTGTCATAAATTATTAAATACAAAGACCTTTGATAAATCAGAAGGTTAAATAGGAAGTGTGTATGTTTAGAAATTTTACATCATCAATTATCTAATGAAAAAAGGGATGAGCTAAAGGTGAAAAAGTAAGGAAAATCACCATCATGATGAGGCTTGTCTGTAAGGAGCCTGTTCCCTCCTACGCCCGTACTCAAATCAAACAAGTTCACCATTCTCCCCAAGCAACCTGATACAGGTTTCTGAGGATTTTGATATTTTCCCTTTTGAATCTGACTCATTTTTGTACCTATAACACATTTCACAGTTAGGAATATCACCACCCTGGTCTTACAAAAACATTAAACCACAAAAACAGTGTGAAAATACGGTTTTTATCTATCATATCTCAAGGAATACCAAAAAACAGACGAATAAACTATAAAGTCAAATCTCACAAGGTAACATAAGTTTAAATACATGATATACACCAAGCCTATTATTCCAAACTGATACATTCTTTGAAAATCAAATCAAAACGCACCAAGTAGTCTTAGAGGAAAATATGATTTTGAATCAAGCATCTACATTGCTATCAGTTATCAAGATTTAAAACAAGAATATTAATTTTGGAATAGAAAATATCCCGTATTAAAGTACAAAATAGAAAGCAGCCGTAACCGATGTTCTTTAAAAGTGAATCAAACCACCTACTTGATGATTTCTAGGTGAATCGTGAGTTGGGGATAGCATCGACTGGTTCAGTAGGGTTGGAGGTGATAGGGTAAGACTTAAGAGAAGCAAGACATTGATAGATTATCTAGAGGATAATGAAAAAGAGGAAAAAGAAAGATAATAACAGGGACAAGACTACTACAAATTACGAAATTCCAGCATATTCACATGAAATTTCACATCATCCAGTCACCACTTGGAACAAGGTTTACAAAAAAAAATTAAATTAAATAAATTCACAATCAAACAGACAAAACAGAATCAGCCCACTCGTTCAAATTGACATCATTATTTAATCAATAAAAATGGAAGAAAAAACAAACGCCCTAATTTTATCATTTACTTTGAATCCACCTCAAAAGTCATATGATTATTCATCACAAGATCATTTAGGAACAAAAAAGCTGCAATTACAGAAGAATATAAGAGAATCTGATTCTGTTTTCGCCTTCGAAAAGTTACGGGAATCACAGAGCAAAAAAACAACCAAAAAGGAGCTTAAAAACCGCAACAAAGAGAGAGGGAGAGAGAGAAAGCGGTTTTAAAGCGAGGAAAGTAGAGAGAATGTAAGATCAGCACCTTACGCTGGACCGGTGGCCTATTGACCGCCGGAATCTGACATTCCGGTTAAGAAGCAGCCGGAAATTGGCAGTTTCGCCTCTGATCCGACGTTATTCAGATCAGTACACACTTCCGACTACACGCCCACACAGTCGCCGGTGAGAGAGAAAAATGCGAATAAAAGTACAAAAACAGATAATAAGAAAGAAACCCAAAATAAATAGAAATAAAAGTTTTGATTTTACAGTATTAGTCCCTGTAGTTTTTGTTATTTTCAAAAACATCACCTAACAATGTTTTGGTTTTATACGACGACATATCGGTGACTCGGTGAGATAGGTTGCCATATAAAAAGGGGGGAGGGGGGAATTTGATATATACTTTTTCTAAAAGGTTAAAACTACATATTTATGATTTACCTCTCTAAATCATACATTGTTTTGGTCTTAAAACAAGTTTTGACGAGGAAAGAAATCTATATTTTTTTAACAGTTAAATATATATAGCTATCTAATTTTTATACTGTATGTTTATATCATGATTTAAACCCATAACTTCAAGGTTGAGAGCACCTTTTTCAAACTTTAATACTGTTTAGATCAAAATCCTTTGGTGAAAAAATATTCATACAGTTTTAGAAAAGGGAAACTTTACAGAATAGTAACCAAGTTTAAAAATTGTTTCACCAAGGCTCCTCGTAAATTATTTCATAATGTTAAATAATGAGGAAGTGACCTTGATGGAACAATTTTCAAACTTGACTAATATTTTATAAAATAAATTCTTTTAGAAATATATAAATAATGCGTTAAAATTATCAATTTCTATTAACGGTAAAGTGGAATTTTTTTTAACAACACATAAACACTTTTCTATCTATATGTAACACCGTACTTTTAAATTAACTTTAATACGTTTGCGGAAGCTAATTACATATATTTACATTAAGAACATAAGATATATACAATAATTGTCATGTTTTAAGTTTACAAAATTCCACTACGGTGTTAATTACAAAACAGGCTCTATTCAAAATCTTTGACATCAGAGTGTTAGTCTGTCCATATTCCCAGTCCTACATTTCCAGAAACTCACCACGAAGTATCTACAAAACAAACTAGTGGGGAATTAGCACAAAGCTAAGTGAGGGAATAAATATCTAAGCACATACAAGGCAAACAGCCCAATCACATAGCTCATAACCAAGGAGAACCGGCGGTGTTGCAACCACCTACAACCAAATACCGGCCAAAGCATAGGTTTACCGATAGCCCTGCTAACATGGACAACAGTACCAGCACCCTTGAGTACAACAAATGCACCTCAAGATCAGATACTGTAAATCCCCAAGCAAAAGGCCCAGCCGCCCAGCTAAAGCTGATCTCCAACCAAACATGTATACATATTATTCAATAGCATAGTTACAATCAGGATATCATATCCCGCATATCCGAAGATATAGATCCACTCACCAAAGCTTGCACAACTTAGCACTCAAGAATCTAAATCACTGAGTCTTCTCGTTCCCTGGGAAGATAAATACAAGTCAGTATTGTATCATAATACTGCTTCTGGAATAAGTAAACAAACTTATTAATACATCACATGTATATATTCATAATACATATATCACATTTGTAAAAACATCATACACGGTCTTATTACAAATCACGTATCTTCTTTATACTTGATAAATCCACTAATTCCATAGCATAGGCTATACATATATTCATTCCAAATGTTATGATCTCAAATGATTAGAAATTCCAAGTAAGTCTCCAAATCCGAACAAGGCTTCATACGGTTTCCTGATCATACGGTTTTATCATCATAAGTCTAAATCCGATTACTGTCCAAATCCGATAAAGTGTTAAGGAAATAGTCCAAGTCCCAAATTCCGAATAGGTTATGAGGAATTATCATAATTCCGGATACAATTTCATAATTCCGAATAGGTCATAATTCCGTATAAGTCCAATCCCGAGCAAAGGCCAATTCCTAGTAAAAGGTCCAATTCCGAATACTATACAATTCCGAATAGATACTAAATCCGAGCAATGTAATTCCGAATATTATAAATTCCGAGTAGTTATTCAAATCCGATTATACATAACTCCGAGTAAAGGCAATATCAATTCCGAATAGTTCATGATTTCCGATCAACCATAAATCCGAATAAAGTGTTAGCTCCCAGTTAAGGCACATTCCGAGCAATCATCAATTCCGAATATATTACAAATTCCGATCAATGTGTTATAAAATATCTGAGTCTTTAATTTTTATTCGGATTCAATATCAATTCCGATCAAAATGATCGGAATTCATCATTTCCGATCAATTCATACTCCAATTCCGCATGACTCATATAGCTAATTCCGAATAAACCATATTCATACATAATTTCGATTCTAACTTTAATTCAAACCTGATTTCAAACATGCAAGACGATATATGTTTCCAGAATTCATATAAACATGTAATATACATAAATTAACATCATTTGCAAACATGCATTCAACCTAAATCATCAAATCATCACATTCATATATTCATTCGGTTTTCTACATATTTATCAAATAATTTCACATATAATTGATAAATTAACAGATTGTATACCCTAACCTTTTGATGTTAAACACTCCAAATAAACAATGTTGCAATTAAGATTTATGAAGATCGATTTCTTGGTTCCTTCTTCTCTTCTTCTTCGGCCGTAGACACCAAACACACACACACACACACTCTTTCAATACATTTGCATGCAATGAGAAATGGTGGTGGTGGCTTAGGTGGTTAACTACAAGATGGACACCTCAATGTCCACTAACTTATTATTATTATTATCTAAACATTTCTATATTAATAACAAATATAATTGTTAAACAATTAAACACATAAATAATAATATCTACAATAATATCACTTAATTACCTTAAATATCAAGGTTAATTATGATAATTACCTTATTAATCTAAGCCAGTTTAGGGGGTGTTACACTATACATATATTAATAATGACACTTAAATATTAAAACTTAACGATAAATTATTGCTTTAATCACACTTTTGATACTACTAGTCTGAATGCTTCTAGTGGTAAAAGTTAAAAACTTAATAAATTATCTTGTCTATGGATATGTTTAATGACGTACATGACACTATGATCATCATCAGACAACACAGGCCGTCACACAATTCAAGCTTGGACGATCACTACAGACAACTCTTAGAAAAGACAAGAAATCTACTTGTCTCGCCATCTGCAAGTATCAAAAGATCCATCAGTGACCACGATTATCAGACCAACACTACATGAATAGCGCACCTAGTGACGAAACAATCATGCAAAAGGTAGCTCCATAACGGTGTAATGGCAGAAAAGACAACCACCATAGTGGCATCCACTACGATATGGACATATGTCCTCTTACACTTCTACGCTTAAAAGGTAACCCTCCCTATAAATAAAGGTCCTTGAAATCACCTCAAGTTATGTAACTTCACACTCTCCTCATTCATATGATATTCTTATTGGATTCATGACTTTCACTAACTTGAGAGTGAGAGTGATTTATAGGGACTAGTTTCAGTAAATCCCCCTAACGTAGCTCTTCTCTTTTTCTTAGCAGATTAGTCTAGATGATCCGTCACTCGCTCTATAAGTCTCTCTTTCCCTTACAAACCTTGTACTTGTTCATTTTACTAAAAATAATATTTAAGAAAAATTTAAATTCTTATTTTATCAAATATTAATAACACTCCACTTTCTAGAAAACATTACTTAATTTTTTTAAGCTTATTAAATATCATTGATAGAAAGAATGTTTAAGCATACTAAAATTAATACCAAAGTAAATACCAAAATTTAGTTCACCTCATGGTAAACCTCTCGATCTTAATTCATGATGTTATATATGTATCTCTTTTCTATATCCATTTTTTTAGCAGCTTAATTTATAGTGACCGTTCTTATTATAATATGTTACTTTTATACATGGGAAATGAGATGTATAAAATAGTATATATATATATATATATATATATATATATATATATATATATAGAGAGAGAGAGAGAGAGAGAGAGAGAGAGAGTTGGGATCCTAAGAGAACAATTTAATAGGGAGAACACAAAGAACGATTTATGGCCGATGATTTAATTTTAACCATCAAAGGGTAAATTTGTAACCTTACATTTAGCAATCTGTACACACGTTCTTTCAATTAAGCGTTTACCGTTCTATTAGATTGTATATCTCGTAAACTATATTTTGATTTGAATTCAAAATTTACAGCCCTGCGTATTTCTTTGTAGCGTTTTTCTTTGTAGCGTTTATTAATTAGAGTAATCAATTGTGTTATATACTATATTATTCAATCTTCAATTTTGCAATGGAAATGTCTTGCGGTCCTTCTTTTGTATATTGTAAGGGTCTGATTATGTTTTTTTTTAATTTCTTTAGTTGTTGTATAAAAGTTCTTGAAGCGTTTTTTATTTATTACTTTTCAGGTGGAGAGTATGTATGTACGAGTTATGAAATTGGTAGCGAAATTCCTACACCATGTGGTACCAAGTATTGGGTTCACAGTGTTCGAGAGTCGTTTAAACCCCATGTTGGTATGTTGTTAGATTCTATGGAGGCAGTGTTTTTCTAATGAAGATTATGTGTGCGTAGGGGTTTTGAAGTGAAGAGTTATGCATCGAAGAACCTGCCTCTTGATATGGGTGTGAAATTAAAGTACTGTATTTGTAGAAAGCAAGGTTTCAATACAGGTACTAGTTACAATAACTCAAGTGGTGGATATGTTTCTACTAATTCTCAGTGTGTAGTCAATGAGGAATCTAGTGATATTCGATCAAAGGATCCTACTAAAAAACGATGCAGGGAATCCCAAGATGTGGCGGGCCTGGTAATATTATGTTAAATATGTTTTTACCACCTAGATTGATAGGTTTTGGTCCATGTATTGATTTGGTTGTTCCTGCAGCCCCTCATCATATTTGAGTTGTTGTCACTTCCCATCTTTATTATTTTTGGTGCATCTGTTTGCTTTTTTTGAGTAGGAGCTTTGGATGTTAGTATATTTCATGGGCTATGCTTTATCATTAGTTGATGTTTCTTTAGAGTGGTTAAAAACCATCATCTGACTCTGCAAATTCATTAATCCCAATTACAATAGTCATGCTTAATTGGTGTATGCAGTGTTTAGATCAATTGTAATAACACATGCCATTTAATCTTCATATAATCCATATATGATGACTACATACTCTGTAATATAATTCTTATCATATTTCCCTTAATAACATATGTTTGAGGTTTATTAATTCTACCCGGACATTATAATTTACTTTTTTTGTTTTCGTTGATTCTTATGTGCAATAAATTAATACCATTTAATGCTTTTGTGTTTCTGTTGTTGTTATTCATGTGTTTGCAGGGCAGTATCCTATTTATTTTTCTTATTTTTCGTTGATGCATCAAATTAGATGCATGACTTAACTGTAACTCTTCTTATGTTTTGTTCTGTTCATCTGTTTGCCCATACTTTTTGATTAATTTATCTATTGATTTTTATTAATTGTCTATATTTCACTATACTTTTCAGGTGGGGAATATGTATGTACGAATTATGAAGTTAGTATGGAAAAAAATATAGTGATTTTGTGTGTAATGTTCTTAGTATGCCACCTGGTTGTCATGTTTGTACATTAGGAGAACTCTAAGTAAATTCTAACAGCAATCCTAAATGGTATTTTACTCCTTCATATTCCCTTAACCTGATTTTTATGCGTTCAAATGCATCTTCTTTTAGTTTAATCCTTTCTTAGTTTAATCCTTTTAATGTGTTCCTCGTTACTTCATTCATATTTTTAGTACCCTTCGTGACCATTCAATTTCCTCCCACAGTTGCAGTTTTGTTATCTTCACTTTCCTTTTGCTTTTGTGCTGCTGAAGTTAAGCTTATAAATATTCTTGCATTGTGTCTTAGACTTGGTGGATGATCTGGTGCTGTGGTGTTATATATCTGTTATTTTGATGTATCTTTTGGTGTGTGGGGAATCTATTTTGCAATATGTGTTTAGTATTGATGGCAAATCATATTTCACATACGAGAATTAAAGTAACATGCAGTTTATGCATTAAACATTTTTTCTGCGTATACATTTTTATAGCAGAAAAGTCATGACATGTATGTAGATGCATGATATAATTATACCTCTTCTTATGTTCCGTTCGTCTCTTTGGCATACTTTTGATTAATTTATCTATTTTTTATTAATTGTCTATATTTCACTATATTTTTCAGGTGGGGAATATGTATGTACGAACTATGAAGTTAGTGTGGAAAAACGTAATGGTTCTGTGTATTATGCTCTTAGTGTTCAATGATCCTGTAAACTTGAAGCGGGTATGATGTTTGATTCTATTGAGGCACTGTTTTTGTTTAATGAAGACAATGGCAGGCATGGACGTGCTGAAGTGAAGAAGTATGGTCAGAAGAAATTACCTCATAATATGGGTGTGAAGCTAAAGTATTTTGTTTTTAAAGGGAAATGGGTGAATAAAGGTAGAAGTGTTTATACTTTAGAGGATGTTGAATTTTCTATTGTTGTATTTGATTGTGCAGTCAATGAAGATTCTGTTGTGCCCGGTTCAAAATATGGTACTTAAAGAAGGGAGAGGTCATCTCCAACATATTGTTTAGCTCAAATTATGATTGAGATGATGTTCCAGAAGAACCCAACTCTAGATTAGCTACGATTGTATTTGTTAACATCACTTATTAGTAAAAAAAAATCCCTTTTAAACATTTTTAAATGTATGTAAGTATTATTAATCTAATATAACGTTCCTCCTTTTGCTTATATATGGTCGGTGTCGGAGTCGGTTCGTGTGTTTGTTATGTTTGGTTATTATAGTATTAAAAAATCGTTGATATGTGGTATCTTAATTGTACATAAAGTTTTTGTGGAAAAGAATTAGAT
The DNA here is from genome assembly GCA_947179395.2 of Pulicaria dysenterica. NCBI lineage: Eukaryota > Viridiplantae > Streptophyta > Magnoliopsida > Asterales > Asteraceae > Pulicaria > Pulicaria dysenterica. The sequence continues at coordinate 73,293,992 of OX359292.1, read as the reverse complement.
TCATTCATCAAAACAGAATCATTTTTTCATTAGTTGTTAGTCACACTATATGAGCAATATGTCTAATCATCCAAATATTCACCAATTCTGAAACTTCAGATGACATTTTTAGGCCTCCTTTTGGTCAATATGGGTATCTTCAGAGTTTTAAAAAATTACTCCTGCCCAAGAAAACAGCTATACCTAGCTATTTGATGCCATTATTGCAAATCTTGTACCTTCAAATGCTGAATCAACACAACTGTTGTTTCAAAACTACAACTAACAATACTTTGTCTGGATCACACTATTAAGTCTAATATACTTGGTACTTTCTCATAAATCTTCTTGAACACATGCCATTTTGAAGTCTCGAAAATACTAAATACAGTGTAACATCATTTTCCTGGGGAGGGAGTAGTTTTTTCTAAAAATTAAGTCATGTAATTTTGCACTTAAGTAACCCATTATATAAAACAAACTATACAATTGTCTTCTTCTGAGTGTGTCTACATCTTTCTCATGATTTTAGATGGTGGTACTATTTATGCTTAATAAACACATCCTTCATTGTGAACCACGTGCTTTTGCTTATCACTCTTATTTCTTAATCATCAAATTTTGTTTCCCTTCTTTATTGATTCTTTTTATGGGTTCCTATAAATCTGTTAATGTGTCTTGTAGGAAAAGTGGGTAAAATTAAATTGACTCCATAATTTACAACATGATATGATTCTCATTTTAGATTTTGGCGATGCGTCACCCCAGATGATATGTTTTGACAGGATACCTTTCAGCTTTGATTGTAACTTTTGTGTGTTTATCTCATGATATTTGATATCCAGGTTATGACTATTTTGTCTGCTGATGTTGACTGTGCCCCAAACCCGGTACATCTTTTCCCTTATTTGTATTCTAAATTATGAAGTGTTAATTTTGTTACCAGGTATTAATGCCTTTTGTTGTTTGGCGTGAATCCCTATTAAACGCATCAAGCATCAAGAAATCAATTGCACATATATTAAAACAGATGCCAAAATGTAACTTTAGGGGTGTTTTAAAAGGCTATACATAACATGACTTATCTGTGTTATACTTAATCATAGTTTTCTATAGTTCTCTATTTGTGGAATAACATGTATCAAAGCCTTTTGTTGTTTGTGTATATTGTTTTCAAACACTGAATCCCAATAGAACATCAAGCTTAAAGAGCAGAACTGCACATATATTTTTATAACATAATGCAAAAATATAGCATCAGGGGTATTTTAATGTGTCTGATAAGATTGTTTCTGGTTTGAAATTGTTTCCCCACATCTGATTGTGATTCTTATCTAACTATATTTTTAATGTTTACTTAACTAATTATCTGATTATGACTCTTCAATCCATCCTAATAATTTTTATGTGCATTTCTACATATTTGGTTATATTATCTACTGCACCCAGTGGAAACTATAAACTATTCCATACAGTATAAATGCTTATATTCAAATTAGAAAATTTCTTACGGACATCGAGTTAGAACTGTAACAAAGGGTATAATAATATCGACTATGTATACTTAAAGTGATGCATACAGTTAATACAAATACATATAATCGCAGAAAAAAATTATTATTCTTGATTTTAAGTAAAACGGACTTGATTTTTCTTTCTAAGCATCGTATCTTCATCATCTACCTCTTTACTCGGGTTATTTTGTGCAAAATCTTCCTTTTCTTGCACTGAATGTGCAGCACCATTCTTAATTTCTGTTTGAACTTCATAATATTGCTCCAGGGATGCGTCAGGCAGCGGTGATTCGGGCAGCGGTGCACACTCTTCGTCTTCCTCTATATTTATTGGATTATCCATTCTTGTCGACACCCATTTCTTCACCTTGATACCAGACACTTGTAGTCTACCGCTTCTCCGTATTACTGCACTTAAACCCTAAATCATTAGTATTCATATGAAATTATGTAGGTAAATTTATACATTATTGACTGTAAGAAGTTTCTTCACCTCTGAAACTGTCCATGGTGGGCACTCTTGGTGTGGCTTTCTTCGAAGATTTCACTTGGTAGAGATGATGTTCTGAGTGAAGAATAGTCTCCCGTTTTCACCGGGGTAAGTGGGAATATGGGGAAGTTTCTTTTTTTTCAATTTACATTTTTACCCATATACAAAACCTCTTATTTATCTTCTTTAAAAAGTCATCATCTTGGCCCTAGATTACACTTCAATCGGATGGCTCTAAATCATTCTTCAAGTTCTTTATTAATCTATGTTCTCCCTAGAAACCTACTCTCTCTCTCTCTCTCTCTCTCTCTATATATATATATATATATATATATATATACCGTTAACACATAATCCCATATATCTTATCATTATATCACACAGTACGTTTTAAAAACTCCCTCATATATAGTTAAAACTTATGGGTTGCAATTTCAGACTGAAATTATAGAAGAGTTGATATATGGTTTTTAAAAAGTTAATTTAAGATATGTTTAATGTAGTCTATATTTAATCTATAGTCTTGAGAGATTAATCTTAGCCTTTGAATCAGCCTCATCAATGGTCCAGATTGAATTTTAAGATTTTGGGCGGTGTGATATTTTTGTAATTAACATGTGATGCTTTTACAATCATATGTGATTGTACGTTGAATCACATGTGATTGAATATTAAAATTTCAGAACTATGATTTTTATATAAACTTTATTAAATAGAACTCAGTTAATTTTGAATTGTAATATTTAATTTTGAATTAAAGAAGAGTTGATATGGATATTATTAAGTATTATCGATTCATGTCTCTAATCACGACCCTAAACCTATGTGTGATTCACATGTTCATGAATCACACTAGGTTCATATATTTATAAACCTAGCTCAGATTTATAAATCTGTAAATTAAAAACATCAAAATGGAAACGGTGCCTAAACAATTATATATCTTCAAAAAGCAAAAATGACGGAAAAACAATGAAAGATAGTAAGAAATTATCGTCAAAAACTGAAAAAGTTATTAGAAACCAGATAAAATCGCAAAAACAAATTGTTAATATGATGAATTATAAAAAGTTAGTTATTTTTTTAATATAATAAATTTAAATACATACAACAACAATATAAATAACTTTTTTTATAATCAATTAAATATTCTTACCTATTATAAAATACTAAGAGGCAAATGAGGCATCATCATAAAGGGTTTATAACCGTTAAGAGCGGTGACGATGACCCACAAAAAGCTTCATTAGAGCTAGGGTGGGTGTGATTGCAAAAACCAGGAGACACGCCACCAACTACCATTGCCATTTTCCACTTTAAATTAATCATAATGTTATTATTTTTTTATATTCCTCAATAATTATTTAACTTACCTAATACAAATTATCACTAACGTTACAATTATCCACATCTTTTCGTCTTATACACTTAGCTTATATTAGTTCTTTTTTGTTTTAAATAAAAAAACTAAAAATAAAAACGATAGTTGTGAACTTGTGATTATATAAATACAACCAAGTTGATTATTTTCTTTTTTTTGAACTGCAATCATAATATTAACAACACATAAGTTCACAATGTTTTCTCCACACGATTACACAACATCACCATTCTAGTCTAATGGTTTAGACAGATCCATCTAACACAACATCTAACACAACATCTGTGATTATATAAAATACAACCAAGTTGATTTATCCCAAATTTATGAGAATTGTAAGTTTTTTTAATGGCTCCTAAATTTATCCCAAATTTATTTATGATTGAGTTCGAACCTATAACCTTAAGCAATAGCAACATCAACATAAACTACCCAATATCAATATGCTAGAAGTAAAAAAATATAAATGTATTCCAATATATCAATGACATAGCCTTATCATTCAAAGTTGAAAGAAGCACACTTGATTAAAGAAAGATAATTTAAACACAACATTAATTTGTTATAATAATAAAAAGTGTTTTTTAACGGTTTCTAAATATATATCACTTTGTTCTTAACGAAATTTGAACATCTTTAATCAATGGAGCACCACACCAAAATATTTTATGCTTACCATTAGGTTACAAACTAAGAATATAAAGTGTTTATTTAAACTATTATATCTTTAAATATATACGTGAATAAAAAAGCAAAAAACCGATATAAGAACGCATAAAAGTCATAATAATCATATACAATAAAATAGTGGCCAATAGAAATATAGTAGTAAAAATATAAAATAAATAAATTAGATAGCCTACACAGTTTACAAGCGACATTAATTTTTTTCTTTCTTTAGGCTTCTTTATTTTTTTTTTTTTTTTTTTTTTTTGTCTTTGTTTGCTTGCATGTTGTGCTTAGCAATTTGTTTTTTCTGTAAGAGCAATAAAATCTGCCTTTTTTGAACTCTAGTGACATTTATATCAACTTGCAAACATAACAAATCCATATACAAGTATATGTACGTACTTCTAGATATTTAAGTTAATAAATAATTAAAAATAAAGATTACTCTAAATATCAGCGGAAAATATACTCTTATATATAGATATATGACACTGGAGAATCAAGATCTTTTCTACGTTTAAATGTCTTTTTTTTAATACATATACATGATAGTTTTTATATAAAATTCAACTTTACAAATCCAATATATTTCTTCAATCATTTTACTTCAACGTATCCCAATGATATCCCTAAACCCTAAATAAATAAAAAAGAAATATAATATAAAATATAATAAATGAGATGAATCGAATGATTCCAAATAATTCTCGCAATAAAAATAGTTATTAATGAAAATATACCGTATATGTAATTATGTGTGCATCAGAACTTTAACAATGAATACTTTTAAAGTTAAATAGTCGTTCTAATGATCGTTGTAAATAAAATGTTAAATATTGAAGTCGAAAACAATGGTTATAAAAGTTGTTTAAACTTATTTTTAAAACGTATAATTAAACTAGTTTCTGCGGTCAAAGTTATTTTTAGTTTTTTACTACGATTTAGATAACAAAATCGATCGAATAACAAATATTATTATTAATGTTGGTTTTTAACCCCAAACTTCATAGAAATTATATGTGTGGTGTGTAAGTTTATAGAGTTTCAACTCAAAATGAATTTGTTATAAATGAGAGTAGTAAATCATAACACTTATAAAGCAGATTACAAAGTTACTTCCTGTTTGATGTGAAACATTACTCAACAAATTTACACACACACATTAGCATAATACTCGCGTCAATGAATTTAGGTTATAGGTTATTCAAATTCATAAGTTCTATTTATACACATTTTCTAATAATTAAGTTCAACTATTTATTATGTGATAAATTATTTATAGTGAATTGTTTAATTGTTAAAATATTTGTAATAGTTAAGTTAATTGGTCTTGACTTGATGTTTTAAATATTTTATTATTATGAAAGGTTTATTCACTAAAATGATATATATGAATGTCATTTAATCTATTTAATAGTTACTTCATTTAATAATTTTTATTTAGTTGGCTTAAAGGTTAATTAATAATTTCAAATTACTTAAATTAAAAGATTAAAAAAAACCTAAATATTTTATAAAACAGTATATATATATATATATATATATATATATGATAAGGTTAAATAAGAATTTGACTTTTAAGTGTTTGACATAGCTTCTTTGTTGACATCGTAAATTAAGCATGCATGAGTTGAGAGATGATCTCAATATCATTATATTATGCCTACATAATAAAATTATTATTTAAATTGCATGCTCCTTTAGGTAGGTATTTTAATGTAATTAGTAGTATGTATCAAACGATTTTATACTCATATATAATTATATTAATTAAAAAAATCTAGTATAAATAAAAAGTTCAATAATTTTACTCGATCTCTAATTTGCTAAATATGTTTTTTTTGAACGGCAAACACATACATATTCCTACTAAATCTATACCTAAATCTACTTCATTAACTGGACTTAAATCTCTAATTTTTTATGAGGAAAACCACTTTACAACATATACGGCGTAGGAGTCATACATGCATATACAAGTTAATTAATACACATTTCATTCAAGACAGAATAATAAAGCGAAAAAGTAAGACGTACGTTCTAGTATAAATAAGATCTTGTTTTTCGTTAAAAAAGTGTAACATAAAAAGTATGGATAGTACGTTATTGCTTAGTAATGTCTCATGTAAGTGACTTCGTAATGTGTTTAAGAAGAGTCTTGCGCTACTTTATTCATAGCCAATTAGAGAGCAAGGTTCACCCATGATTGATTAAATGCCACATATATAGACTACACATAATCCATGATTAAGTATCCATGTGTTGCCACTTAGGTTATAGCCTAGTGTTAAGCACTTAGGTGCTTTGGTATGGTAATACCCATTGACCAAAGATCATGGGTTCAAGTTCCACGGTAGACAAATTGATGTAAAATTAGGTGTCATTCAAAAAAAGTATCCATATGTTAGACAAAAAATGTAACTTCGTAACTTATTTAACAATTCAGAGCCATGAGCAATTGGGCTTTTGCCTCCTATAGTTAATTAGTTTTGAATATAAACTTTACAATTACAATTGAAACGATGTTTTGAGAACATTTTTGTTCGATGTATTTAATCTGGCAACTAATTATAAATTAATTAGATGGAAACATTATTGTTAATTTCATATATTTTACAAAAAAGAAAAAAAATGTTATTGATCACATTGATAGTTTGAAAGGTAACTTTGTTAACATAAATATCCAAATTTAATTATTAAACTTAACACATACTATATTTTCTTAGAAAATAAGTGTAAGTTTCAGGTTATAAAAAACTATATATCTTAATTTTTGTATAAACTATTGTAAATTTAATTTAATTACTGAAAAGGACGTAATTAAGGTTAACAGAATCCTTCTTTTAATTGTAAAAAAATGTACTTTACAAGAAAGTATTTCCACCTTATCTTTTCCTTATTGCAGCAGAAGGTTTCAATGTCATGCTGAAAGAAGCTTGCGACAAACAGGTCTTTTTGCCGTTGCATATTGGGGTCAATAAGGTAAGAGTGTCACATCTTCAGTATGCGGATGACACAATTGTGTTTGGAAAATGGAACGTTAAAAATTTGCAAAGGTTAATTGCTCTGTTGAAAAATTGGGAAAAGGCTTCGGGTCTCAAAGTCAATTGGTCAAAGAGTAGTGTTTGGAATTATGGGGTTTCGCTTGAAGAAGGGGCTTGGATGGCAGATTTGTTAGGTTTTAAACAGGGTTCAGGAACGCTAAAATACCTGGGGGTCCCAATAAATTTGTCAATGAAAAGAAAATTGCATTGGATTCCGGTTCTACAAAAGTTTCAATCTAAATTAGCGGGGTGGAAAGTGAAAACGTTATCGTATGGGGGAAGGTTGACTCTCATTAATTCCGTATTATCCAGCTTGCCGGTGTACTTCATGTCTTTGTTTCGTGTACCAGCCAGTATCCTTTACTCTTTAGATAAATTTAGGAGGGATTTTTTTTGGGGGATTGGGGGGGAGGGTATCAATAAAATTAATTGGGTTAAATGGTCGGATATAACTGTTTCTATGGGTCGGGGGGGTTTGGATGTCCAAAACTTAAATCACTTGAATCTGTCGTTGTTGGGCAAATGGTGGTGGCGGTTTTGGATAGAGAAAAATGGATTTTGGGTTCATATTATAAAGAGCATTTACGGGGGGTCGGGAGGTTGGGATCGTTTGCCTTTATTCAACAAGTTATTTTCAGTGGGAGGGGGAGTTTGGGAAAGTATTTTTCTCTCTCGCAGGTGCCTAGCTTCCAAAGGAATCGATCTTTTGGCTTTACAAAATATCAAAGTTGGGAACGGTGGTGATACAAGCTTTTGGCATGATGAATGGCTGGGGTCGCCTTCTCTAGCTCTACAGTTTCCAAGAGTCTTTGCGAAGCTGAACAAAGAAGACAAGAAGGTGGCTGAGTTTGGGCGTTGGTCATCGTCTGGGTGGTGTTGGGATTTGGGTGTCGAAACTATGATCAGGGGAAGAACGGCGCATCAAATCAATAACCTTTTGTCAAAATTAGAGAAAGTAGAGCTATCCCAAAATCACCCGGATTCAAGATCGTGGTCTCTCAGTGACGACAACAACTACTCGGTCAAAAAAATGAGGGAACTGTTGGAAGATCTTCAATTCGCAGATGCAGCTCCTCAGCAACCTACTTTTTGGTCCAAGTACGTCCCAAAGAAAATATGCATTTTCAAATGGAGAGCGTTTCGAAATAGACTACCGGTTAGGGTGAATCTAGACAGCAAAGGGATTGATCTTCATTCTATCCTTTGTCCGAGATGTGAAAAAGAAGTTGAATCGGTAGACCACGCTTTGTTTGGTTGCAAGTCGTTACAGCAGATTTGGATTGACTTACATGGATGGTGGGGTCTGAATTATTCCCAGGGGCGAAACTTCAAAGATGTGGAAGAGACCAGCGATCAATTGGGCTCCAAGGCGAAAATGTTTTGGTTTCTTGCTGTAATGGTAACGGCCCATTTAATTTGGGCAGATAGAAATCGGATAGTCTTCACGGGTGCGGTTCACAATCTGAATTCGGTTTTGGTAAATACCAAATCTTTTCTTTTTCAATGGGTGAAGAGTAGATTGAAGAACAACAAAGACTTTTGGTGGCAAGATTGGCTGGTAAATCCGGGTGGTGCAAAGTTCCCGGATTAAAGTGCTTCGTATTTTTGTTATTTGGAGTATGTGTTTTTAGTAGAGTGTTGGTACACCTGGACTTATAGAGATATGCATACCTCACGTCTTGTGGATTTGTATATCTTTTAATAAGTTTGTAGGTGTTGTTGTATCCCTTTTTTATCTTAAGTATATAATATAAATTGCTTGCCTTTCAAAAAAAAAGAAAGTATTTCCTGAACCATAAAATGAAATACATTAATTTTATTACAAATTTTATTTTTGTATTATTTTCTCAACAAATTGACATAGTTTGAAAATACAAGTTGGTGATTAGGAAATCTTCATTTATTCACTAGCTTGTGGCAATATGTAGATAAAAGTACTACATATTGATGATTACCCATTTTTGATCTTTTATGAAAGTGTGCATGCATGGACTTTGGCATGGTGGTGTCTTTGTCAAAAATAGTTTGGTTTAGTAGTCAACCCTTAAAACAAGGTACCATGTCCTTTGTGATTATTGAAACATTTTGTTGTTATTGTATGAGGTGTAGAGCTATATTTCTTTTTTTTAAATACATGACAAAAAAATGTTAACTTGCCAATATTATTATCCATATATGGTATTCAAGTTAAAGTTGATCGATTAAGTTCATAAGGTTTAACTTATCAATACACAAACTTGACTCACAAATTTCTCGCTCTCAAATGCTTATACCAACTTATAATAATCGAAGAATTTTATCTATGTACTTAATGAAAAATAAATAAATAAGCGGAAAGGGTTAAAATGGGAAAGAATCATGCTTCTTTCATGTATTTTTATCAACTACAATGGTCACTTCACAAATTTTTTAACTACCAATTAATGCTCTTTTTGTATGTTCAAAGATGTTGGTAAATATATTCAATGTGTAAGTTAGTAGGGTTCCAACTCAAAACCAATTGGTTATGAGGGGAGTAGCTCAAGATTCTTATAAAGCTCATTACAAATTCACTCTTCATCCGATATGAGACATTACTCAACACAATCTAGTAAACTTTTATAATGCTTTTCTTAAGATAAATTATCATTTTACTAAAATGGTCGGTTTTGGGGTTACCAAACGCTAAGATGGTGTACAGCGAATAGTGTGATGCCAATGTGATTGAAGCATCGTGGTGTGATGTCACTTTAAGCGACAAGAACACTCAAAGTAAAAACGAAGATAGATGAAATGACCATTTTGCTTTCATGTACATAGTACACGAGAATGTGCATACATAAACTAACTAAACATTACCCAAAGGATTTGAGTTATAATTACTTTACTTTTAGATGTGTGAGTGTATTTGTCGTTTAAAAAAAACATGGTAGAACAGACATTCAATCTCAATAACTATAAGTTAATAAAGTCAACATTCAACCCAAATAAACGAGTTGAAGTTATGAAGTAACAGCATCATCGACGTCCATTATTGAATTACACTTGACAAATGTTTTTACTGGCAATAATGTCATACTGCTAAGGCATTTAAATTGCGATAAATAAAACAATTATATTAATGTCGTATTAATTGTTCGTTGAATTATTAAACAGATATCTATATATTTCATTCATTTAATCATATATAGTGACATTTATAAATAAAGAAAGTTTGAATAATAAATTTCATGGGTTGTGATAAATGATAATAATGGACGAATCACAAAAGGTTAGCGCCTTTCAAATTCAAGATCTTAATATCGTAGAAATGGTCAAAAGGATCAAGAAATTATAGTACTAATAATATTTCGAGCGAATATATACTTAAACATGTTAACTTATATGAAAGGGAGTTTATTTTTCTACTTATAAATTTGATGCATCCACTAAAGGTATAATACCTTTAAAGCTATGTTATAAGTTAGTGAAACATAAGTTTGTAGTGAATGAATCAACTTTACAAGTGGAAATATCATCTCCCTGTATGAAAAATCAATAAGGATTAAAGAACTTTTATAAAATAATGTCAGGTGTTTTTAAATTAGACCAGGATCACAAACTACTGAACGAGTTAAGATTCTATTGAGTTTGAGATCAAGATTGAGTCTAAAAACAAGCTCGGAATATATAACAAGCTAAACTTAAGTTTATAAGAGTTTGACTCGAGCTTTTATAAGCTTTACATAATATAAGTGTGCACATTATTAATGAATTTTAATTATAATTTGAGCTTAGATAACTAGATACGATTACTGATACGTATTTTATTTGTTTTACAAATATGCACCGACTTTTTTTTTAATATTAATATTGCATGAATTAAACAGCAAATTGACACTAAAATCATGGTTCGTGTGGTCGGAAACAAAGACGCATTTTATTAACGATAATGCTTTATTTCACCTATAGCTTACGTTGAGGGACTAAATCCGCAATTAGAGGATAGTTTGGGGTGGAAAACTGAGATTACGTCACAAATAATGTAAAATGATTTTGGATTAAAGGAAGCATAAGTTGAGATGGCCGAGTTGGTCTAAGGCGCCAGATTAAGGTTCTGGTCCGAAAGGGCGTGGGTTCAAATCCCACTCTCAACAAATTTTATTTTTGCTTTGTTTTCTGTTTTTTTAAAAATTATAATTTATATTTACATACAAAATATAAATCAAGAAATGAAGAACTCTTGTATTTTAAAGCCCAATCTCAACAAACTTTTTTTTTTTTCCGTTTTTATAAAAGTTATAATTTATATTTACATACAAAAATATAAAGCAAAGAAATGAGAACTCTTGCATCTTAAAATTAAAAGTTATATTCAATTTTTAAATTTCCCCCTAAAACGATTTTCTAGCTTCATGACTAATCGAATATGTCATATAAGTTTCGATAAAGTTAAATTATCTGGTAATGAAAAGAGTAAATTGTATTAAAACATATAAATTTTGTCTTAGTTACTACTATATACAACCAATATTATTTCTTAAAAATACTACAACCAACTGTCAAAATCTTCACATTGCATAATTGCATGCAACATGTTATATATTATGAAAGTTATAATAAAGTTCATTGTATACAATGTTGTTAGAACAACAAACACAAAAAAAAGTTGTCTATATACAAGGATGGAATTATAAGAGTTAATTAGATTATTTATAAATATATAAAATTAGTTACATACAATAGTAACTAAGACAAAGTTTACTACATTTCTATACAATTTTCTTTAATGAAAAAGTAAATTATCTTAAATGATATAGTTTGCAAAGTCGGTTGTTATTATTGACTTTCTTAAAATTCGATTACCATTTGCTTATGTTACGGTCGCAAGTCTTTAAAAATTTTGTTACTTGACTAACAAGCATCAATTTAATTAGAAGATATGACTTTTTATTTATTTAAAATTAAATCTTAGCCATTCATTTTTGTTAAAATTTAAACTCAATTTTAATTTATATGAGATAAAAATTATATCTAAGTTAATATTTTATTATATAATATATATATATATATAAGGAGCGGTTCAAACGAAAACTGTTTTTCGTACGAGAACTGCGATAACTAACGTGGACCAATCATTTAATTATATGTCTTAAAACATTTTAATTAAATAAAAAGGGTATGTTTGTCTTTTTATTATTTAAACAAGCTATATATGTTTAACTATACTCCCCTGTGCAAGACCTGAAGCTACAAAACACAAATACATTTAACGTTTACGTCTAAAGTACGAGATACTTGAGCGTTTATAATCTTTTGGATGGTATGACAAGAAGTAATAAAAGAGTTATCAGTGATGCACATGGTTCTTCAAAGTAATTAAAAAATAACATGCACCTTTCCCTAAACTTCATGATTGTAAAATGAAATAAAGTTTATCTTTTTTCCATGTCGTATATTCCGTCAAACGTATTTAATTATACTCAAATTAGATTGCGTGTATGGATTTTTAGAATTTCCTATTGATTATATCAAAATTGAATTTGTGTTATTTAAACGTACAACCTGTTGCTATGGATTTTTAGAATTTCCTTGTAATCATGCAAAAAAATTCATATACTTGCTAAATGTTTGAACATGCACTATAGGTGTTTGTTGAAATGTCTCAAAGAGAAAAACAATGTGTTTTAGTTTTGATTGTTGAATATTCTACTTGTAGTCTTTGAAATGATTTGTCCACTGTTTTTTAATTGTATTGGAAATTTATTTTTAATTGAAATTATAGGCTCAATATCAGTTTTCATGTTTATACATAAAAAAGAGAAGTCAATACGTCTGATTTGAACTTTCTCACTGCTCTTAAAGGCTCGCACCCTTCATGGCTCTGGCAAAGTTTTCTAGAAGGACGTGACTTACTGCTTCATGGTATTAGATGGCAAGTTGGAAATGGTTCGTTTATCTCGTTCTGGCAGAATAAATGGATTCCCTATGATAAGGATTTCTATGTTAAACACCCTAAGGGACCCTTTTCGCCAAACCTCCTTGTCTCCGACTTTATATCCAATGGTAAATGGGACTTACAAAAGCTCCTTTCTGTGGTATCTTCATCCGAGGCACACTTCATTAGTTCCATTCCGATTTCTAGAACGCGCTCACCTGACAAAATTATTTGGCACTTTGACCCTAAAGGAAATTATACCGTCAAATCGGGATATCGACAGGCGATCTTTCTTCGGGATTTACCTTTATCTCAAGGAGCATCTTCTTCGCTCTCACCTGATAAATCTTTCTGGAAGAAAATTTGGTGTCTTCCTATTGTGCCAAGAGTTAAAAATTTCTGGTGGAGAGCTTGTCAAAATGCATTGGCAACGAAAGAAAATTTGTTTCGTCGAAAATGTGGTTCTTCTCCGTTATGCCCTATTTGTCATGCTGAGCCTGAAACTATTGAACACATGCTCCTCAATTGCCCATGGACGAAGGCTGTTTGGTTCGGATGTCGCCTTTCTCTTCGCTTGGACTCCGTTAACATTTCTTTAGCTGCTTGGGTGATGGAGCTTTTGTCGTCTCTTACCTCCCCAAATGAAAAAATCAAAACCCATGGTTCTATTGCGCAGGTTTCATGGCACATCTGGAAGGCGAGAAATGCAGCCGTTTTTGATAGTACCCCTCCATGCCCTCTTCGAACGATCATGCTTAGTGCTCATTTAGAAAATGAAACTGTTGCTGCTCTTCAGCCTCTAAGATCCGATAACTCCCCTTCCCCCCTTGTGCAGGATGATGCTTCTAACTCTGGTTCACGTCGGTGGATCCCCCCCACCTATGGTCTCGTGAAACTCAACTGTGATGCATCATTTTTTTCTGATTTTTCTGCTCAAGGTGTAATTGCTCGGGACTCACGGGGATCCATTATTTTCTGTGCCGCTGACTGTGCAAGCGCGTCTGATCCGCTCGGTGCTGAGCTTTTAGCTATTCGTCATGCGTGTGGTTTGGTTTCTCAATTTCAATGGGATTATGCGGCTGTTGAATCTGACTCAAAAACTGCTATCCTTCTGTCATCCTCGGAAAATGTGCCTCCATGGAAGTTTGCAGCCATTGTAGAGGATATTAAGGCTTATGCATCCCAACATAAAATTTCTTTTGCATGGGTCCCTAGAAATTGTAATTTTGCAGCCCATGCGGTGGCAAAATTGGGTGTTACTTTGCGTTCCTCTTTCTTTTGGGATGTATCGTTTCCTGATCAAATTTCCTCTATTGCGAGGAGTGATGTGATTTAATTATTGAAAGTTGGGGCTGCTGCCCTTTTGTTCAAAAAAAAAAAAAATACGTCTGATTTGGTTATTTCTTTACATTGCACCTCTGCATATGCACAAATGCGCATGTTAGAAAAACTACATTTGAATTTGTGATTAAAAAAACTAGGTGAATATGTGAAAAAAGATTTGCATCTGTGCAAATATTCTATAAAACCTATTTTAGAAAAAATATTTGCACATGTGAAAAAATATTTGCATTTGTGCAAATATTTGCATTTTTGCACATGTGAAAATGTCGAGCTGCGGTAAAAAAAACCCAGCAAACACATAAAAAAAGTTTCGAAAAAATATAGCAAGATCGGTCTCGAATTAAAGAGTATAATTTTCTCGTTAATTTGATATAATTTTTGTAATCTAACACCCCCCCATTTCATAGATATATTAGTTAAAAAAATATGGCGGTAAAGTAAAAATGTCCAAATTACTCTTAATTAATTAAGGATAAGTTTGATAAAATTAAGGTTATCCATTAACAACACTTTATTTCAACACTCATCTCTTTGATCAATGGCTATAACTGGTTCTCGCAGTTCTCGTACGAAAAACGGTTCTCGTTTGAACCGTCCCACACACACACACACACACACACACACACATATATATATATATATATATATATATATAGAGAGAGAGAGAGAGGGAAGTTCCATCGAGAACAAAAAAAATGCGAGAACTGCGAGAACCGATCTAAACCGTAAAATATCTACCAAACGCCAAGATATTAAATTATGAAAACTATACCAAATATGCTCTTTAACATGACATTCATATTGTTATATTTTTTTCAACAAAAAAAATTCGTTTTTGCCGGGTTTTTATTTTATCACTATAAGGTATGTTACATATATGTAATCGGTATTTAACATATTTGTAATCAGTACTATAAGGTATGTTACATATATGTAACGATTTTTTTTTCTTGAAAAAAATATAGCAATATGGATGTCATATTAAAGAGCATATTTTTATCGTTAATTTGGTATAATTTTCATAATTTTATATGTTGGCGTTTAGTAGATATTTTAGTTTTAAAAAGATGGGATCAGTTCTCGCAGTTCTCGCATTTTTTTTTGGTTCTCGATGGAACCCTCCCCTATATATATATATATATATGCGCTCCACTCTTCTCCATTTATTAGTAATATTAATATTAAGTAATAATTAATTAAATATTATTTGTATTAGTTTTACAACATACATTCAATTACTTAATTAATCTTTTAACAAGGTTTTGGTGTCCGCGCGTTGCGGCTCGCGGGGTTTTAACGACTACATTTTATAACATATAGAAATCAACACCTTTTTTACTCGCGCACTGCGTAATTGTAGGAGAATCCCGAGTTAAGCATAAAAGTTATTCTAGAATATGCAGTTGATACTTTATGTCCTTCTTCCTCATAT
Organism: Pulicaria dysenterica; assembly: GCA_947179395.2. Classification (NCBI taxonomy): domain Eukaryota; kingdom Viridiplantae; phylum Streptophyta; class Magnoliopsida; order Asterales; family Asteraceae; genus Pulicaria; species Pulicaria dysenterica. Next base: position 73,278,243 of record OX359292.1, on the reverse strand, counting down.
AAACAATCACCAGTCACGCAAAAAGTATGGGTTACTCGCAAAATTCAACATGAATGATAAATTATCAAATTTTAGAAGTATGATGTCTACCATTTATAACATATATGACAAGTTCGAGAAGTATACATGAAGATTATATTGATAGTAACATAATTGAGGCCCATTTGTTTATAACATAACATGTCAAATTATAGGAATATGTAAAATACATTTGACCAAAAACACATCTAATATTTTAACTTTATTGCAGTTAGCAACCAAGAACCCTTGCTAAATTATCCGAGAGATTGATTTGATTGTGTTGATTGTATATATAAGGTGGAAGATCTGTTCATATATCTTTGTATCAAACAATAAACAAACTTTAAAATACACATCTATTGAAAATCCAAAATTAAAAACCTCAAGAAATCTGAAACTTACTACAGACACGCACTACCGTTGTAAAAATATGCAAAATCGAGCCTTTTCCACTACTAATTGTCACACAAATCAACCATGTGTCATACAACATTAGAAGGCAGTAGTGGACCATAAGATTATTTTCAGATGTTAACTTTTACTATATTAGACTTTGAGGTGGACTTTGTTGATTAATTATTTTCAGATGTTAACTTTAACTATATTAGACTTTGAGGTAGACTTTGTTCGTTAGTTTTTTAAATATTAAGTTTAATAAATTAAACTTTGAGGTAGAACTTTTATATTAAAAAAATAATCCTTATGAGAAAACTACATTTACCATAGATAAAAAAAGTCCTTAGTTTAGATATATAATAGCCTAAGTGTAAAAAAAACCACTATTGATGAATAGTGCTTAGGAATAGTAACATTTATTTGATAAATGTTAGTAGTTTTAATTTAATTTTAATTATTTGATAAATATTAGTAGTTTTAATATTAATAACAACTAGATCAAATACTCATGTATTATTGACTGAAATTAATATAAAATTCTTTTAATTTTTAAGAAAGTTTGAGATCGGACTATTCTTTCATACATTCAATTCCTTAATAATCTTTTAATATTAATAATAACTAGATTAAATACTCATGTATTACAGACCGGAATTAATATAAAATACTTTTAATTTAGGAAAAATACTCGAATATACAACAAACTATACCAATATTGTTATTGTATGCAATCAACTTTATTTTCTACCTAAAATACACACAACTTACAAATTTGGTTCATTGTATGCAATGGGTAACCTGATTACCAGGTTACCGATCATTGATTGTATACAGTGAACAATATTTGAAAGTTGTTTGTATTATTAGGTACCAACTTTCCTTTATTTTTGGAGAAGTAACCGGTAAGTTACCTATTGTTATATGTAACTTGCATGCAATGAACGAAATTTGTAAGTTGCTTGTATTTTTAGGTAGAAAATAAAGTTGGTTGCATAGAATGACAATATTGGCATAGTTTGTTGTATTTTCGCACAATTTGCCCTTTTAATTTCTAAGAAAGTTTAAGATTGGTCTATTCTTTATTCATACAAAAACAATCACAGTTTTAACTATGCGCGCAAATATAAAATGACACTTTCGCATAAATAATTATATATGATTATCCAAGTTTGAGATGGAGCTATTCTTTCGTTCATACAAAAAAACAATCAAATATTCAGCTAAGAAAATATAAAATGATACTTTTATATAAATAATTATGATTATCTGTGTTTAAACTTTAAACTAGTTTAGATAATAAAAAAATAAGTTACATAAACTAAGTATACTATTTTATAGTAGCATGTTATTCGCTGGTTATTACCCTATTATTTTATTAATATATATATTATAAGCATATTAATTTAACGTATCACATAAAGTATTAAACGTTTGTTTAAGATTAAATCATAATGCCATATTGAAAATTGAAATGGGTTGTTTTTGGCTTCTTCTTCCTTTGTCGCCTATGGTTCAACGCTTTCATTGTCTTTGTGTCAAAATTATACTACCATACAATTTCAAGGAAAAAAAACATGTGCATAATAAATATTTAGAAACGCATTTGATAAACAAATGCTTGGTAGCTCAGTTGGCTAAGGCTTTGTTTGTTTAGGACTAGGTCATCCCTTCGACTCTTCTCGCCCATATATATTTTTCTGTTTCTTTTGATCGGCTGCCTTTTATTACATATATATGCCTGTTTGTTTTTTCTTTTTTCTTTTTCAAATTTATCTTAGTTAAAAATCAGTGTACGCATTAAATGTTTTTATTTGTTTCTTAATTTGAAGTATGCATTAATTTAATGTTATCCATTTTTTGTCTTTACCGTTTTATTATTTATAAAAGTTATATAGCAACTTTTATAGCTCTTTTTTGTTTTATTATTTTTGTTTTTTTTCATATTTTTCTAATTAGTTTTATAAAACTATTCAACAAAAATTTAATGTCGTAATTATATACTTTTTTATAACAAAGTTTTTTTTATAAATCATGTTGTAACGTATGGATAAATAAGTCATATCCTTATATTTATCAGGAAAAAAAAGAACAGACATATGATAAATTGATAAAGTAGCGAAAAAGAACATATGAGGTTTTTTAAAGTAAGTAACACAGTTGCTTTTGTATGAGGTGCCACAAGTTCGAAATTATATCGTTGTATTTTTCATTTCCTTAAAATTCTTCTTTTTTAAACAAGCAGCAAGTTATATATATATATATATATATATATAGGCAAAAGTTCAAACGAGAACTGTTTTTCGTGCGAGAACTGCGAGAACCAATCTGAGCCGTCCAATTCCCCCTCCTTTAATGTCATTGTCCACCCATGAATTAATCACATTCACCCTGCACACTTAATCCCCTCCACGCTCTCCATCCATGAACTTCCCATATTCAAAGAACGACTAAGATTGGTTCTCGCAGTTCTCGTTTGGACTATTTATTCGTACTTTACGGTGGAAAATAAATAATAAATATTTTATTACAAAAATTGCGAGAAAGTTTAAAAGAAAGCATATTTCATCGTCGTATATTAAGGCTGTGTTTGTTCATTAATATTTATCATATTCAAGCAATATTGTTGGGGTCATGATTCAAATAATAATAATACTAAAAGGCTTAAATAGATACAACTAATAAATAATATGATTCATACATTTTACTCTAATGATCTTGGACATCCTATTCTATAATTTTTATCACTTCTAGTTGGTTAGTATGTCTACTTTTTCTATTTTTCTAATAAACAATTTGGTCGTGGAGAAATTGCACTACAACATGACGATGTCAATACATGTGAGATGATCATGCGTATCCGACATGCTAGAAGTAGTCGAGTTGCAAGATTTTTGTTTTGGCATGCATATTTTAGTGTTGTTGGTTACTACAACAACATCAATGTACTAAACCAATTATCTTTGTTCAACGACGTGTTAGATGTTGTTGCTTCTCTCGTTACGGGTTAATGGAATGCAATACAAACCTTGCGGACAGGATACATCCCGAGTGGACTATTTGTGAAAGCATTTTTGTTTTCAACCGGCTCAAAACATATAAGGTTCAAAACAACACAAAAATCGGCAAAAAAATAACTTAGGATGAGTTTCATTGTCCTGGACTACTTTAATTTAACTGTTTCTATTTTTTTCTTTTAAAAAAATAACTTGAAACATAATGTTAGGAAGTGGGTAGGCAGGTACAGTGGCACACAACAAAAATAAAATAAAAGAAGGAAACCAAAGATCAAACTCTGGCTACCTCTATCACTGTTAAAGTACCTCTATCTATGATAGGAAGATGTGTCATAACATGAATTATAATATGATTAACATTACAATTTTTTATGCAGAAAAGTACAAAACAAATTTCTGCAAAATATAACAAATAGTATGATCACACCATTAGGCCATGAGTATAATATAAAATGAATATCAGGATTTTAGTATAAAATATTGAATTGAAAATATTGTTGGCGTTGCTTATTAAATTGATTATTGACCTATTTATACAATCAAGCTATGTTATTCTATGTTAAAATCCTAATATACATTTAACGTAATAACAAGAACATAACATCCCTCCAAATAAAACCATCTCAGCAACCCATTTTCAAAGTAGAAAAATCATATTCGTTCGTTCCTTCCACACTTGGTTTGTGCCTAAGCTTCTTTTTCCCCTTTTGCTCCCGGCCTTCTAACGATTCTTAAGCATAAGATTGATTTTGCCTTTTCTTATAAAAACAAAAAAAAATATATAATAATAAAGCTTTATATGCAAATTTGTTTAAATATTGAAGCAATGATAAATGCCAAGATTTTTTTAGCTTCAAAGGCTTAATGATAGATAATAAATGGTGGGCTTGGATTAGATAAGATAACATATGAATGCAAGTCGCAATTCATTGGGCTGGACACAACAATGTCCATGAAGCTATGAAGGCATAAAGCCATGAACTATGATAGAGCCGACAGTTTGTTTTCAAGTACCTATTAGGGTTTTCACCATATCCTTGTAATCTATAAATAGGCTTTATTGTAATACAATATATACCTACGGGATTTTCATTATTCTTTACTTTTAGTTACAACTGGTATGGATAAACTAAGAAAAATACCCAACTTGATGAAGAAAACTAAGTTCAAAACTTACAAAGGGTTTGGAGATCTTATAAAGAACCGTTAGAACTTAGAACTATTCTTAGTCACGTATTTCAAATGTAGTTATGAAAATTAGACGCATTTGGTAAAAAACTGCGTTTGAAATCCATGGACACATTTGAAATGCATAACCCATAATGGTTCTGATGTTGTTATTTATATTAATAATTTTATTTGGTTCGCTCCGTGTATACATCTCAACCCATTAACCCAAACCCAACTCTCTTTTTTCACTCATTGCAAATCAACAGAGATGCATTTGAAAAGGGTAACATTGAATTATACACTCCCTTGAACAATGTAGTTGATTCACAACTTGGCGAAAGCAGACCACAAACCAATGATTGTAAAAATAGAATCGAAGATCAAGATGGACATATTGAAGAATACGTTCAATTGAATGATTTACTGATTCAGTGAAGACATGAATCGGTGAATCAACGATCCATACATTGGTAAAGCTAAATCGAAAGATGGTTTGATCATTGCAATATTTCCTTTATCGCAAATCAATAGAGATTTTTGGAATTACATTATCAACAAGAATGCTGACGAGATTATTGATTAGTTGATTGGAAATTTTCAGCCAAATGTCATCGACTTTGAAAGGACGATTGGTCATGTTGGAAAAAGGATATCATTTGATGTGAAAATATTGTCCCCAAAGATGATATGTTCCCATTTAAATTGAAGAAAAAACAATTCCATGTTCATCCCAGTTTATGTACGACAATTAATAAAGCTTAGGACCAAACAATTTTGAGTGTTTGTGTTTTATTTTACACTATATGAGTATTATCATTCGAGCAGTTTTACGTAACACTGTCTAAAGGGCGTAATAAGGTAACATAAAATTTTATGTCAATATGATTGTAATTTGACTAATTTCTATACCATAAATTTCTTTATCTCTATTTGAAAACAACACGTTTGACAATCAAAAATAGAATTGCATCAACTATATTCTTGACCGAGACCTGTAGCCAACAACCTCTACCTTCTGTCACGTTGTTTAATGGACGACATGTTGCTTGACGAACATATAACTAAACGAAAACTATGTCACAACTCTCAATACTAGTGTATGTGTATAAGAGATCAAATAAAAACTTAAATATAAATAAGAACCGATCTAGATCACCTATTTCAAACGCATTTATGGAATTTAGATGCATTTGAGATGAACTGCATCTAAATTTTATAAATCTACCTGAAATATGAGGTCTAAAACAATCTTTTACGTATTTTTATATGTATTAAAATCATTGCCGAAACCTTCCTATAGGGAAGATGATTTGCACACAAGGTTTTGCCATACACAACAAAATGTATGTGTTTAGATCAAAATAACCCTAAATATGTGGATTAAAAAATATATCATAAGTTTGTAAGAGTATAAAATATCATTATTGTTGTAAATGGTCAAAACTTGTTCTGTAAATATCATCTTCCTTTCTATACATAACAACAACAATACTCAATCCAATTACAGCGGGATGTGTGAGAGGTAAAATGTATGTATGTGTGTGTGTATATATATATATATATATATATATATATATATATATATAGAGAGAGAGAGAGAGAGAGAGAGAGAGAGAGAGACAAAAGTTCATGCGAGAACCGTTGTTAGCGCGAGAACCGCGAGAACCAATCTAAGCCGTCCAATTTCCCCTCCTTCAATGTCATTGACCACTCATGAATTCCTCACATGCACCTTGCCACACCCTATCCATCCACGCTCTCCATCCATGATACTTCCCATATCCAAGGAACGACTAAGATTGGTTCTCGCGGTTCTCGCACTAACAACGGTTCTCGTATGAACCATCCCCTATATATATATATATATATATATATATATATAGTGGGAGGTTCAAATGAGAACCTAAATATTTTTGAGAATGAAAGACTCAATCCCAGCCGTCCAATTTTCCCTCCTTCAATGTCATTGCCCACTCATGAATTCCTCACATGCACCCTGCCACACTCGATTCCCCCACGCTTTTCATCCATGATTTCCACTAACAAAATGAACGGCTGAGATTGAGTGTCCCATTCTCATTTAATTTATCATTCTCTTTGAATATTTTTAAATTAAAGTAATTTCATTTATAAAGGAAATGTCTAATTTGTCCTTTTGATTTTATTTAAATATCCTTAGATAACATTTTATTTACTAAAATGCCATATTTGCTCTTAGCCCTTGATTATATGATCTGATGGCTGTAATTACTTCTCGCACTTTTCGCAAATAAAGTGATTTTCGCATGAACCCTTGTCTATATATATATATATATATATATATATATATATATATATATATATATATATATATATATATATGGGCAATGACATTAAAGGAGGGGGAATTGGACGGCTCAGATTGGTTCTCGCAGTTCTCGTACGAAAAATAGTTCTCGTTTGAACTTTTGCCTATATATATATATAAAATACATACATACATACATACATATGTATATATACGTATATGGAGTTAACTTCAATGGGAAGAGTACAGAATGTAGATTTGGGGATGATGTTGGATAACATTATCCAGATAAAGGATATGGGTGTCCACGTTGCATTATTTGATTGGATAGAGATATTGGAACTACTTCCAGTCGCCCCTGTTCTCCAAGAAAAAGATACCCTCCCCAATTAACTAAAAAACCCTCATCATAATCCCACTTTCCACAATCTCAAAAGAAAAAAAAAAGAAAAGAAAAAATAACAGCTTTCATACCTTTATTCACAGAGAAAATGGCAAGCTGCAACATGGCCTCTGCTGCTACTGGATTTGTGGTGGCACCAACTATGGCCTCCAACACAACCACAGTTAAGTGCTCCATGGTTATGTTTTCTTCCAACACCACCAAAAGTTCCAGACTGGTAGTGAAGGCTGCAGATGACACCACCGGCGCACCGACCATGGATGCTGCACCCAAGCCACCACCAGTTGGACCCAAAAGAGGAGCCAAGGTAAACACACTCACACACACACAAAACCATACCTTTTGCAAGCGTTCTTATTTGTGCTGTGAACATTGCATTTCAAGGAAAAAGTTATTTTTTTTGAAAGCTATGAAAATTAAAAATCTTGAAACACCTTCACCAGTTCACCCAATTTTCATCATGAAGGTTAAGGGTGTGTTCGGCGAGGCTTACGTAAGATTATAGGGGTTTGGGATTCTAGTTTTCATAAACGTGTAAAATCTTGAGTGTTGGGGTGTTATTACAGTTCTCTTCACCGGGACCCACACATTTTTGCAGAAAAATATAGGTATCTGTGTATAGAAATATGTTTTCCAGTATGGCAAGCAAGGTGTAAAGATATTGTATTTTGCTTGGGTGGGGCAAAAAGTATCTAATTTGGGCTGGTTACTTGGTTCCATCTAATACATTACATAATATAGGAAACATTTAGAAAATGAACAAATAAGGTCTCGTTTGTTTCACTGTAATGAGAAGGAATTGAAATGATTTTAATTTCATCCATGTTAGTTATGGAATGACATTCCTTTACCTAAAGGAATATAAACACTTTAAAAAATTTAATTCCTTTCCAAATAATGTTACCAAACGCAATATACATTGGAATTTGATTTCAATTCCATTACATTCCTTCGCATTACGGTGAAACAAACTGGACCTAAGTGTTTGTGGGTCAACCATTGAAAATAACCCGTTTCAACCAAACCCATTTTAATGTGTTATGATATCATCTATGCAGGTTAAGATTCTAAGGAAGGAGTCGTACTGGTTTAAAGGCGAAGGATCGGTTGTGACAGTTGATCAGGTAACATAATTACCTGCATGAGTGTGGTTAATGTATTTGTTTTGGGGGTGTGTAGTTGTTCTTACAGTATAATATGTAATGCAGGATCCCAAGACTCGCTATCCAGTTGTTGTGCGGTTCAACAAAGTCAATTATGCAAATGTATCGACAAACAACTATGCATTGGATGAAGTCCAGGAAGTTTAAATAAGCTTCATGTTCATGTTGCCATTGTAGAATTCGTTTCATTACAATCTTTTGCTACTTTTTATGCATGTAAAAATATATTATCAGTTTCTCGAGTGCCTAAATTTGATCCAGTAATTGGTTTTTGAGTCCTTGTTTCGACTTTTAAGAATACTTAAATATTATAATACATAGTGAGATATGGTCATGCAACAAACATTTGGGATGACGATCCTATTTTGTGTGATTGAATAACCGAATCAAGTAACTGACAGTTAAATGGTACAATTTGAGTTCAAGGGTTCTACATTTTTGTTAGAATGCACAATAAACATATGATAAGAAAGATATAATGTAATCTGAATCGTTAGTATGATAAATATATGTTTTCCATGGAAATTCATATGGTATTATATGTCACCTGCTAGGATGCTATACAAAACGACATACTGAGAAAGAATGAACGAGCCATGGACTTGCATTTAACTTCAAAGTAGTTGATATCTCTTTCAATTGACAAGCTGTTGTGTGCATATATTCATCATTGTGATCTGGCTCTCCAAATGGTTGAAATTCTGCAAAATAAACCAGCAAATTAATGGGAGTTCTACGTGAAATCAACTCTCGCTGTAAAGAGATGACATTTAAAAAGATGAATCACCTGTTGGTTTTTCAATAAAGCAAGGACGAGCACCAAATAGACCTGAATGTTCTGAATATCAACCAAGAAATAAAAAGAAATCAAAATTATATTGTAAATATAAAAGTAATAGTAAACCTGATCACTTCATGATAGTTAAACGTAAAGTGGTATGATGGGCAGTCGGGTGTGACAGGTAACATTTCAATTTTAATATATTCGAAACAAGTCAAGCCTTATTAAAAAGGTCCATATTTTCAATTTTAAAAATAGATAACAAATATAAGATTGCAAAAACAATATTAATACGATAAGATAACTTTGAACATAACTGTTAATGAAGTTGTATGCATTGATATAAGCTATGCGCCTTTTAATCCATTTAGACATGTTCAGCTATTTGACTCATTCCCTTTTTAGCTCAATTTTTAGTTGGGCCTATTTGAGATTAGAATTAAAAAAACAGCCAAATCAACCAATTCATAAGTAAATGGGTCAAAATTGTCAAAGTTCTATTATGGGTATCACTGAAGATGCGTCAAACCTCTGTAAATTTGAACAGTTAGATGATTCTTAAAGGACTCTCCCATCCATGCCATCAAGAAGGCCAGACCACATTCCTTTTACTGGAGGTAATTGTGCTACAAACGCATTCCAAGGTGGATAGCCCACACCACTCCCACGAACACGACCGTCCAGCCGCAGAGATAAATACCTTCAAAGTAAGTAAACTAATGAATTGTTGATCCAGTTGTTTGAGCATTAATTTTTCAAATATAAGTCAAAATTATTGGGCATTACCTAGTCATAACAGCAACTTATGTATGAATGTTTATTTGAATGAAGTGAATTACATATAATTGTCTTGCTAAACAAAATGTTTCTAAAGTTGATACTTGGGAAAAACAACCCAAAATTGTGAAGGAGAAAAAAAAACAATAACTTGCTACAATGTAGGGGCATGAAGCCATGAAATATTCAATATGTAGATTGAGGCTGCATGATGCTAGGCAGAAAGTAAAAGAGAAAAGGGCTTACACAGGAGATTCAGGTGATACATTGGCAAGTTTCTTCTGGTCATTTATCCACCTGGTTAGCAGTAAAAGTATGATCATTAATTTTTTAGTTTTTCTTCTTCCTCTGCATTCTATGATCAGGTTTAAAAAACAGTTTTAGATTTAGGCACTTACTCAGACCATTCTGGTGTAAGGACAGGTAGAAGCTGCCAAAGCCTTTTTCTTTTGTTTGTTAACTCCTTTGTCTCTTCAGTTTCATCAAACTCAAATGTAGGTGCATTTCCATCAGTACAAAAAGGAACCACAAGCACCCCTCTTTCTATAAGTTGCTCTGTAAATGTCTCACTAAGTTTAAAAGCCTCTTCTATAAAAGATGAAGGTCCAGCAAGGATCACAAGACGTGCCAGCCCTCTAAATTCACTAACTGGAATAATCTTTTTTTCGTCTACACGGAGTTTAAGGTTCGAGAGGTTTTCTTCTCTTGAGAGCCTGGCCATCTGAGCGTTTTTTATTTTATTCTCTCTATAATAGAGGAATGCAAAAAGCGCTGCAGCTCCTATGTCTATACCAAGGCCCTTGGCTATATCAGTAACAGCATCTGCTCTTGAAGGATTAGCCAGAGCACCAATAAGTTGTGTAGTGGCTATCAGTCCACCAAGAGAAGCCTGTGCAATGAAAGCTATGTAAAAGAACATCCTCACGGATCTAAAAGGCGTAAGAACTTCGCTCCTAATCCTGGCTGCAGAACTGAAGAACAAACAGACCATGAACATAATAGTCAAAAGGAATTTCACATGAAATCAAGCAATTGAAATTTAACATGTTCAGAAAGTGCAGGAAGATTTAACAGCATTGTAGGTTTCTTTTCTTTTACTTCACAAATCACAAAAATGTAAACAGATGACTCTTATTATTCATATCATCTCTTAGACTAAATCTATTTCTTCTTTATCCTGCTGGGACGTAGGATGCAGAATACAACACTTAATTATATCCATCAACCCATCACGGGCACGCAAGCCAAGTGAGGATGATATCATCAAGAGCCACACTAAGTGGCTATCACGCGTCATAGTTGTGTTATGAACCATGACGAGGAGCTATAACGCAGGTTCTCTTGTAATGGATCGTGGTTCATGGAGCCTCTAGAGATAAAAAAATGAAGCATTATCTTTTTTTCTCTTCAAAATTTTCAGAACCAGTCCCTTCTAGGCCGATATCAGAAATAATCTCTTTAAATGTTTGTCTGGCGATTAGATCCCAATTCTGGATCATCTGTTCTCAGTTGAGGAAATCAAAAAGGCTGTGTCGGAATGTGATGAGGAGAAGGCTTAGGGACCGGATGGAGTCTCTATCGCTTTTTGACAAAGATTTGGCCAACTTTTGAAATGGATATTATTAATGCTGTCAAATTTTTTGAATCTCTCTTGGAAAAAGGAACAAACTCCTCTTTCCTGGCCTTAATCCCTAAAGTTAAGGATCCTTTATACTTCTCTGATTATAGGCCAATCAGCCTTGCTGGTTGCATGTATAAAATTATTGCTAAAGTTCTTTCAAGTAGACTAAAATGCGTGATTGATTTAATTGTGGGGGGTGAGCAACCGGCTTTTATCAAACGCATAAATACTCTTGATGGGCCCTCGTCATAAATGAAATTATCTCATGGGCTAAGCAGTCAAAAAAGAATATATTTCTTCTCAAAATTGATTTTGAGAAGGCGTTTGATACTCTAAATTGGAATTTTGTGGATTCAATCATGGATCGGATGAAGTTCTCTCAAAATGAAGAAATTGGATTAAAGGCTACCTTCAGTCTTCACTTGTTTCAATACTCATTAACGCGAGCCCAACATCTGAGTTCCATATACACCGTGGTATTAGACAAGGCGATCCACTTGCTCCATTCCTGTTTATGATCACTGCTGAAGGCCTAAATACAACTATCCAAGAAGCTATAATCAAGAACGTCTTTGAGGGTATATCTTTGCCGAACCAAGGGCCAGTAATTTCCCACTTTCTTTTTGCTGATGATGCTATATTTATTGGCAAATGGAAACCTTAATAATATCAAGAATTTAATGAGGTTTTTTGATGCTTCCGTCTCTCTTCTGGGGAGAAGGTAAATCACATAAAACAAAGCTATTTTGTGTTAATATTGGAAGAGATGCCATTCTTGGACAGCTTATCAAATCAAGTGTTGTGCTGGATCTTTCCTTTTTTTCTGTCTTGGAACTCTGGTTGGCTGTCCTATGTCAAGAGCAGCACATTGGCAACCATTGTTGACTAAGATTCAGTCTAAACTTTTCCAATCGGAAAGCATCCGCTCTATCAGCAGCAGGGAGAATCGTGCTATGTAAACTGGTCCTCGGAACTCTAGAAACTTAACTATTCTCCTTATACAAGGCGCCTTAGAAATTTTTAAATCAGCTAGAGCGTTTTAGAAAAGACTTCTTTTTTTAACTTAATTATTATTTTTTTGGTTAAATTGATGTCTTGATCCAATGTTGGAGTCTCATATGTAACTTTTTGCACCTTTGTACATCTAGCAACTTGCTAGTACATTTTAATAAATAGCCCTAGTAGTAGCTTGTCTGTAACTCTAATGCCAAAATGTAAATCACTAACCTCTAGTGCCATGCTACTGCCTGTGGAGCACAGAACATACTTCTTAGTCTCTGGGTGTGAGAAAGTCTGCTTAAATCATGAACAGTGAACTACCGAGCTGGCTAGCTTTAATTCAAATTAAATCTACAACTTATTCACTTTCAATAAGACCACCCACAGTTATACTGCCATGATTAGTTGTCTCAGCTATTCTAGCTTATGACAATCCCATGACTAAACAATCTTAGCCATAACTGTCATGACTGTCTGCCACATGACCATCACTGCAGTTACTATATCCACGTAATATTAATTTTTACATTAATATGAATGGTTGAAAAACTTAAAAAGCAGAAAAGAAAATGATAACGAGGTGCGAGCGTCATCAGAATAACTAGCCTGAGGGTAACGAGCAAAATGACTAAAGCCCCCTGGTGAATGAGGAGCCCCTGACAAACATCACGAGCACAACTACGAGCTCGTTTTAGTCCAGTACGTGTGGCCTAAGGTCATGCTAAAAATTGAGGTTAATTCATTAACCTAGTGGAATATTTTCGTGCAAGATCATTCTCACAAATTTGAAAAATCGAACAACTCAAAAAAAATTAAATAAGTGAATCTATATATTAGCTAAATGATCGAACATCATATAAAAACGTGTGTGTGTGTGTGTGTGTGTGAGAGAGAGAGAGAGAGAGAGAGAGAGAGAGAATTACCTAATCTCTGTGGAGGACGATGGCTTGGCTGCGGAGCAAGTGACTAATAAAGGAGCTTTTGTTCTGTGCCTGATTGTAGCTGTACGGCCGGTGGTGGTGAAGACGGAGGTCAATTTGTGGCCGTCTATGTGGAAGGAAAAACCTAAGCATTTGGAAGTTTGATGGAAATTGATGCGACCGGCAGTAACGATAGCGAGTTGCGCCACCGTCGACATTGCGTCGGCTCACTCAACGAGTCGCCGGAGAACAGCAGGCAGTGGTTGCTACAGGAATAGGACTACCACCATGAGTGGTGGTTAGTTTTGATTTTCCAATTTTTAGATGTTTTTAGTTTCTTTTCTTTGTTGAATGATTGTTGTATAGCCACGTGTAACTTCTGAGACCAATATCAATGCCAATTGCCAAATATGAACTACCTTTTTAAAATTTGAGTTAATTTTTAAAATGGTTCTTTAACTTAGGGGTTTCTGTCATTTTCATCCTTTAACTTTAAAAGTGGTAAGGATTATCCTTTAACTGTCATTTTCATACCGTTTTGATCCTTACTAACATTTTCCGTTAACTTTCTCCGTTAAAATAGGTAAAATACTCATTTTACCCTTGTATTTATATTTTATTTTTTATTTTTACTCATTTTACCCTTGTATAAAATTAATAACTAAGAGTCAAAGTCAACTCTGTCAAAGTTCAGATTCATCTCTGCAAAGTTCAGAATCAAAGTCATCTCTTTCTCTCTCTCGTATCGTCAACTGGAAACCACCACCCACCACCACCAGCAACCACTTCCACGACCATGGCCATCAAAAACTCCAAAGAAGCCCTAAAATAATGGATTATCGATGTAAATACCAATAATGGAGAGATTGCAGATCACAGTTGATCAAACGGAAGCACCTATTTCAAGCTCTCTCTGAACCCTGGCTATATTAATGCTTATCGATTTTGTATCAAATTAGATTAGTAAAATTTTGCTTGAAGAAGATTAATCAGATTATAGAATTTAATAGTATTTCTACCAATTCTGTGCTTGAAACACTAGATAATTCGCAAAAATGATATCCAATTAATCTATTTATCAACAGATGAAAATGAATTAAAATATTGTTCTACCTGTTTTGAATCTGTTTATCCAATTAATCTGTTTTGAATTAAATTCAGCTCGAAGTGTTCAGTAAAGATTAGTAGACCTGAAAATAAGATAATTAAACATATGTTGAATATGTATGTTTTTACGTTATAGGCAAAAGCTCAAATTTATTAACGAGGATATTTGTGGAATTCAATTCATCTAACTCATCCCATAATCCTATGAGTTTGTGAAACTATGTTTGGATTTTTCCATTTCCTTATTGCAATTACTCAGTTTCATTACTACTTGATAGATCCTATGTCCATCAAGCTGAGATCAATATTCATGTAGTTCCTTTCATAGATTTGAAGTAGAGTTTACGAAACTATGATTATTACCTACGCGATATGAAATCTTATTCAAGATGTATGAAATTAACTTATCACTTGCCCTCTAATGACTTGATCACACCTTGCACTTGTTAAATTTAATAATGATATTAAGTCGCAGGTTTAAATCCATGTATATGAGAGAAAAATTCATTGTTAGTGAACTAAAACAATTTTCAGGAGTTCAATTTGTGAAGGATCCGACAGTTATTATTATTATTAATACAAGCAATGTCGAGCTCTATATGAAGACTAACACATCTTGAGTCGAAAAGAATAACACCACTCAATGTTTATGTCTTTTTTGCCTCGGCCAACAAAGCTTCGAGTTCCCCTTTCCTATGCAACTTCACAGTATCTGCACCCATATCACAATGTGACGTTATACATCAGTTCTATATATCACCGTAGATTTACAATTACATAGAGGGACAAAAGAAATTATCCATCATATGATTATACTTTGCACAAACATGTTAATAATACCACCAGTTACAGTCAGAGAGAGTTGTGTTCAATAAAGTGCATATAAAAAACATAATCCTGAAATTTTAATATTCAATTACATGTAATTAAGTATACAATCACATGTGATTGTAAAAGCATCACGTATTAATTATGAAAATGTCACTCCGCCCAAAATTTAAAAATTCAATCTGGACCATTGATGGGGCTGATCCAAAGGCTAAAATTAGTCCTTTAGGACAATGAATTAAGTATGGACTATATTGAACATTTCTTTACAGTCAGATTAACTAGCATAAATAATTATAAGGGGTAAAGAATGAAAGTAGCAAAGCTGAAGAAACTATTTAATAATGACTCTATCGTGTGATAAAGACCCCAACACAAAAAAACTACTTCCCTGTGGCTCATGCATCAAACGAAGTTAAAAAAATAAAAACATGTCTGCATAATCAAACATATTGACACCTAGACATCTAGATAAGTGAAAACAAAAGAAATCAATAATAAACAGAGTAAAAAAGAGGAAACGGTAAAGAAGGTACCTGTACAACCACCTATGTGCTTGCCCCCTGTTAGCAAAGAATGAAAGAAATGAATGCATTATAAATTAAAGCAGAAAGAGTATTAACAATGCTGCTGTAAAGAGATCTTATTTCTATTTCAATAATAAATATTCTTCTTGAATGTTGTTGATATCTTATGCATAACGTCCAGCAGCAGTCACAGAAATCGTGAATGAATTATCTGTACACTATGAAAAAGTACGTCTTCAAGGTGACAAAGTGGACATATCTAATTGGTTGCTTAACAGGTCTAAATGGATGATTTTTCCAAAACGAATCGGGTTAATCCACAAGCATTTTATGTCCATATTCTAATTTCTTTATAAATAATTAACATGTATAATATGATTACAATATCCATACCACTACAATAATATTGAGAAATAACTTTAGGCGATTTTTAACATGTTCCCATATTAGCCATTTTTATAATTTGATGTGTCTGAGATAAGACACAAACCAAATTGTTACCTCTGGTATGTTTTAAGCATGAATATTTGGTGCTCATTATTGCAGAACCCACTTCAAAACAAGAGCAGGCTTCGTTGTCGCGTGAAAAAATTAACAAAAAAAATACTAAACATTTGAATAACATACTAATGCATATGCTACATACCAATAAAAACATTTGGAACGGTATGCTGTCCAGTAAGCCGTTCAAGAACCTTCTGTAGCTGTGGTCCTTGTGCACCTGACAGAAATGAAAAACGTATTTCAGTATTCCAAATCCGAACAATTTATTTGCATACATTAGATCATCAATTCCAGTATTGAATGCCAACCAACTGTAGAAATTATGTACAGTACATAGCGAATCATATTAAAATTTTAAGGGCATAATAAACGCAATCAAGTAAAAGGAATGAGACCTGGTTATAACATACGTATTCATAAGATTTGACTATACAATGACCTTGACACATTTTGTTTTTTGGTTCATAATATACAGTGATAAAATTCCATTATATGGTTGTATAGAAAGATATTCAAAAACATGTAAAATTTGTGCAAGTGATCGTTGGCATGGCTTGTTAAAACTGCTGATCTGCTTATTGTTTTTTAAATTCAGCAGTTTGGGATAAACAGCTTCAAAGTGCTTACTCCACCTATATATAACTAGATGAATAGTTTGAATAACAAATCCCAAAACTCTCAAAACGCAGCTTGTTGCTATACAATACCAGATAACCAGTTAACCAGATAACCAAATAAATCATAAATGGATTTATTAAGCAATCCCAAACACCCCCAAGTAACTTAATCGGTGTTGGAAACTCGGCCTCCTAGCTCAGTACTCGGCAACTACTCGGTAATCAATCATTGACCGAAACAACTTGACGATAATCGGTCAAAAAAATTGGACTCTCAAAGTCGCTCTATGAGATTTAATCTGTTAAAAACCCTAACTCTCTACAAAGTAATTCAGATTAGATGGAAAAATCTTGTTTTTGTTCAATTTAATGCAAATTCGATGGAAAAACCAAAAGGAGGAAGGAGAAGGTTATGGAAGTACTATTAGCTATGAACTGCAATACTTTATAATATTTGGCTATTTGTGACACATAAAATTTCAGAACTTCTACGGAATAACCCAATCTAGGTACTCCCCGCATAGATCAATTACTCATTACATCTCAATCGACCGCTCTAGTAATGCCTATAGAGTTTAACAACATTGATATAATCATATAAATATGAACTTAGGGGTTGTTTGTTATAACAGAATGATTAAGCACTGAATGATTTTGTGGTCTGAATAATTCAAAGGTTCTTAATGAATCTGCCTCTGAATGTGACATGTTGTTTGATAAAAGTTGTGAATGAACAATCTGAATATTGGAAATTACCATTTTAACCTTAATAGTGATATATTATATATCATAAGATATGATTGTTTAACAAAACGTGTGAAAGAAATAGTAATATGGTCAAATACTTGTTGCTTAATGATTCAACATGTACTTTGAGGTAGAATGATTTGGCAGCATTCTTCTGTTTCATTCAGCTCTGTCCTTATTCAGAGGCAGCAATCAAACACGCTGAATGTTGAACGATTCATCATTCAGGGCTGAATGATTCCATTAAGCAGCAAACAAACAGCCCCCTTACTTTTAGGAGGCTTAGATAAACATCGATTATGTGATTTCGATAACCAATTTCTGTAAGCATATATAAACACCCATAAATTCAAGCCCAAACCCTAGACATAAGAGCTAATTGCACCAAAGAATTTATCTAAATTGATTCATCTTCTAAACCTAACTCATCTACGCAGAAGCATTCCAATCAAAATCCCAGTTCAATATGTGAATCAGGAGTATTTTAGCTTAGCCCAAATATACATGAATATAAATTACTACCCAGATATAAAAATCCCCAATATTATCACAAAATATTAACGAGAACACTTACCCATTTGGTCCAATTCAACAACGAGTGGCTGTACACCAAGCCGATTGAACAACGATTTCACCTCAGAAGAATATCTTCACAATCGAAACGAAAACAGAACAAAAACCTCAAGTCAAAATAAGCTGGAAACACGCTAATTCAAGAACCAAAAACCCTTAAATGACTTACGAACACCATGTTTTGGAATAGACAACAACTGGGTTATCGGTGATTGTTTTCTTCACAGTTTCTTCTAATCGAGATCCGAAGGAAGCAGTCATGGCATGGATCTTAAGAGCACCATTTTTTCTAATAGTTAAGATTCTAGTTGACGATGTTTTGTGGGAAGAAAATGTGCTGATGAATGAGTTGGATGAAGGGGAAGAAGGGAAATGAGAAAGAGTTGCGGGAGATAGAGAAACAGAGGTAAAGCTCCTAGTGAGCTGAGAAGTTGCTGCCATGGATGTCGCTCTTTTTTGGTTTGTGTGTGTGTGTTTTCTGTACCCCTTTTTTCCCTGATCAAGAGCTTTTTCTGGTTGCCTTTGCGTCAAATTTGAACCTTTTCTTTGGGTATACGAAATAAAAAGTGAAAGGTAACTATAATACTTAAATTTGTCAATAAAGGTAACGTCTATTTTTTTGAGCTAAGAAAGAATTATCAATTTCAATTTTTAACAAAAAAAGGTAAAATGACTTTCTAGACCTGCTCACTGTCCAGTCAGCAGGTAACCGATGACGTAGCAACACATGTGGCAGCCCAGTCAATACCATTTCATGCCCTATGCTGACATGGACAATACACGTGTCAGTCTATGCTGACATGGACAATACACGTGTCAGTCTAATGGGATTCAATTTTTAATATGTATTTATTTAATGTCTTTAACTTTTTTTAATTAATTTTTAAAAAGGATTTTTATGTTTGTGTTTAATAAGTTTTTTTTAATGTGTGTTTAATATATTCATGTTCTTGAAGAAGATATGAAGGTTCACCGCTGCCGCCATGAAACACCACCACCGCCGCCATGAACCACCACCACGCCGCCATGAACCACCACCACCACCGTGAACCACCGTCACAGTAAACCCTAACTCGAAGAACATACATAAACAGATCTAAAAATCAAACCCAAACAAGAAAACCCTAAATCGAATCTGAAAACCCTAACTCAAAAAACATAAACAGATCTGAAAATCAAACTTGAAGAACATGAACAGATCTGAAAACCCTAACTCAAAAAACATAAACTCACAGATCTTGATTCAAACGTGTAGATCTGGAACATACGAACACCAACTCGTATATGGAGGCGGAGGTTCTCAAGAAACCCTAACTCACAGATCTTGAAAAGCGAATCTGAAAACCCTAACTTAACTACCACCGCCGTACATATGAACACAGATCTGGAGCCCTGTGGTGTCCGAGGATCTCACCATGGTTCACAGATCTGAACCCAGATCTTTTGGGGTTTTAACGGTGGTGGTTTCACAGATCTAAACCTTCTAACCCACCGTTGATGGTGGAACAGTTGAGTGGTGGTGGTGGTTGAACGCCGTAGTGGTTGACTGTCGATGGCGAGAGGGTAGAGAGAGAGAGCATAGATCATACGGAGATGGTGGAACCGTTGAGTGGTGGTGGTGGTCGAATGCCGCAGTGGTTGACCTTAGCCGGCGATGGAGCTTAGGCGGCGGTGGAGGGTGAGTAGCAAACAGATCTGGGCTTGTGGGAGAGAGAACAAGAGTTTGATGTGGGAGAGTTCATAATTTTTTGATTAAAAAAGTAAAAAGAAAAAATTAGCCACATCATACACTTTTAACCTGCTACCGGTTCAACAAGTCATAAGTTACTTTTTTTGTCAAAAATTGAAATTGATAATCCTTTCTTGGCCCGAAAAAATGGACGTTACCTTTATTGGCAAATTTAGGTATTTTAGTTACCTTTCTCGGCAATTTGCCCAAGATTATAATGCTAAATAGTTTCTTACTAAGTAATTTTATTTTTTATTGTTAAAGTATTTAAGTTTTCTAATTATAGTTTTTATATTTACTAGAGTTTCTATCATTAGATTATCATCAAATATTGGTTATCGAAATTTAATATATATATTGTTGATATGGTAAAAAATAGTGACATTATTTATGACGTGGAATTGTGACATGCTAATTAACCAATTCAAATTTTAACTAAGTATACAATTTAACTGCTAGATTATTGCTAAACTATGTCAAACATTACACTTATATTTAAAATGAAAATATCTTTAACATTCAAAAAATATAAATAATAAAAACTACATCAAAATTTTGAGCATTTTATTCTCTTCGATTTGACACCCGTATTGTTATCCTTTTTTTCATAAAATGTTGACAAGATCAAAACTAAACTCAAACATCTTAAATGTTTTTAAAATGAAAATTAGTTATAAATTATAAAAAATTACATTGAATCAACGAGTATTTTGTTCTTTTAAATTTAACACTCATGCTATTATTTTTTTATAATAAAATTATTTTTTGAGTAAAAGGTTACACCTGATTATTCATCAAATTTTTGCACATGAGTACTTCACAATAGTAACATTAATAAAACATGTGTAATCCAACATCATGGTCATAAAATTGTGTACATTATGGTTGGTTTTCTAGCATTCTACTAAACTGTCGCTCATGTGTAATACAAAGGTGTATTTCGCAGATATCGATGGTTGTGGTAATCAACAGTGATGTATATTCAAAAGAGAAAAACAATGTAAAACATATTTAACCATTTTACTCTTTTTATGTAGGTGTATGCCACGGTTTTTCTAATTATTTTGTTTATTTAACACACACACACATACATATAAATAATATAAGGGCGGTTCATTTAAGAACAAAAATTATTACGAAACTGTGAGATTCAATTTGTGTCAGCCATTTGTTTTTTAGTAATATGGTTTTTTTAATGAAAATGGTAAAATTGTAACGTAAGCTCCAAATTGATTTTCTAAGTGTATTCAATATCAGTACTACCACGATTACCATGACCACCATTAGCGAACACACCTTGTCTGTTGTCGCGACACTTTAATGGACGATTACTATCATGTTGTACATATGCTACCTTTATGTATAAAACCCATAAATGTGACATACTCAAAAGCACAGTCATGTTTTTCATGAGCTAAGCAGTATTAGTTTTCCACTATCACCAATAAAGACATACGTACACACATTCAGAAAAAATCCTGGACAACAGACGGGTATAACACTAGTTCATTCCTGATGGTGATAGTGGGGCCTTATCGGTCGTTTGGTTGGTTATTGTTACCGAATTTGATGTGACTAAGTAAGTATTAAATCCGGCAATGACCGGCCGATCAGACGGCTGATAGACCTAGTCAGCACCACCAAAAAGGAATTCCGATCAAAATTTTGTGGTGATCAAACTATAGGAACTTTGGATAAAGTCAAAATCGTGATTGTAAATTTAGGTTCTTATCTAATTTAACAAGTAAGCATGAAGTAGGTTATCTATTATATCATACAAAGTAAATTATCTAGATTGATATTTTTTTTAAAGATAATATTTATTGACATAAACGTAAGATTATATAATGATAACAATAGTTTGATTTTTTTAAATAAGATAATACTTATTGACCTAAACCTAAGATTATCTGGTTGGTTGATTTTTTTGATAAATTGAATATTATGATAACTATAAAATGTATCAGAGGATGTAGAGTATCTAAAAAAAAATACTTTTATGAAGCTTTGGAAGGTATATAAATAGTGTTTTTATTTAAGGTTGTCCGATATTGCTAAGTTTATTAGTCAAATTCAAATGAATAGTGTTTACATAGAGCTCAATTCATTCAACTAGGGCTTATTTTGCTTGACTTTAAAGCCTATATTACTTATTTAGTCCAGATGTGCTTCATGAAATTGTAAATTAACTATCACAAATTACAACTTTTGTAACATCCTCAATCCGGGCCTAGTCGTATCGTGGGTATTTAAATAATTGCTTACGTGTTTATTTAAAAGTATGTGTTTATGGTATCGTTAGATTTGTTTTTAAATAAGGATTCCAAATATTACTTCGTTAGTAATTAATTATTTGAGATGGATCGTATATGTGACAAACTGTTTGTTCGAACGGAGCGTTTTAAATACTGAAGTTTGTGTATGTGTTAAGGGGCCGAATTTAAGGTATTAATATACCTTTATGTTGAAAGTCTTGCACTCTTATGTGTGTGTACTTGAAGGTGAACATAAGAGAATAACTACAACTTGCAAACTTGATCTACCATCTAAGTGTTTGTTATCTTGATTCAAGGTAGAGATATGATTCATGGTTACTAATAACATGATTTAGAAATGTTACCATGTCCAAATTTCCTTAAGAATAACATGATAGAGGTTGATGATGAATTTAGAAAGTGATTCCTTGATTTGCTGTTGTTAAATGATTTTATGTGTTCTTGATGTTAAGAAGCATGCCTTGTATGAATTTCATGAGTTTATGAGTTAAAATCATGATTTAAAGTATATGTATGAAAATCGAAAGTTGGATATGGTGAAGCTAGCTTGTGTGTTTATTCAAGTGTTCTTGAGTTCTTGATATACATATATGAAGATTTGTTGATTTGATGATTTTCTAATATTTAATTAAAAGGATAAAGAAGAAAAGTGATTATGAGTATGCTTGGAAGAAACAAAAGCTTGTCCTTACATTGACTTAATTGACATGTGTGCTTAGATTCTATATAAATGTATATTATATGTTTGAGTAAGGTTGAAGGAAGGAAAGAAAGAAGGATGATCGATTGTTTGTATGTGGAAGTGTGTATAACCGATTTTTATAGTATGTGTGTATGCAATTATATGAATAGATTTTGATATATATGTGGATAGATTTTGATTAAAATAATATGTATGCATGTGGATAGATTTTGATTTATATATGTGTGTATTTAATGGATAGATTTTGATTTATTTATTTATATATATAACTAGTTCCAATAGATCTTGATTTATAAGTGGTGGTAGGTATGAATAGATCTTGAATATATATATATATATATATATATATATATATATATATATATATATATATATATATGGATAGACCTTGTGTGGATATATCTTGTGTGTTAATATATATATATATATATATATATATATATATATATATATATATATATATATATATATATATATATGGATCGATTATGAATGTTAGTATGGTGATCGATTATTAGTGTGTGTGTGTATATATATATATATATATATATATGTGTGTGTGTGTGTGTGTGTGTGTGTGGATCGATTTGGTGTATTAGTATATGCATGCATGGATCAATTTTGTGAGTATATATATGTGTTTATATTATGACGCTAATAATAATTATTGATATAAATATATTTAAGAATATATCTATGAACGGAGAACTGATTTGTGTGTTATCGTGTTCTCAGGAACAACAAAGGCTCAGTTATTAGACAGCTGAGTGGAACGAAGTTTGGATACGAAGTGAGTGGACTTTAACTCGCTGGTGGTATTAGTTAAGATTATGATGATTATCTGGATTCATATTATTTAGTCATGCTATATATTGTTTAATCTGATATGATTGTTCGGAGATTGGTATTATGATTGTACGGAGATTGATATTGTGATTTTATGGTGATTGGTATGGTGATTTTGCGATGATTGGAATTTTTGTTGATTGTTTGATTGGAATGTTTATTGATTGCAATCGAGTCCAAGATATGTGCGCGGTGAAGATTACTGTGTGCATGCCGTCGAAAAGGGAGGTCAGCCGGGTTTGTGTTTGGCTGAGCTGGTTTGCTTCTGGTTGTGCAGTTGTATACCCTCTGTGATATTCGTTGTAGCGGAGGGGGTTTAACTGTGCCAGTTAGCAGACAACAATCGGTAAACCTATGCTTTGGCCGGCATTTGGTTGAAGGTTCCTGCAGAGCTGTTGTGCCTCTAATGATACGTGGTGCACCGCTCTTGAGTAGTCCTTGTGGGTCTTTGATCGTGTGAAATCTAGTTGTAAATTTATGTCCAATATCACCTAAGTTTCACCACACACTACCAGCAAGTATGACTGGATCATGCAATAGCATAGCAAAGGTAAGTAATGGGTATCGTATCCACGGAGAGCAGTGCAACACCAAAGAGAATTATAGACTAATAGTTAACCTAAAGATGGGGGTTTCAGGTCTAAGAGTGAAAACTAATAACTAACTACTAATTAAAAGCAGATAAACAAAGCAGATAAATGAACTTTAGCAAACAACCAATTAAAAGCAAGTACTCACCTTAATCTTTCCCCCCTGTTGTGATATACTTCAAGATCAGTTTAATTGATTACCTAGATTGACTTAGCTATACTCCACCTCCTATTTCATATAGCTATTGTGCAACGGATAGAGAATAACAACTTCCTATTGATCATCTAAATCCACACAACCTAGTGCATAAACTAACCGTTTCCTCGATTGCAAAGCCCTAGAAAATTAGGTTTAGGTTATGGAATCTGGATTCTGATTACTTTTCCTAGTAAACCCTTAAACGATTCATAGACAAATCATTTAAAGAGGAGTATACATCATAAGAACTTCCTATTCAAATTCAATATGAACCATAAATCCAGAAACGAAGATTAAAACCATAAAAATCCAAACGTTCATTGAATAAACATGCAACTTGTAACACCCGCGTTTAGGGCCTAGTTGTTTCGTGGCGGTGGTAAGTTATTTAATTGTTTATATTAGTATATTTGATTGTTAATAATTATTTGCTATTTATTTATATATTTATTTGATGCTTGCTTGGTATTTAATTTGGACCGCGAGGTAAAAGGTAAAAATATTAGTTTAATATTTTTATATGATATTGGTACCATATGATTCGTTTTTATACGAGGGTCCCGAATATTACCTCGTTGCTTGTTAATGACTTGAGTAGGACCGCTTTATTTAGGTTTCTGTATGCTAGATATCAGTATTTGCACTGTGTAGTGTATTATGTTCAGTATTGACCTATATATATAGCATTTGTGTGTGTTGATCTCATTTGTTTGGCTGCATAAGAAAAGAGAGAAAGAACCTTTTGCTCACACATACATACTTGTGTTTGTGAATCTGTTTTCGAGTTCTAAAGCGAGAGTTAACGGTTGGTTTTCGAGCAAGAGGTGTGTTGTGTTGTTTATGTCGGGTTTTGATTAGGAAGTTCTTGAATGTTGTGTTTTGGCCGTGCGAAGTGGAGTCCACTACGTGCGTAGTGACTCCATTACGCGCGAAGTGAATGTTGAAGAAGATGATGTCGATGGGTTTTGGTCGCACGAAGTGAGTTCCACTACGTGCGTACCAGTTCCCATTGCGTGCGAAGTGGGTTAGCCACTTCGTTAGTTTGAAGTTCAATACGTGCGAAGTGGAGTCCACTACGTGCGTAGTGACTCCATTACGTGCGTAGTGATTCAGATGTTAATTCTGTAATTTAATTGCTTGTAGCCAATGAGAGTTGTCGTTTTTGTAAATTGGAATGTAATCCCAATTACTGACTAAGTTATGATGTGTTTCAGGAAACGAGAAGGCTCAGTGAAATTAGAATACTGAGTGTGGTGTTGGAGAACACAGGTGAGTGGACTTTAATGCACCAGTGGTTTTGGTTGTAACTGTTATGGTTACTTGAATTTTTATATGATTAATCATGCGATAGACTGTTTAGTCTGATATGATTGTTTGATTGGTTATGTGATGATTATTGAAATTGTGTCCAAGATATGAGTATCAAGGCATGAAATTGTGCTCATGATGTTTGTGGCAGAGGTCAGCTAAGCGTGGTTTTGGGCTGGGTCAGTTGCTTCTGGTTAGGCAGTTTTAGATCCTCTGTCGCATTTGTTGTAGCAGAGGGGGTTTAACTGTGCCAGTTAGCAGATGGCTATCGGTAGATCATTGCTATGGCCAGCATTGATCGTAGGCTCGGCAGAGCCGCCGGTCCTTTGATATTTGAGATAAACTGTTCATGTGATTGTTGTGGTTCTGCTTTAATTACTTGTGGCTTGATTTTCATTCACTTAGCTTTGTGCTAATTCCCCACCTTAACTATCTGTTTCAGGTTTTGAGGGCACGGTAGGTTGCAGCTTTTGTGTACAGGGAAAGTTTGACCGTAGCTCTGATATTTTGGGTTTTAGAATGATGAGCCATACTTTATAAATGTTTTGTAACACTAAAGGAAGTACTGTATGTTTGTACAGTGTTGGCTTTAATTTTAATGTTATTTTCGTTTTAGTTTTATAACGTATTAATTCCGCTGTGATTTAAAAAAAAAAAAAAAATATGGCTTGTATTTTTGCGGTGTTACACAACTAGTATCAACCCATGAGTAAGCAAGGAAATTAAAGCATATCCCAACTAGGGTTCAATCATAAGGTGAATACAAGATGAGTTTAGCCCATAATCAGGCTTAAACAATCAAACAAAGTCTGAGAAAACAAGCCTAATCTAAGATTAGCCATAGATTCGACAAACCGGGTTGTTGATGATGATGAATGGTGATGGAATATGGATCCTCCAAGCTCCAAGGGTGTTTCCTCACCCTCCAGGGTTGTAAAACTCTGAAAAACGTCGCCTAGGGTCGGCTGTAGGGCAAAAGTTATGACTGAATGATTTAAAAATCGAATTTATAGAAAATCTGATCTGCGATGCTTCGCGGCGCGAAGCATTGATGCCTCGCGGCGCGAGGAACTTTGACCCGTGTCTTGACTTGCATTGACCGGACTCGCGAATCTAAAATTTTCCAGCGAATGCTTCGCGGCACGAGTGTGGCCTATCTCGCGGCGCGAGCTGTCTTTTTGAGAGATGGCCATCAAACTAAAGTTGTAGACCTCTGAGTCTAGTTTCCGTGGCCGCTTGAATCACCTCAATCCGAGTTCGTATGAGCAAGATATGATCAAAACAGTGGAGGTGTGTTGGAGTTGACAGCTTTTCTCATTTTCTTCATTTTAAGCTCTTTTCCGTCCTTTCTTCGAGTATTCCACCATATTTAACCTGTAAGCATCCCAAAACATATATTAGTGTATATTTTTCTCATTTGCACATAAAATAGAGTGTAAAACTTATAATATTTACGGATGAAAACCTAGTTAAATCCGGAAATATCAGTCTTGTTTCTGTGATATTCGTTGTGATTATGTTATTGCTGTTTGTGGCTTGATTTTCATTCACTTAGCTTTGTGCTAATTCCCCACCCTAACTCTCTGTTGCAGGTTTTGGTGAGCTTCGGTAGGTGTATGTTCATATAGGGGAAGTTTGACCGTCGCTATGATATTATGTTTTTGAAATGATGAGCCATGTTTGTAATCTCATTTTGTAACACGAAACGATATACTGTGTTGTTGAACAATATTGGTTTTAAGTTTGTGGGTGTTGCTATCTTTACTATTTTTCTATTGCAATACTTCCACTGTAATTTAAAAAAAATGGTTAGAGTTTTACGGTGTTACAACTTTTAAATGTGTATATGAAATGTCATGTATTTTTTTTTAATATGCATGCAAATTTTACCGATACAATACAAATGTTTGACGTAGTATAATTTTTATTGCTATTATTTAATCTTATTTTTGGTCAATAAAATATAAATATGTTCAAAACTGTTATATTGGGCTCGACATTTGTGCTCATGATGTTTGTAAAGGGCTCTTCATTCAACGGGGGGACTATAGTCATTTTGCTTGTCACCCTCCGGCTCGTCGTTGTGGTGACAACTCACATCTCATTATCATTTTCTTTTCTATTTTTTTAATTTTTTTTAACCAATGGCTCGTCGTTGATTGTGATGTGGCAGATAGTCATGACTAGTATTGTTTAGTCATGGAATAGTCATAAAGCTAAAAAAGATAATGTGACAGTTAGTCATGACAACCAAGACTACAAGTGGTCTAGGTTTTTCAAAACCATCTTCTAAGTGCCAGTAAATTATTCTATATTTAAATGCTAAGCAACATACGAACAATTTATTGTTAACAATTACATGCAGTTCAATAATATAACCATAAAACTTAGAAGTTTTTTTTATTTAAAACAGTTGGTGTTGTCCCACACCATCTGTTTGTCTTTTGCGAGTCCTACACATATATGCCTGAACCATGTGTTATTACTCGAATCCGTAGTCAATCCTATTTTGATAAGGACATTTAACAACTGAATCTAATTTTTCCTATCATTTTCATATCCGCAATAGTGCAAAGAAAGGCCCGTGATCATACATGCATATGTCTTGGTATATATTATGTAAATTAATCTACACTTCTTTCTTCTTTTCTTCTGAATTACTTTTCCCTTTTTTTACATACATGTCATCTAAGAATGTGAAGGGCTTGCCAATTTCGAACGAGTTGCAAAACTAGCTCGTAGGGAATGTTTTAGCTTAAAATAAGGCTTCGCATTCAACAAAAGCTTGATGACACATAGAACTTTAATTAAAAAGCTATCCGAAGGTGCTGAGAACCAAAGGTTGGTTTAGACTTTAGATGTCCCAAAGTTAATTTTAGAACTTCTAACCTGTTCTTATAGGCTATTATTGCCGTTCAATATATATGTTATGTTCTTTGTAAAAAAGCAAACAAACTTATTATGTATCTTGCAGCACCAAGCATGAATGCAAAGATTGCCATCATCTTTACCATTACCTTACCCAACACACGTGAAACTAGATTTTTGCGTCGAGTATTTAAAAACAATTTTTTTTTAAAACGTCAACAAAAGAAATACCATTAATATCAAGATTCCTTAGAATCAAGTCGCAATTACAGGTGGTTGACGTTTATTGGAAACTTTGCGATTGCGGATTAAAATCAAGTTCGTGTTGTACTATTTATTAGATATTCTTGCGAGTTGCAGCAAATGGTGTCGTGGTGTAGTTGGTTATCACGTCAGTCTAACACACTGAAGGTCTCCGGTTCGAACCCGGGCGACGCCATTAAAAATTTATTTTCATCTTTTTCTTTTTTTACCTCATTTAGAACCCTGTTTTATATACTATGTGGTTTTCTGAGTGTTGTTTTCAAAAGGGTGTAATCACTTATCACATTCAGCTTTATCAAAGCCAAAAAAATAAAACAATAATAAAATTGAAAATCAAATCAATACCTTAAATGGGTTCGATACTATATTCGTCTTCAACGGATCATGAACCTAATAAATATTATTTCTATATATATATATATCAATCAACAAACAAAAGGGTATTCATATCATGAGATTTTGAGGGGCATGTTTGTAAAAATGTTTTTATCTCATGACATGCATTCATCTCATATGGTTTTTCATATCATGATATTTTGATATGAACATTCAAACCTATTACCCTTACAAAATAAGTGGTTCTTTTATATAAAACATATTTTCATATAAAAAATCTTTAAAAATAATAATAGTAGATAATAATTTTAAATGTTGTAATATATTTGTTTTGTATAATTAATCTTAATAAACAGATTAAATGTTCGTAAGATACACAAACTAATTTAAAAAATAAAAAATAATCGTAAAACGTTAAAGCAAGGGGAAATGCTAAAGCGGTAGAAATGATGACACATGGTATGAATACCCACAAAAGCGGTAGAAATGCTAAAGCAAGGGGAAGGCGGACGTAATAACATAAATGTAATATCATGATACAAAGAGAGATTATTGTGTTTTTTATGCGAGTCATCGATTAACAGTATATTGTATATTTCAAAATTATAATGACATGAGAAAAACATTTGAAAAATAATAAAAAACTGAAAAAGTTAGATAATATTTTAATAAAACTTAAAAGAAAACATATTAGAGATAAAGTAAATTGAGACTGGTAGTGTTTAAAAAACGTTTCGTGTTTCAAATAATTCATAACACATACTATGAATATAACTAAATTTCGGTTTTATTTTGTTTTTAGAATTATAGAGTGTTTTTACTGTAATTTTGAAAAGTGAAATTTTATGTCGTTTTTGTTGTTGATACAAGTTTTGAATGATTTTTGTGTAACAATACTGAAATTTAGCAAATGTTAAGTGACTATTTCTCAAGAAACAAAACATATACATGTAAGAAGCTAATATATTATTCTGTTTTCATCCCGACGCATCGCGAGGGAATTAGAAAACTCGTTTAATTCAACTTTAAGGAAATAATAATAAAAAAACAACCTTTAAAAAGGATCTACTGATCTAGTACCTAATTCTAAGGAAATAATAATAAAAGAGTTAATTACAAAGATGGTCCCTGTGCTTTGCGCTAAATTTCACATTTAGTCCTTTAAAATCGAAAATTACACTGGTGATCCTTATGGTTGACAAGTTGTTTCACTTTTGGTCCTTTAGCCTAACTCCAGTTATCTTTGACCGTTAGTCAAATGGTATATTGGTCATTTTCCATTTATGCTTGTAACCAAACATCCTCTATCCTCTTTCTTTCTCTTTGTCAATTAATTATTAATTAACTTTTAATTAAGATTAACTAAAAGCAATGGCTGGGTTTTAACACAAGGTACAAGGAAGAACAGCGATGGCTGGGTTTCAACACAAATATGAAAACTAAAAAAATCTAATAGATTGTAAACTGAAATAAACACACAAGGAAGAAGAACGATGGCTGGGTTTCATTACCACTCTGCAATAGAGTCTTGAGTACAATCTTCCAAGAAACAAAAACTTGTGGCCCAAATTTGGCCACACAAAGCAGCACACAGATTAACCATTACCAAACTACATTTACTTTACAAAACAGACTCTCTTTGTTCTTCAACTGCAGACCACGCAGGTTCCATTTATGCCAAAGGGAGAAAAGAGTTCGATCTATATTTACTTTAGCATAGCACCTCATCCGCTCATATATTCCACCAACTGAGATGAAGAGCTGACCATTTTAAGCTTTCTTTAAAGTTGCAATTTCTTCATTTTGGATCATATACCTGACCTATTTGAATTCTTTGTTGAATTTTCACCATACATGCACACTCAAAGCTCTCGATGTGTGTGTGTGTAGATCTGTAGAGCGCCAGTGGTGGTTCAGATCCAGAGAGCTAAGTCGGCGGTTCAGATCCAGAGAGCTAAGTCGGCGGTTCAGATCTAGAGACGGCGGCGGTTCAGATCTAGAGCCGACGTGGCTGTGGTGGTTCAAATATGATGAGCGATGGCTGGGTTTAGATATGTCGGGTGGTCGTACACCGAAGAGAGAGATTGAAGGAGTGGCGACGTGGCTGTGGTGATTGTCGGTGGTGGTTGCCGGCGACGTGGCTGTGGTCGTACGGTGGTGGTGGCTGTGGTGACGTGGCTGTGGTTGCACGGTGGTGGTCGTACGGAGATGGTGGTTGTGGCGACGTGGTTGTGGTTGCATGGTGGTGGTTGTCAGTGGTGGTTGGTGGTGGTTGCCGGCGGTGTAGGGGTGGTGAATGTTCTTCACAGGGAGAGAGAATTAAGATGAGAAAAAGTGTGGTGAATGTTATGTTGGAGAGAGAGTTAATTATAAAAAAAATACTTTAAATAATGAAATAGGGTTAATAGTGTTTGGTAAAGTGGATAACAAGCAAAAAGACCAAAATACCCTCGTGTGCAAGGCACATGGGGGGCTTTTAACGGTAGAACTTAACGGTGGTTAAGCTAAAAGACCAAAAGTGAAACAACATGTCAACCATAAGGACCACCAGTGTAATTTTCGATTTTAAAGTACTAGATGTGAAATTTAGCTTAAACCACAGAAACTATCTTTGTAATTAACTCATAATAAAAAAACAACCTTTAACCCATGGGCCCAAAGTGATAACCGAGCTCGTGTTCAACTATTTATATGCATTTGCTTCTTGTTTCTTGTTTTTATTCTAACTTTCAATAGCATATTTAAAGCAATATTATTAATGTCTAAAATATGAGATTACAGATATGTCTAATAATTTGATAGAAACACAGTAAAATGAAATGAGAAGATAATTAGAGAGAGAATGTGTAATGAGGTGAAAGGTCACGCATACACTTCCAACCTTACTTTGGTAAGTCTGGATCTAATACATAACAACATAGTTGTTCAAAGTTTGTCTTTACACAATAGAGCCCATTGTAGAAATGGTTTTAACTCGTCACATGCCACATGTCATGTCATAATTTGCTGATTGTACACACTCGTTGAATGGCAGTTTGATGTCGAATTTATCAGCGTAATTCTCGATATATGTAATGAATTATTTCTTAATAGGGTACTCAGGGTATTCATCAGGTTAGGGTAGCTTTGGAAGTTCGCATAACTTTTTCAGGAGGTGAAGTTTTAGTTGAGCATAGGTTCGTTTTAATTTGTTAAAAAGAAGCGATGCAGTCAGCTCTTTCTATTACATCGGTCGATCAGGTTAAGATTCGCTGCCAATGCCCTTCGTGGAGTTCACAGGGGTCGCATCAAGTCAAGAAGTAGTTCTCCCGACTTGGGTGGCGGTATTGATCAATGAAAAGACAATTAGCGCATAAAAATCTCTTTTTTGATTAAAAAAAATAGAAAATAAAGTCAAGTTCCTCCTATGAAAATTTGCACATGTTAGGTAATTTTATGCTATTTCCTTTAATCTACTTCTCTAAAGTCTAAAAAGTTATTGCAAACAATGTGAGCTATGTTGACAACACATTGATGGTGCACTTATTTGATGATCCTCGCAATAATTGAACCAAATGGTTCCGAGCTTCACATGATATTTGTTTAAGGAATAAATATAATAGAAATTAACAATACACTATCACTCACACAATCATATAACGATCTAACGTATTCATGTGTTCTCAAGTTCTATCATAAAAACCCGATGCGAATCCATTGTTGTGGGTTTTTGTGACAATCGCTTCTTGGATACCACATAGATATGAACATGCATATCAGTTTTTTTTTTTTTTTTGAAAAGCTGAACATGCATATCAGTTTAGAAATTATAAGTTGAGACTAAGACCATTTCAGAAAAAGACCGTAAATAAAGACCAAACTAGTCCGAGACTAGATTTGTTCTTCTCTAATGTTTGAGCTCATTAGGATTGGGCTATAGTTCTTCTTTTGGTTGTTCAATAGTGAACCATTAGGCGGTCACCATGATCATAAAAAAATAAAACTAAGCTATCAGTATCACCTATAGCCAGCATCTCCTGCTCAGCATTTAAAGTTTTGACACTAACATTATATTATTTGTTCCATATAAATAAACAAATAAGATAACCAAACTGTCTGAAATTGTACCATTACATTGTGCATAGCATCAATCCTCGTAACTTAATCTATACATTACATACAAGTATGTGTAGTATGACTGTTTATTTTCTTACAAGAATGTTACACTCACACTTGGCTCCCTTTCATATAAATCCCATGGATCAGGATGTCGAAACTATAATCTGTTAATTACAAGAATATCTAAAGACGAAAAGGGTCAACAAAAGGTTACTATACACCTAGACATTACACAATACAATAGATGATGACCCTACTACACTTTGTATGAAGGAAACTTAAAAAATACAAAACTTTTTTACAGTTTGGTTAGGAATTAACCAAGAAAATACATCAAAAATGAAATAAATAAATAAATAAATAATGTAGCTTTCTTTTCAAACGGGACTTATGTTATATTGCTATACCTTGGGAATGCATAAGAATCTAATCACCTTTAAACGAGTAAAAAGAGAAATGCAGGATTTTCGACAAGTTCTGCAGCAGGTTTCACCTCTGCAAAATCTTTTACTTGAAGGGAGGTAGAGAGGTCATCAACGGAGAAAGGTATGCTGCATTTGAGAACACAGATTCTTAATGCATTTTTGCTCTTTTATATATAAAGTGTAAGTTAAAAAATGACAATCTAAAAGCAAGTAAAGGAATTAGGAATAGATAAAGGTTAATTGAAGGGAAGGTTTCATTGAGAACCGATTTTATTGGGAAAGTGCATGAACTAAGCAATCGAGTCAAATTTATCTACAAATTCATTTTATCATGATTACGCATCTTAATTAGAATGTTCCTGAGTTTTTAAAACATTTGGGCCTAAGAATGATGAGAAAATCATGAAAATATAAAAATGCATCAAATGTGACGCACATTAGATGCATTTTTATATATGCACAATTTCTTCACATTCTTCGCCCCAAAATCTCTAATAAGATGCATAATCATGAATCAAATGAATTTATAGATGAGTATAATCATTAGACTTATATAAATAATAAATTTCGCATGTCCTTACCAGTAAGTTTTCAGTTTCTTGTGTGCTTAGTTCTCGCAATAAAATTAGTTCTCAATAGAACCTTGCCCTATAAGTGACAAAAG
This sequence comes from Pulicaria dysenterica, assembly GCA_947179395.2. Classification (NCBI taxonomy): domain Eukaryota; kingdom Viridiplantae; phylum Streptophyta; class Magnoliopsida; order Asterales; family Asteraceae; genus Pulicaria; species Pulicaria dysenterica. Next base: position 73,243,482 of record OX359292.1, on the reverse strand, counting down.
AGGTGGACCAGTCGTCTAGTAAACAAGCTATAAGGGGTTCATGTCAAACAAGCTGATTTTATTGCTGGTCCCCAACATTCTTTTCTTTAAACTCATGAACTAAATAATCTAATAAAAATAATTTCAAGAACTTCTACAGAAATAATGATCCGAATTTTTTTTTACTAAAACACTTGAATATACCTTGGATGACTTTTAAACTGTTCAATAATTCAACCCATTTCCTTTTTAGCTAAAGAATTTCATTTCACATATTTAACCACCCCAAATTAATACATAAATGAGCTGAACCTACCACTAACTAGAACCATGAGAATTGTGTTTTTGACTTTATTCTTCTAAGTCTTAATGGCCCATGGGATTTCTATAAGAGACTACAAATTACTATATACAATATGGTATTAATCAAAGATAGAAGCCAGCATTATACCTGGAATTATCATCTAGTAGAAAGGAATTGCTTGCAGCAGTGTTGGAGTCCTCTGTCATCATTACCCTCATGTTTGAAATAACCTGTTTAATGATTAATTGTTACATAAAGGCTAGGTAATATATATGCTACAGAATGGAAATCATTTAGTTAATTAGTGGTTCTAGTAAAGAGACATTTCACTTACATCTTGAGATACACTTCGTGTGTTGTAGTTGTCATCCGAATAAAGAGTGCAAATTCTATACAACTGTTGGACGCTTAAAATCTGTAAAAGTATATAGCATCAAGGCAGGGAATAGATCATTGATAAAGAATATGCTATGGATCAAGTATTAGACCAACATGTGCATTAATTATGTAATTTCGAAACCCTGTGATATTACATGAAAATAAATAATAAAATATGTATTAAATATCTTAGATTTATTAATGACATTAATCATCAATAATGACACATGTATTAAAAAAACTGATCCAGCCAATGGACGGGTATAACACTAGTATATAATTGATTTAGAAGGGAAAAGGGGCATCGAAAATTATTTTTCTGTTTTGGTTATCGGTTGTTTAGCTTGGGCAGGAAGACCTTGGTGTCTTCTATGATTTTGGGCAGGAGAGATTTATATTCAGTTTCCCTGTGATTTTGTATTCAATCCTTTATATTCTATCAGTAAAATCATCTTCCAGTTTCTGTTCTTAGTCTGTTTGAGAAATCAGTTATTATCAATCATTTAATGTGTGTGTGTGTGTGTGTGTGAGAGAGAGAGAGAGAGAGACTTACGGGGCATAGATCATTGGTGATGTCATCATATGATATCCTGTACTTTTGGTGTATCACCTGAGGATCATAAGAATTATGGATAAGGTATAGATATTAGATAAATTGCTAGACTCTAAAGTTCCCAGATTTGGACAGCTTAAAAAGATATTGACACATCGATACCAACAGTATAACTTAAACAAACCAGAAATATAACACACCAAGATAGGGCTTGGCCCCTTAACTCAAGCCTAATCCACCAAAAAGAAGAAAAGAAAGAAAAAGTAATAAGTCTCAGGATTACAAGGCTGGAGATCCTCAAACCTCTAGGTACTCATGAATACCCTCATCATCTGTTCTCTCTTAAACATCTCAAAAACCCTACTTAGTACCTTGAATAAAACCACTTTTGAAAATTGGACAAAAATCACATTAGTTAAAAACTATTTCAGGGAAATGCTAACAAACCCAAATAATATTTGCAATCAAAATGCCTTTCAAAAAAAATATATATTTGCAATCAAATACATTTATTCATTATCAGGGATAAGGAAGCAAACTAAACAAGAGCCTCTAATAAGATACAACTTGATAGGAAAAGATTAAGATACATACCAAGAACCCAACAGCCTGTCTAATATGCTTAAGTTCATCCCAAGCTGAGCCTGTGTACTGCAACATAAGAAATGTCCTCAAGAGCAAAGCCAAAAGTACAACTACTCGACTCTTTAGCGACTTATACTTTTTATAAGTTTGACAGATTTCGCTTCAGATAAGAGTTAATACTTTGAATATAGTTCAGTAGTAATAGGTAAGATTTAAGAGCTTGTGTTATGTAATCTTTCGTAATATAGTCAAAACTACAAGTCTATAGTGGTTTTTATGAGACAATGTGGTCTCCTGCCATATATACACAAAATCAAAAAGGTCAAAATATTAAATCATTACCTCTTCTTTTGCATGAGAGCACCATAGTTCTAACTCTGCTAATCCAGCTTTCACATATTCCCCATTGCTGAAGGTACAACACTCCCGACGCAGAAGAAGACTGCAGAATGAAGATTTGCAAATTGTGATATGCAACATAAGCCAAGAAATATGACTGGAGAATAACAAGAATATAAATTAACCAAGCACCTGTTAAGAAGCTGCACATTGATGTATGAAAAAACTTGTGTAAATATCTTCTGAACAATTACAGGAGGCACCTGAGATGCAAATACACGAGACATTTAACTTTGAAATCTTCTGAGCAGTTGCAATTTGGTTCAATGAAATCAAAGTTTAGGTAACTTTTACCTACTTCTGTTACCATCAATTGTACATATCATGTTTAAAAAAGGTGGCCATTTCAACCCAGTTAGAATTCAGGTTAGTTTTATCTTTAAAAGGTAAAATGGATTAAAGTGTTTGGAAATTTAGATAATCAATGTGATAATATAGTTTTGAAAATCATATATAACATACAAACTATATTTCAAAAAAATTAGTAATTTGGATAAAAGGTGTTTCAGGTCAATCCGACCACCTTTACCTACTTCTGAACACGTTTTGACCTATTTAATCCTACCACCTTACTTGGCCACCTTTAATGTTTATCAGTCAATGAAATCCATAAAAATTAGAAAGTTACAAGCACTCTCAACTTCTATATTATGAACAAGAGACCATGGATAATGATAATGCACATACAAAATTTTCCTTTAAAGTGTTGAGAAGAGTGTTGAGACAATCAACAATGCCTTGCCAATGATTGGATTGTGAATCTTTGCCAAAGGACCGCCCAGATCTTAGCAATCCCTTGGATGTTCGTGGAGCCTATTTTTTCATAATATAAGATAAATATATGTATCATCGATTATATGGATAGTAATGCTAAATTTAGAGACAACTGAATTTATGGCTAGACTAGTACAATGGGATCATACTACCTGAATACATAAGGTTATTAATGATCCTAGATCCTTTTTCAAGTTGTCACGAATGATGCCATACATTTTCTCAACATATGCTGTTAGTTGCTGCTTAAAAAGCAAAGCTGGGTATTTGGGTTCAACTTGACGTACTACCTCCAGTGCTGCCGCAGCTGCAGCAAGGCTGACTGAAGATGACCGAAATCCCTGAATAGAGTAGAAAATTGTATTATGGAAGATAGTTATAGAAGTTAAAAAGCAAAGTTAGAGGTTGAATTTTGTGAAAAATTTACTTTAATCCATAAAACCTCCTAGATCATTTTCTTCTGATTAATAGATTGTTATTGAAATAATAATGAATTTTTGAAATCATATTTGATGTTGAAACCCTATCATAGAACATAATTGTAGAGTAAAAAACCGTATCCTGGAACATAATTATAGAAGTTGAAAACCAAAGTTAGAGGTGGAAGTTTTGACAAACTTACTTATGAATGGTTGATTTGGATTATGCGTTATCTCTAACGGATGTTAGATCAAACAGATAAAATCAAAAGATTAGCTTTGTCTGTGTTGATTATCAGAAATAAACAAACAATTATTACCAACACTCTGATAACAAGCTTAAAACTAAGCGGGTCAAAACGCCCAAAGTGCAACTTAATCCATAACTTCTAAATCATTTTTTTTTTCAAAAGACAGATTATTATCGACTTGCTCTAACAAAAAAAAAAGACTATTATTGAATTAAAATTTAGTTTGGTTAATCATATTGAAACTAGATTTCTGAAAAGTTCAAAATTCTAGAAGAAAAGTGTATTGAGTCAATCCGTCCAACCCGTTTTGACAATACCAAAAAAACATTGTTTTGACCTGTTAGCTAACCCACAGCTCTAGCATAAAGCAATAATAAGATTAAAAATCAATACCATTGTCATTCTTCCAAATAGCGAAGTTGGAGGTGGTGGTTTCCGAACTGAACTTGCACCATCAGGTTTTAGACATTTTTGGACCAAGAACAACAAAGTAGATGTATTTGATAACCAATATGCCATATGATCGTTATTTTCTTGATTCTACAAGAAAGAGAACCTTCATTACTATTGACATAATCCACTAAATTTTACTTGTAAGTTGAAATCAAGGGAAAGAATGAGTCATATGTGGAAATTTCATTTTACTTGTTATCTAAGAGGATTTACCTCAATTGCTGAACCAATCATCTGAATAAGTCGATCAAACACGCTAGTTCTTTCAGATTCAAAAGATTTCCAATGGAGAAGACATTTGTATATAGTAAATGCTGCAACAGGTTTGCCTTGACTATATCCAGTGTCCTTCATAACACACTCAATAAGGGTGTCAATGTTCTCCTGCAGCCACATTCAATATTATGTATTACTACCATTAGTAGAGGTGGCAAGATGGGTAGGTCAGGCAGGTTGGGTCAGTGATCAAAATGGGCTCAGGCAGAAAAGGATCATTTCCGATAAAGGTCGAAAGAGCCCAGGTCGGGATGTGTTGACCCACAAACATTTTTTGTTAATTGAATAATAATTATAAGAACGCCTTTCAAAAAAAATTATTATAAAAACTTGACAGCTCTGTGACAATTACAGAAACAATATTGTTGCAATAATGACCTGAATCTTTGAATAAATTGTTTTACGAGGTTGTATGAATGAACCAGACTCTAACGTTGTGTTCTCAAGTTATTTTTTGAAAGGAAATCTTTCCTTTTCTTTCCCTTCACTTTCTTTCCTTCCCCTTTCCTTCCCCTTTCCTTCCTTACAAAACTCGAGAACGGAACGTAAATGACTATCTAACCCATTAAAATCCAAATCAACCCATTCATTATTAAATGGGTGAAATTTGCCAACTTAACTACTAGTAACCATTTTCCTAGAATCAAAGAAAGAAGGACAAACAAATGTATATGAGTTGAACGTAGATTGTACATGTTGATGATCAACTGGAGGTTTCTTAGGCTTACTATCAGACCCCGTCACCAAATTCCTAGCATGTGTTTGGGGCTCCTGCAGACAAGTACTTATTCAACATTGCAAGTTTTAAATATAAATAAGAAAATTATATCTGACAGTCCCAAATATATCTTGATATGAAATTATGAATATAGTACATATAATGATGAACTCACCTCAGTACCATGAAAACCGTTTTCCACACTTGGCTGGAGAATATGAAGAATAAAGCATTTAGTAAAGAAAGGAATTAGAGATAAATCTAAGCAGCTTCATACAATCAGTGCTCACTTTCGGTTCTGAAGAAAATGCTTGACGACGAAGAATTTGATTCTCAGACGCCACGTCAGAAACCTTTTCTCGAAGACTGAGCATTTAAACATAGATGGTAACCAGAATCAAAATTAGATGTAGAATTATTAACTGGTGAATTTAAAGACTGTATGAGATTAAAATGATTGGCTCAAACCTTTGAATTGAAGCCTTTAGCTGAATAATTTTTGTCTCAGCCTCCAGAGCTTGCTTCAGTCTCTCCTCACTGAGTTTGTTTATCTCTTCAAATCTTTTCTCAGTGTCACCCACTTTCTTCTCAAGCGAGACAACTAAGTCCTGTAATCATTAACCAACAAAGGAACTGTTTCAATTTTCCAGCATCGCTTACACTGAAATACAGAGATGGCAGGATGGGTAGGTTTGATAATGTGTCAAAACGGGATTCAAAAGGAGTAACAGGCTGTCTGGCCCACATACACTTTTTTGGTACGTTGCTTAAAATTTTCCTAGACAAGTAATGCATTAGTTATAATTACATTGCAATGTTATTTATAATTGATATCTTTATATAAAATCATTTGAAGGTTGTATGCGTAAAAAATATAGACTTTGATTTTCAACTGATTCTACCAGTTTGACTCATTCGTCATTCCCCTATTAGCTAGAACTTTTTTAGTTCATCTATTTGAAACCCAAATCAATTTATTATAAGTAATAGTGGATGTGGCTAAATCGACTCAAAGACTAAAGTGCAAACTAAGTTATCATAAAAAATGAATTAACTTGAGCGACTATACCTTGAGTTTCTCATTTTCTGCGGTAAGCTTATTCACGAGCTCATGGTCAACGACTGGGACCTCTTGGATGATTGGGACTTTTTCAATTAAATTTCTGGCAGTCTCATGTTCCTTCATGAGCAGTTCTTTAGTTTCTTTATATTGAACCTCCATTTCTTGCAAAGCAGATTGTAGTTTTCCATTTTCTTGTGTTTTGGCTTCTTCCAAGTCAGCCTGCAAGGTAACGAGAGGGAGTAACAGTTAAGTCTAAACAATCTTGGGAATTTGCCTTCTCCTAACAAAGAAATAACATCAGAATGTACTGTGACAAAAAGGCCTATAACAAGTGTACCCTTATGCGCTTTTCAAGCTGCAATCGCCAAGTCAGGTCTTCAACTTGTTTTTCTAGTTTATTTTTGGCAGCTTGCAAAGCACCAGTTTCTCTTGCAGCCTATATTTGAAGGCCAGGAGTAAGTAGCAAGAATGATAGTACATGGTTTTCACAAAGTAAAAAATTATGAGTTCAAAGCTGATGAAAATATGAACACCATGAGCATTAGATCAAAGCATACATTTTGAATGTATTAAATTCTTGTCAACAAGTTTAACAGTCTAAAGTGTCGTTTAATTTTGACATAATGGAGGAAATGAGCTTTTTTTGCCTTAATCCAGAAAAATGACTTAAGTACTTAACCAGAAATGCTGGCACCGAGTCAACAACTTGCATTTATTATAATGAATTTTTAAGATCTCAATTTTTAGTAATTATAATGAATTTTATTAGAACTGGATTTTTATTTTTCTATGTTTTATGTTTTACAAGTTATAAGTGAGAGATTTTCCTTCTCAATTGAAAATTGTGATTGAGGGATCCCTAATATCCTTGACAGACTAACAGCTAATACAGAGGATTGAGGAATGCTGGCACCGAGTCAACAACTTGCATTTATTCTCATCGAACTTATTTCTAATTATAGGAGTTTTTCCCGGTTAGGGCTCCTCCCGGGGGTAGTGTATTTGCTCAGATGTACGTGGCCGAACCATTATTGTGGCTATTTCCTTACCACCCCCAGCCATCCCAGATTGAAACCCCCATGGTACATATGTAGCAAGAATTATAGTACATAGGTACATAGTTTTCACAAAGTAAGTAATTTCATGAGTTCAAGGCTGCTACAAATATGAACATCACGAGCATTAGATCATATTAAGCGGTTCTAAATGTATCAAGTTCTTCTTAACAGTTTTTACAGTCCAGGGTGTCATTTGATTTTGACTTAATAGGCTAAACGAGTTGTTTGTTTTGCCTTAATCCAGAAAGAATGACTTAACCAGAGAGGTCATGGGGATGACACTTTCCACTTTAAGACACTGATTTTATTTTGTTTTTATAACAACTATATTACGTATACACTTATCCAAACCGCACTTGATGAGTAAAAATAACAAACATGACCTAGATAATAACATCAAATAAGTAGAAGTGCAAGAAAAAGGACTGGAACAAGTTACCATCTTAAGCTTCCGAAGTACACCACGAGCAACCTTAGCCCTCCATGCACATTGGGTAGTAAGGGCAGCTTTCTTTAAATTTGCGAATTGTAAGTGCATTAAGAACTTGCGACAATGGCTCTGGATAAAAATATTATAACCCGTCAAGAAGCACATTTAAGGCGAAAACTTGGATAAAAAGCATAACCCAAATTAGCCCATTTATAAGTAAATAGATTGTCTAGCCGCCTCTAGCAATTATTAATATTTGATGCAAAGTCAAAGAACCTGAATGATGATAGCTGCTTTTGTCTTCCTTCTAAGGTTAAGTATATTACGTGCAGCCATTCCCCGTAAGCCTGTTTGGATAAAAACAGCAGAGACGGATAAATCCTTGTAGGCTTTCCTAGCAAGATGCATTCTCAGCTCTCTCTGGATCCGCAGACTAGAAGTTTCTCTGCGCATGCTCTCAAAAACTTGTCGGCCAAGTTGCCCTGTCAAGAAGAAGTAAAGAGAAACAAGAAATAATGGTGAAGCTAAACATGCATTGAGCTGGAGGTGGCGATCTTAACCCGTTTACTTATAAAGCTATGTTGGTTCAGTTTATGTTTTATTTTTAACAAGTCAAAAGGGTAAATACATAAATAAAGCTAAAACAAAAACAATTTAATTCAACCGGATCAAATTAATTGAAAGTTGCAATGAATGCCAACTCCAAAAATCTAGTTTATCAACAAAAGTACATTGTTGTGATGATAGATTGGAAGTGTAATCATATTTCACACATTAACTTATTTATAAAATGAAGGACGAAGTGTTATGGTTCAACCCAACCTAACTGGTACAAAAGATTGCTTGACCCAAACCCACTTCGACTTGTTACTCAGATAGCCGTTTTTCTCATTCTGATTTGAGCTACCCATTAGATAAAAATCCAAATGTATAGGACATGACAAACAAAGTACCTCGGCAGAAGGATTGAATTTGCAATACAGAGCGGCGCAACAACATAAAGCTTTTTTGGGCCATAAAAGAACGCACTTTCCTTTGAATAATGATAGCTGATCTTCCCAAGACTTCGGTGCGGCGAGCATCTAGCTCCGCCATCTGACCAGCCCTTAGAAACACCTTCGTCTTACCAATCTGCATTTCACATGGCAAAGCAATATAAATTTAACAAAACTAACATGGAAGGACAGGGGAGTCTACCTTGGTGCCACATGGGCCAATCCCCCATCCCCCCACCCCTACCCCCACACCCCCCCCCCCCCCCCCCCACAAAAAAAATAAAATAAAAAACTTGCTAGTATACGAGCAATTATGTACTATCTAAAAACAAGTGTAGATCAGGGGAAGAGAAGCAATCCTTTAAACCTTTGTCCTAATATTAGATTCTTTTGATTGCAATATGTTTTTTTCATATAAAATTCAGTGTCAAGTAGAAGAGTTGGTAAGGTTAAGGATAATATATCTTATGGCCCTATCCATTTAATTCACAACTTACAAGTTATATGTAATTTGTCCTATTCCAAGGAAGAGGTTGCCTTACATAGAATCTTATATTTACAAAGAGCTTTAATATCATACATTGCAGCTCAATTACCTGATAGCCTTCTAGTCCAATTTTTTCAAGAAGCCTAGTGCAAGCAGCAATTTCATTCATGCTATTATAAGTCAGTCAAAGAAACAAGGCAGGTTAGCTCCTAGTGGTTCATTTATGTGACCACCCACTTTAAACTATTATTGAGTAAAAAATTAGCAAATAATATCATTTCACATACCTGCCATTTAATACTTCAGGAGCAAGAATGCCAAACCGATCCACAAAATCATCAAATGCTTTTCTAGTGGGATACCCAGCACAACTGATCCTGATTGCCTCCAATACTCCCTAGATTACATTTGTCTTATCAATTAGACTTGTGCACAATTTTTTAGATATATCTTCGAATTTGACACAAAATAACACACTTTTGGAATAACATGTACATTCTTACCCCACATCGAAGTTGTTGTAGAACATTATGATTTTCAAAGATAGCAGGCTTCAGAAGATTGTTAGGTTTGACACAACGAATATAATGAGGCTCAGTTGAGCTCAAAGTCTCGAGCAATTGTTGTAATTGTTGCTGGAGAAATAAAGAAGAGAATTTGATTATTTATTTGCATCTTTTTAAGAAGGGGAGGGGAGTCTGATAGAAGATACCTTAAATCGTGTGCCAATTGAGGAAAATTTTGATGATTTTGAGGATTCCTCAGTTGAGGTTGGGAACAAACTGGATACAAAGAAACATGTGGAAGCATTTAAGAGGGCTTGATGTTCAGCAATGACATAATCTTTGTTTTTGTCCAAAAACAGCTCTGTTTGATATGTGACCTAAAATACAGTTAAAAATGATGATTAGTGGTCTCTAAAAAGTATAAGTAGAGTAGAAGAATTTCAATAACAATTGCATATATCATAGAATTACTTAAACCAAAAAATAATTAAGGTCCATTAAGAGAACAGAAAATATATGATCCAAGAAGGACAAAAAAAGCATTACAAACTTACATCACCAGCATAATGACAAATCGTGAAGTCAGAACGGGCCAATTTTGGTTTGGAAAAACGCTTGTGGTTCTTAAAAGTTTGGTACAGCTTTTGCGAGAATGTTTCATGTGTTGACCGTGGAAACATACTGCAGAAAAAAGTAGTAGCTTATATGATTAAAATGTTACATTTCTACTTTTAACAACTCAACGAGATGAACAGTAACTGTACATATCTTAACAGAAAAACGCAATAGCATATAATTTCATGTACCACACTTACCAAGCCTCGTCTAGAAGAGCTATGATGCCACCAGGTTTCTAAGCATTAAAAAGATAATATATCATAAATGAGATGATAAGAACGTATGTGGAGGGTAATGTTGTAAATAGAAAATCTTTACCATATAAAAAACATCACCAACCTTTTCAATGAGATCAAGGATATCTTGATTATCAATAAATTCAATGTAGCTCCAATTAATTTCTTCTTTTGTATATTCTTCTTGCTCCATTTTGAAGACATGCTGCACAACGAAATGATCCGTTATGTGGCTGCATGTACATAGTATTTTCACAATTTTTAAACATAACCATGATAAAGATAATTCCTGCTATGCAACCTGATTGAAATGTTGCTGGAGTTTTTCATTTGTCAAGTTGATGCAAAACTGCTCAAAGCTGCCAAAGTTTGAACACCATATAAAAATAGAATTATATATATTAGAATTTGAGAACCTCAAATCTGTTGTGAAGCAATGAAGCCTGATGGGCCACCGCTAGAGGTTACTCCACTTAGACATCGCACATCAGATCAGGTCAATAATGCACATAAAAGGCGTACCAATGAAGCACCTGTTTGTCTTGAAACTCTCGAATCCGTATATGTCGAGAACTCCAATTATACATTTTGAGTTTGAGTCCTGACCAATTGAAGTATTGATCTTATCTACAAGCCTGTAAATACACATTGGATAACATAAGCAGATGAAGACATTTTGAGCTTAGTTTAGTCAGCAACACAACGCTCTCCGTAACAGGAATGTGAGTTGTACCAGTCAAATAACCGTGAGTAAACAATTTTTGCTAAAGCATCTCTGCTGACAGCAGCAGATTCTGGATCCAACCATTTGGTAATGGTTTCATCACGTGTTACCATGACACGTTTGCATAGACAATCCTCTAGAGCTTTCACATCACACCTAAATAACAACAGAAAAATATAAGAAATAAAACTTAACAAGAGATCTGCTTGTGCTTCCTACTACCAACTAAATAGGAATGTGTAAAACAACAGTTCATAGTTTGTGTATAGAGTAATGCTTTTGACCACTTACATGAACAACTCAGCAGCAGTTTTCAGGTGGAAGAAAGATTTTTCATCTTTTGGTGTAGATGAGTCTATTTCCTCTCCCTTTGCAAATTCTATGTTCCCGAGATGAAGAATAGCAGCCACAACCCTAAAAATTGCATCCTGTGATGATAAAAATTACTAACAATAATTAGTTATTTAGACTTTTTCTTAAAAGAAGCAAATTTAAATATGCATGAATGCACCTGCTCCTCAGAATTAATTCCTACAACATCCATTGCATTCCTTGTGGCAATATATTCTTTCGCTTCGTCTAAACCATCAATCTGGTAGCAGTTTGATTGGTTTAAATAATGGAATGTCTTTGGATCTCCCAGTGTGAATCTTTGAAGATCCTAGAAGCACAACGAATAAGATTACTATGCTACGTAGCCACAAGATAGTTGGAGAGTTAGAAGAATAATAAAATAAGTTCATATAACGAATACCAAACAACCTGCTAGAGCAAAATAAGCTTTTGCAACAACTTATAATGTTAAAGTGAACCCCAGGAAAAGGGGAAGAGAAAGAACATATTATACATATGCACATGTTAATGAAGTGAAGCAAAGACTTGTCACCTCTGGTGGTGCAGCACAAAGCATGTAGAAGCAATGATAATTTCTTTCAGGATCTGATAGTTGACAAACACGAGATCTTTCCAGTAAGTATGTTCTGATAGCAGCCCCTGAAATCCTTCCCTTCTGATCAAACTGAATCTCCACAAACTTGCCAAAGCGACTGAAATGGTTGCAATAAGCAAGCATCACTGAAAATGATTAATGTACATTGGATGCAGGAATCCAGGTAATTGTTCACCCACCTTGAGTTATTGTTTCTCACAGTTTTCGCGTTGCCAAAAGCTTCCAAGACAGGATTTGACTACACATAAAAACGTGAAAAATAGTTTAATGTTATTATGTACAATAATAATGTTTTAAAGACTTCAAATCCAGATCTAAAAACATATGCTTTCTTTTCTAACAATCACCTCGAGGACTTTCTGTTCGACACTCCTTCCCTCTGAAGCAGCTCTACCTCCCATGTATGCAAGATAGCGCATAAGCTGTTTTGTGCTTTCAGTTTTACCAGCTCCACTCTCTCCACTAACCAATATTGACTGACTTATACCTTCATTCATCATAACTCTGCACCAGAAGAATAAGTTTGCTCATTTTGAACAATGTAATCTGAAAATTACCATACAACAATATGAATATCACATAGTACCGGTATGCAGCATCTGCAACAGCAAAAGGGTGGGGACTCAATTCCCCAAATGATGCCCCTTTATACTGACCCATCATGTGGCTATCATACAAATGTGGTAATCTTGTGAAAGGATTTACGGCAATTAATATGCTCCCTGTATAAGTCTGGGTGCATAATCATTAGCTTCTATAATACATTAATAAGTCTTTAGCAGTTATTAGGAAGAAAAAAAACAGATAGTCCTGTATAGTGCAAGAGAGGGACAACATAACTCACGTATATCTCATTTATATCATATCTAGATCGTAAGTTATTCAGAACCCCTGGTTCATGCAAATAAGCCAATTTTGTCATATCATCCACCCCAGATGGTGGTGCTTCAGCATCTTTGGGATATATATTTGATGCCTTGGCAACAACCTATTATCAACACCAAACGAAAGAAATACATATAAACAGTAATTAAAGAACCTCACTTGCAAACTACAGATCTAATGGCACAAAAATAGTGCATGAAGTAAGAGAAGATAGAAAGCTTTCCTACAACTAGTCTGTTGACTGAGTGACAGGAAGACATGTATTAAAGATCAAGAAACAATACTCACCGTCTTCCCTGAAGTAGAAGTAACCTTAATGTCTGCACCAGTTACCTCAATAACTTCCCCATCTATCCAAGCCTCAGCTGGATCCTCCACCCAGACAAGTGATCCAATCCCTAGACTAGTGGAGGTCGCCTACACAAGGGAAGTAATCAATCTTTCAATGCATCTTTTACCATTTATAGAATTTATCATAAACAACATTCTACATGATGGCCTAATGGTCTTTTAGATTTCAAATTACAAGTGAGGTTCAAAGAAGCTATTTTATACAACCCTTTGGCATCAACTAAAACTAGATACTGAGAACACCTAACCAATAAAGATAACGAATTTATATTGTCAATAGTGAAGATCGCAAATTACATCAAGATTAACATTGAGTCTGTTTAATGGACATAAGGACATTTTATTTGGTATTTGAAACACTCTGTTCACCAGATCAACAATGTTGGTGAACTCAAATTTACAATTATCCTAACAACTTCACGTTTCACTATCCATTGACACGCTTGACTATCCATTGACACCGATTCCAGAATCATATACACAAATTCATCTACTCGGCTTTGTTCTGGGCAAGAAAAATCACCACAGACTGGTAATCACAACTGAAAACAATATATATGGATCATTTCACATCATAAATGCGCAAAACGGGACCATAACGAACCTAAAAAATCTTGCAAACAGTAAATACATTTGATAGACTAATTAAACAGTTCAAAGTTACATACCATGTGCTGACAATGAAGCTTGGATCAGATCAAGAAACCGCAACTGTTCAGAATCACTTCAATGTAAAAGCAAATCTATAACGCAAATACAAGTTCACAACAACTTCGTTTGCTTCATTAATTGAACTTTAATAACAACCGTTAAATCGGTAGAACTTTATTGCTTCAAAAAAGAAAACATCAAACTCTCAAAAACAACAATAAATTGCTTGTAGCTCTGAATTCAATGGATTGGGAGAAGGAGATTGAGCTGCTTGTTATGAAGCGATTTTTAGCAAAAATGAAATCCCTAGTTTTGTGGGTTGATGATTAATGATGATACATTTGGTCTGCTGTTTTCGCTGCGAGTTCCGTCGCACGTTGTTCGGAATCTGTCAAAAATTCAATATGAATGACAATAAAATATTAAAATACAGACAAGATTGATATTTTAGTCTATTTTGAGTTCTGTTATTTTACGCATTATTTATATTTTTAAGCATTGATTTTATACGGCTCCGTAATTTGCTTAGGATTAGTCAAATAAATATAAAAGTTGGTGGGATAATGTTGATAAGTAAAATAACAAATATTAAATATTAATAAGTGGATATTAAATAGTTATAAAACGTGAAAAAACAAGAAATTAAAAAAGATGACAACAGATGGCCCGACTAGCGATGAAAGCGTTAACGCGAGCGGAAAGGCGAGCGTGACGACAAAAACGTGGTATCAAACATTATTTAATTGATTGTTATATTTTGGGGTTTATTATATTAAAATACAATAATTTTTTAAAAATTATTATTATATGTAATAAACATTATTTTTTATCAATAGATACAATCAACTTCAATAATTTTCTTATTGTATGCTAGTTATTGGATTACAAAATTTCATTATATACGAATATACAATGATAACTTAAAATGAAACAAAAAATATATTTTTACATACAATGAAAAAATTATAAAAATTAATTTTACTTCTCAGCAAAAAGCAAATTTCATTACGTGTTATTATAATTTATGCAAAATTTGTTAGAGACAAATAAATAAGTCTCGGTTTAAGGTCTCAAGTTGCTTTACTTTTTTTAAACAACAAGAAAAAATATTCAAAAACTAAAACTTCGACATAATCCTCACTTTGAATAGTAATCCAAAAATCACTTACTTTCAAATGAGAAACTTTACTTAGGTAAGAACACGTCGCTTTTGGAGATCAAAGACATGTGGTTGACCTAAAGAAACTTAACTTCCAAATTTGGGAAAGTTGTTTCCTTTAACCGTCTTTATTCTTTAACCACATATTACTTATAAGTTTACTTATTCCAATATAAAACTCGATTGCTTAATAAAGTAAGTCAAATAATATATACCCGAGGCGATAATTTCAATATATTTATAACTTCATACGTACACTCTTTATTAAATGTCCAAGGGTAAAATCTATACAAATAGCGGCGGACTTAGAATTTTATTGACCGATTATATCATTGTAAAAATAAAATTAATTAAAATTAAGGGTGTTGTTTGAGTTTTTTCGGTATTCGGTTAATCAAGTGGGATTAACGAGGTTTCAGTCGTTGTTCCTGTATTTTAGAGCCACATTTAAAATAAAACACAATTAACATGAAGCAATATTAATTAAATTGCTATTTTTAAAGTAAACTAAAATATATTAACAATATAAATCGAAAATTGAACTATATCTAATTTTTTTTCATTTTTCATTAGATTTTGATGGCATAAAAAACCATCGGTGACACTCTAAAATTTGACTAGTGGCAACGGTTAGAAAACGTTGCAATTTTTCACTCCGTTTGCAAAATTGTTTGGTGTCCAGTATCACCACCGCGTTACACAAGGGTCCGCCCCTGTACATAAAGTTACATGTACATAACTTGGGTTGAATATGTTATAAATGGTTCACAAACTTGGTAAAACTTTATCTAAAGAGAAAGTGGTGTGATTATTAGAAGAAACGATCAAACCAAAAGGTTTTCAAACTTGATGTCTTGAATCAAAGAGGTTTTCAAACTTGATGCCTTGTACTCTTTGATGAATGTATTCAAGTTGCCATTGCTTATTAAAGTTTGAAAGAAAAAAAAACATATTTAATACACAATTAAACTTCGTACAAATGATAATGACATTCAAGGGTTTCCTGCTAATGGTTGAATCGAGCAAGACGACTTCCCCATATGAATGAAGGGATGAAGAGTGGAATTTATGTAGATTTTAAGGGGTAAAACGAGATATTTATGTAGATTTTATGGATGTAAAACTAAGTAATAAAGAAATATATTAATATATAATTGCGAAAATGATGTATTCTAATTAGAAACACCTATGAATCTATAATAAATATTTTCACCTTCACAAATACTTAAATAAACAAATAATAAAATAACAACTAATATTCTCATTATAAGTTTTTATTAATATAAAAACATTTAAGATAAATGCTACTAACATAATATATAATATCCCTTATAATATATGAATTAGATTAGATTTTAGCCCCCGAGAAATGTTCAATATATTTCATACTTAATCCATAGTCCTTAGGGACAAATTTTAGCCTTTAGATCAGCCCTATCAATGGTCCAGATTTAATTTTTAAAATTTTGGACGGAGTGACATTTTTGTAATTCACATGTGATGTTTTTTACAATCACACGTGATTGTATACCGAATCACATGTGATTGAATATAAAATTTCAAAATTATATTTTTTATATGGACTATATTGAACACAACTCTTTAGCCTCTACATAACTTTTAAATTTCATAAAGTTGACTGGTATTGTGCTTCTTGCTAATTGCCTTTCTTTGAAAGTAGGAGAATTTTAATTACTTTCCACTTTTCGTGGTATATATTTGTGTGGTTGTCACATGTCGATTCTTTCTAGTTCAAGCTTTTTGTTTTAGACTTTTTTTATTTGAAAAAAAGCTTTTTTATTTTGCATTCGAATATAACTTATAGTTTTTATTTTTCAAAACAAAAGGCTAACAACTCTAAAAGCTTAAAAAACCTCATACCGAACATACCCAACATATTTTAAAAAGTTTTAGGATGTTATACTATCGGGTACTAGTTTTTTTATCATCCTCCCGAGTTCCAGAGAACAATCCGAACTAAGGCAATCTTTCCAGATTCGTTCCGCCTTACAACCTTGAATAGCTAGGCACGTCGTGGGAGGAGAATAAGCAAATCAATTGCATAATCCACAAATGTACTCGGTTAAGGCAAAGAGATACATAATTAATTCATTGTACCACGTTTTTGTAGGAAATTGGGATTGTTGATATATAGAGAGAAGTGGTAAACTAAATGAATAAAATAATAGTTTATGATGTTATTTATATTGGTTTTAAAAAATTATAGTTTGATTAAATTTTGTTCGAGGTAGATATGCACATGGCCGGTTTTAATCTGATCCGGTTTGGTTTCTATCACTATCAGAATCGGTTTTTCGGCCATGAAAAAAATCTGGTTTTTAGAATTTAAAAAATCTGGTATAGATATTATCCTGTTTGGAAGAGACAAAGTTGTAACTGGTCAAACCGATTTAGGATTTAAAAAATATATTTTTTTTTCAAATTGGATCGGAAAAAGCCCGGTCAATCAAAAAAAAAATTAATTTTTCAACTACATAGGATTAAAATTATACTATAAAAAACAAATATAAGAAAGAAATTTCAAATTTTGATAAATATAACAAAGTTCAACAAACTACATCTCCACATTATTTGTATATGTTTGTGGTGATTAAATGGTGGAATATTGACAAAAAAAGGGCTATAAAATGGTAACTTGAACAACCCCCTCCCCCCCCTTCCCCGGGCTATAAAACGGCTACTTATTTGAATCCCGGTCGGGTTTTTTCCCAAAAGGTTTTTTACCGGTGGCCCCAACAAAGTTCAAACCGGTCAAAAAATCGATTTCGGTTAAATCCGATCCGGTTAAAAAAGTAAGGTTTCGTAACTAACCAGTTTAGATAGTTTTTACACAAAATCGGATATTCGGTTTTTCTGTATACATCTAGTTCGAGACACAAACTAAATTCTCACTAGATTTATTATTATTATTATGCGGTCTATATCTATTGAAGGCCCAAAAAAGGTGAGAGGGTGAGTGAAGGTCGTTTGCCAAGCCCAAGAGTTCAACATGAAGGCCCAAACAATACCCTTCATGGACTCATGGAGTAATGGAGTTCATGCTTATTTGCTACCCGAGTTTTACAAAAAAAAAAAAAAAAGTATCAATTATTTTATGTTAAAATAATCCTAAAATCTAACGATTTATTAAATTTGATAATTATTAATAATTATTATGAATCCTTTACACATTGATTATTCGAATAAGATATGGTACAAGCATTTTGATTCACTAATCCATTAATTGTACGTTTTCTTATATATTTGAGGGTGTTTTTGTCATTCAAATATAACTCAATCAGTCGAAAGAGTGCTTTTAATGAATCCTTGATCCTAAATGCTAGGGCACTCTAATATTCAATGTGAAAGACTTTGAGCTTCATTGTTACCAAGAACACAAGATTCGCTTTCAAGAATATTATTTACGTAGCTCAGTAATAAACACCGTTTCAAGATGGTTAATCTCCCGCAAACTAACTTAAATATACGTAAAATTGAAGCAATATCCTGGTTCTTTTTCCAATACATTGTTACAAAGAGAAAAAAGACGAATACTCTACCCACTAATTCTCTATTTTTTTTATTTTTTTCAACCAATCATAATAACCTAAATTAATATTATATAAGTCAACTAATGATAGTGATATGTAACAGCTAGTTTTAACTAAAGCTGTTTAGCTATGAGATAATAGGCTAAAAAAACTAATGTGACAGTTATACATTCTATAATTACGGATAATCGGATAATCTAATAGAACAACATATGCTAAAATAAGTGGAAACAGCTAGCAACTTCCATTTGAGAACAAGTCAACAAATTGTGCATGAAATTGGGTTGGTTGTCTACAGGTGCTTTCTCAGCTTTATGTGGGCTCGGCTCGTGCCACTCAAGAATCCCTCCAAATACACAAATAGACTGAGATAGTAATCCTGTGTTGACTATTATTGTATATTGAATAAGTGTGATTTATAACGTGTTTAATAAAGGTAATGTATTATTTTTATATATTTATTGTAAATTGGTTTTGAGCTGCAATCCTTAAATTACGTCGTGAGTTTCAAACAAATGATCTTGAATTGACCGTGAACTTTATGTGAGTTTGTTGGGAAAAAAAGTGTGTTTTGCGAATAGGCTAATTCCTTCTCTTCTATCAACTTCTAATCTAAGCTTTAGAATGAAGAAATGAAAAAGTTCTTGGTTTTTGCTTTTTGTGGACACTATTATATATATATATATATATATATATATATATATATATATATATATATATATATATATATATAGTGAAAGGTTCAAATGAGAACCTTTAAATTAA
This sequence comes from Pulicaria dysenterica, assembly GCA_947179395.2. Classification (NCBI taxonomy): domain Eukaryota; kingdom Viridiplantae; phylum Streptophyta; class Magnoliopsida; order Asterales; family Asteraceae; genus Pulicaria; species Pulicaria dysenterica. Next base: position 73,223,965 of record OX359292.1, on the reverse strand, counting down.
TTGAGAATGGGAGATTCAATCTTAGCCGTTCGTTTTGTTAGTGGAATTCATGGAGAACCTTTATATATATATATATATATATATATAGGGAAATGTTCAAATGAGAATGATAAATTAATTGAGAATGGGAGACTCAATCTCAGCCGTTCGTTTTGTTAGTGGAATTCATGGATGCAGAGCGTGAAGGTATAGAGTGTGTGTATGTATATATATATATATATAATATTTTATTAGTGGTTAGTTGGTTACGCAATCTTTGAAGAGAGCTTTGTAATAAACTAAGGAGTGTCCAAAACGAAGCTAAGGCGAAAGAGATATCGAGACTCAAAGTTGAGTATTTGAAATGGAAATTTGAGTGTGGAAACTTGATTTACATAGGAGTGGGAAGAAACTTGGAATGAGTATTTAACCATAGACAAATAATGCTTGGTAAATGTGTCTAGCCGATTCTTTCCGCACTATAAATACGAGTTCCAAATTTTCAATATTTCGACACTTAAAAATCGAAAATCTCATCTAAAATTCGTCCCCCTCATTAAGTGCTCTTGTTTGGTTGTCGTGTTCACATTTCAGAGATCTCACACGTCAAGTTGTAAACTTTCAGACAAGTAGGTCATATCTAACAACACACGTTGCTTTAGCCGTTGTAGCCTTGGAACAGACCCCGGATCTGTTTTACGAGAAATGTGTCTAACACGGCCCTGGTCTCCTATTTATTTCTAATCGGGTCTTCTCTTCTACTCTGTCCTTCTGTCATTGTAACTTACATTTTGATTAATAAAAATCAATATTTTCTTAAGGGAGCTTCCATTTTCCCGCATCAACTATCTCTAGTTCTCTACCAATCTCATTGAGAATAAGATTGCCAATTGGATATATATCATGTCGGGCTGGATCGAAATTGAAGTCTTCTTATCTCGGAAGTGGAAGAGAAATCTTAAGAAACTGATGCAAAGATCACAGAGGTTTGGGGGCCGTATTTAATGTATTACGAAGGTAAATCGGGTCATGAAGATTATGATGTCTTATTTGTAAGATTGTTATTGATAATAACAAGTGCTTCATTGCCCGCGCGTTGCGCCGGGTAGACTTCCAAACTCCATATCAATATCTTAATAAATTATAAAATTTACAAACGTCTAATAGGCCGTCCATCTCAAGTTGACATGACTTGTATTAGAAGTACAAATTTTGGTATAAACATGTTTTGGCTTATTAGCAAACCTGCTCATATTGTCTCATCTCTACCCAAGAAGGTATGTGACTACATTGAACACTATACACTAACCTAAATATTAATGCTTTCATTTGATACAAAGGTTATCATCAGCTGTTACATTTTAGGATTTGGTGCTATTAGAGCTGAAAATCAAACAATCATTAACCGATATACCGCTAAATTGTTATGGGGACTTGTCGAGGCTTACTTTTAGATTGTTCAATTGGGTTTTTAGTGTGATCCATTTATTTATTCATTTGTTTGTTGTGGATTCTTAATCTGAGGTAGCTTGTGAGGGGATTTTAGTATAGCAACTATTCATAAATAAGAGTATCCTTTTTTTAAAATTCTTCAGGTCGTATACAAAGGATGATGGCAATGCCGAAACTCTTTGCTATACGGTTCCTTTTTCTTTCAAAAAAAAATTGTTCATAAATAAATAGTTTAAGATTCTACAGAAAACTCATGGTTAAGTATAACAACACTATCCCACTTAGACCCAACGTCTTTTTTTTTCGCCGTTTGGACATCGATAGTTTGTTGTTTTGTAGTATGCTTCGTATGTTGTGTTGTTCATAATGAGTTACATGTATTTTTTGACTCTGCTGGTAAAGATTCCTAGCCCAGCCTCTTCTGATACAAAGACATGAGTGGCACTCTAAATTGTTTAGTATGTAACAAAATAATTTTTGAACTTCATTTCAACCCCCTTTTGTCATCTAATCAAGTCCTACAGATAATTCTTTTCAATTACTAAGATAATATTGCATTTAACTTCATTTCCAAAGAGACGACAAATCCAGTAGTAACATCAAGGAACATCAAATTCAAAGAAATATAATTTAAAATTAATTGAAGAAAGGACATGGTGAAAAACTTACTATTTAGTTCATCAAGCCACTCCTCGATACATTCAAAAGTTGTTGTCGTAGACAATGAGCACACCATGACTGCAACAGTAGGCTCGGTGTGATGAATTCCTCCGATAAGTATGTCGATAGTCTTTAATGTCACTAATGATCTGTTCCTTACTCCAATCAATCAATCATCCACTTAAATTTTCATAACACCAAAGAAACAAACAATCATTGTGGTGTGCTATATGTTATAGAATCAGCAACTCCACAATCCCTTTAAAGAAGGGCTAAAGGCCAGTTAATAATTCCATGCTATTTCACGTCTCATGTCTAAACAGAATAACATCAGTAACAAAAACAACTTTAGAATCAATATGCAAAGACAATAAAAAGGATTACGAACAAAATTTGAAAATAGTAAACAAAAACTGCTAGTGAGCTAGTCTATTAAAGCCACACTATAGTTTCAAGACGTAATAATTTCATCGTAACGCATTAACAAATTTAGAACCAATATGCAAAAACATTATATAAAAACATGAACTTAATTTAAAAAATTAGACAGAAACAAAAACATATATAAGCTGCTGTTGAAATAGTCCACTACACATACGGTCAACAAAGTCCAAATTTCTCAAACAAATCTACCCACCAACACTAATCTGTTTTGAGATAAAACAATACTAAAACATGTGATACTTAATATGTAAATATACTAAAATCAAACTGATGAAGCTATTTAAACTTCAAACAATTCAATGTAGTATGCCAAAAATTCATTTAATTCATACGATGTGATTCATTCAAAAGCTAATCATATGGAAGAAAAACAACCTAATGCACTTACGATTTAGGTAGGGATGTAAACGAGCCGAGCCGAGCCGAGCTTGACCCTTATCGAGCCAGGCTCGTTTAGGATTTTTTAAGCTCGAGCTCGAGCTTGGCTCGTTTAGAGCTTATGATGTCGAGCTCGAGCTCGGCTCGTTTAATATTCATGAAGCTCGGGCTCGGCTCGTTTAGGCTCGTTTAAGCTAGGCTCGTTTAGGCTCGGGTATTATTTTGATATTTTTATTAAAACTATATATATAATTATTAAAAATATAATTTATAAAATATAAAAATATATTATATATGGAGCTCGTTTAGGTTCGTTTAAACTCGCGAGCCCACTCTTTGAAGCTCGAGCTCGGCTCGTTTATTAAAAAGGAGCTTTAATCTAGGCTCGAGATCGAGCTAGAGCTCGTTTAGGCTCGGCTCGTTTCGAGCTTTTAACGATCCGAGCTCGAATAGCTCGCGAGTAGCTCGACTCATTTACATCCTTAGATTTAGGCAGCAATCCAGCAGCAGGGCACAAAACTTAACAAATAGATGCGCATGCAAAAGTTGAACTAACAGCAATGAATACACATGCACCTCGTGGAGTCGTTTCTTTTTTTGAAGCAAGCAAAAGCAGAGAGTTGAACGAAAATGGTTAGGAAGAAGGATGTTATTTTTCACATTTTACTTATCAGCTATCAAAAAAGAAAACCATGTGTCCAAGCTTTATTATGACACGTATTAGGTGTTTCCACCGACTGGCTAAATTAATATTTGCTTGGGTAAAACGAAGAGAGAGAAAAGGCCGAAGGAAAAGCAAGAGGAAAATGTCATATCGTGAGAAACTAAGAAATTACCATAAAACCCTTCAAAATATCACGATAATTTGGCACATTGTTTTGCAAATTGATAGATAGGAGAATTTATTTGCTTCAGAAAAAATAATTTGCTAATAAGTCTTCCCTATTAACAATAGTTTGATCTTAATAAGTTAATAGCATGGGCGGACCTTAGTGTTAGTTAGTGATTGCACGGGAGACCGGTCAAATTTTTAGACGCAGTGTAAAATTTCAATGTTTTCTAGCCGGTGTCACAGTCAAATTATAGGATGCCACCAGTGATTTTTTGATGACACCAAAATCAAAGAAAAAATATTTTTTTTTATCAAAAATGATAAGATATAGTTCAATCTTCAATTTATACCTTTAAAATATTTTAGTTTACCTAAAAAATAGCATTTTGGTTAACATGACTTTATACAAATTGTGTTTTGTTTTAAATTTTGGCCCTAAAATATCAGAACAACAGCCGAAACCTCGTTAGTCTGACCCGATTAACTGAAAACCCGAGAAAAAACCCGAACAACTCTTTCAATTTTATTTAATTTTATTTCGCCATTATATGGTGTAACATCCTAATTTAGGGCCTAGTAGTAGCTTGTTGTACATCGTGTTTGTATAGTTGTACCTTGACTTTAACCAAGTTGTTTAAGTTGTTTTGTTGATTAATTGTTGTTATTTGTTGGTACACGTGGTTATGTAGCTAAAGATGGAAATATATCATAAATAGATAATGTTGGTAATAAGTTGAACGGTTTCAGTTAACGGTTCCGAAAATATCTCCGTTAGTCGAAACGGATAAACCTAAGTCGTGTTTTAAGTTGAATAGGAGAACAAAATACCCAAGTGGGGTATTAAATCCACTTAGTCGGCTCAATTGGGAGTCCTTATCCCCTGCTTTAGCTTTTCAAATGCAATACACAAACATATAACATACATACGTACGTACTAACACCCACACCCAAAGCCTTGAACTTTTGAAAGAGGAATCAAGGAGGAAAGGTTGCTATTAGCTGATTTCAGTTGTGAATTGAGTTCCTAAACCTGTGTTCGTCTTCCTCTTGGTAAGTGTTTGTTCTTAAACCCATGTTCTTAAGGTTTGAATGGAAGTAGCATAAATTGGTGGGTTAAATAAAGGGTTGTTGTAATTTTGTGTATAGAAACATGTTAGAACACATATATGGGTGTTAAACATGTTGTAGGAATGATTAAAGTCAAGTTTCAGTCGATTAAATGGGTAGAAACCCGAAGAACAGTCGCTGTGTCAAACAGAGCAAAAACCTTACTGTAACAGAGGTTCCTACGGGCGCAGGAAATAGTCCCTGCGGCCGTAGGGGGTAATCATAGTCACTACGGCCGTAGGCAGGGTTCCCTGCGGCCGTAGTAATGTATTTTGTGTGGTTTACCACCTACGGGTGAAGGAAAGAAGCCTACGGGCGTAGGTACATAACCTACGACAGTTGGTACCCAAAGAATCACTCCTACGGGCGTAGGGTATGGTCCCTTCGGCCGTAGGATATGGTTTCTGGGAAAGGAACTCTTGCGGGCGTAGGATATATTCCTACGGCCGTAGGAGGTGTTTGGAAGGTGTCCTGCGGCCGTAGGACACATCTACTGTGGCCGTAGGAGCTGTTCCAGGTTGCCTGTTGCTTGTTGTTCGTTATACGTTTACGTAGAAGCAATGATAGTACTTTTAGACGTTGACTGAACCTACACATGATGTGTTAGGTGATTCGGACGACTCCGTGTGCTCCTGGGATTCCCGAATTCATATCTGCCTCTTATAACCTCGAGGTGAGTACCGGTTTTCCCATGAGTCTCGGTAAATAGCGTTGTCTGTTGTTTGTTGAAATATGTTGTCGATGTCGCACACGTGCGTATGAGGTATGTTATACATGTTGTTGTATATTGTTGCCATGCTAAGTTGCTTTACACGTTGGTTATGAATCGCATGCGTATAGTTGAACCCATTACGAGTAGTAGTTGTATATGTGGTACTGGTCCGGACCGATGTGGCATGGTTAAGGTCAGCTTTCTTCCCGAAGGCTGGATCCCTTTGATGGAATAACGGGGATTAACGGTACCCGGTGTGCAGCACGCCGGGGTGGTCTTGCAAACCGCCGCTCCTTAACGTGAGTTGGGATCTTAACTTCAGTTGAGATCCAAGATGTTGAGCTTCGAGCTTCGTAACGCGTTTGGTGGACTGCTCTTCGCTCCCCCACCATAGCGGTTAGTTGTTGCTGATGGTCCCCAGTTTGAATCGTTGAGCGGGGTTCCCACCCTGCAAGATATGATTCCTACTGACTCGTTGGCGCGACACTATGTGTTAGGATAGCCTTGTGTGCTGTCCCGTAGTTGGGATAACCTGCTTATTGATGCTTATGTGTTAATCTGTACTCACTAGCTAGTTGTAGCTAATGGTACCTAAATTTACCTTTTTGCAGATGCGAAGTAGTTGGCCTGGTGAGGCGGGACTTGTTGGTAGTTGTTGTACATATCTTTTGCGGAACACTGCTCGTTGTAATTATTTGTGATCCGATGGTCGGTAGTGTCGGTTAGTTGGGTAACACGCGGTAGTATTTGGGACTTGGTTTTTTGTGTTGTACTTTTACATTACCAAGTCAGATAAACAATATTATCTTTTGTAAAACGTGGTTACTTCCGCTGCTGGCTTTTATTATATAAGTTTAAAAAGCTTAAATTTTCCCTAATTTTAAGCGCGTGAAAACCGGTGTTACATATGGTGCAACCGGTCAATAAAAACCATGGGTCCGCCCCTGCTTAATAGCTTATGAGTTTATTAGCTTATTAGATAAAAACGTGTTTATATTAGCTTATAACTTACCTTCAACCGCCACCTTATTCTTCATCATCAACCACCACCATCATCGCCACCTCCTTCGCACCACCTCCTTCATCCTTGTTCCACCTTCTTCCACCTTAATTTTTGTATTATTTTATGGCGATAAATTAATTAAGAAATGATAACAAAACAATACAAAAATTTAAAGGTAGCCGGATAACCTTCGTTTGGAGGTCATATTGCGTTAAACATTAATTTTAGCAATATCTTTACATTAAACTGAAAATTTTAGTTTAATATACGTAATATTAAAGTGAAATAGTTAATTACATTTCGATATACTTAATCCTATTCAAAACTGCTAACCTTCTCCTGTTAAACATTTTAAGTCATATATCCTTAAGTATTTTCGACGTATAACAAATTCTTTTAAGTATTCTCCTTTAATCTGATTTAAGTTTCAGGAAGTTTCAACCATCTCTATAAAACCTTAAAGCCACAAATAACTAAAATTTGAAAGCCTTTGGGCCAAGTAATTGTATGGTGAATTGGTGATCCTAGAGAGTTTGATAGACAATCATCACTATAACTTCTTCCCCATTGTAAAAAACAAAAAACTAAGAAAAAAATCATTAAACACAAAAGATTTATAGAGCTTGCTCCTTTTTAACTCATCCTTACTCAGACCATGCGCATCGGTCTTAAAGTTAGTGCTGGTTCCAAGTCTTCTAGCGCCTAACACCATCGCATAGAGGCTGATTGGGGCGGGTCCGAACCTCGACTAGCCCTCCAGCCAGCTCCAGGTACCCCCCTTTTTCCCTTTACTATCTTCTCTCTCTTCATTAAATATATTTTATAATTAAATAATATATGGGTTGATATGGGTTCGATGTGGGGTTTGTGGGTTAGAGAGGGTTGGAGGTGGGAAATTTAGATGTTGAGGTGGCAGTGGATAACTCCAAAAATATATGAGTTGGATACTGATGATCTCAAGAGGCTGAATATTCTCCTTTCTAAAGGCAAATCATGCAAACCTTGTTTTATCATCGCCCATCTGGGAGCCCTTTGGACGTAAAGTGTTTTACATGGTTCTTGATAAAAATTCGTCTTTTCAGAAACTATAAAATCGTGTCAAACACTTTTTGAGATATTCAATCCTTTCGATTTGTTTCACTTTTATTAAGGGGGAAATCATCTATACAATCAGCATTATCTGGTTTTTGTTGTAATTACAACACACTTAAAAGTATTTTGCTTATTTCATTGTTTAATGATTTAATGATTTTGTGAGTGTAATGAGTTTAGCAACTCTTTATTTGTTTATTTTTCCAACCAATATAATATAAGATAAATAATTATGTATGAGTCAGCGTGTTATGACTGTGAGTTGTTAGAGATGAGTTATCGATACGGACATAGTGATTAGTGATGACAACAATAGGTGTTCTAACCACGTATGCTCTAAATGATATTCAAATTACATTATCGCCATGTATTTGGGTTTATCATTGTCCCTACTACTAGTAGGGGTGACAATTATTGACACGATACAAACATGACGAGCAAATAAACGTGTTTGTGTTGAGTATAAACGGGTTTGGGTCGTTTTCGGGGTTGACCCGCTAACCCATATAAATAAATGGGTCGTATTCGGGTTGGTTCACGGGTCGACCCGCCAATCCATATATTTTTTGATATTTATATTTTTCTATTTATCCTTATATTTTTCGTATTTGATTCTTATGCTTTATCTTATTCTTTAATCCCCATAAACCTAATCAGAAACAAATTCATCCCTTACCTTTTGTTTCTTCGTTGTTTTGAGACTATTGAAAGTAGACATTATCAAATTATTAATTCTTGATAACTTGTAGCTTAATTGTTCTTAAAAAATCACCAGGTTTTTGTACTTGGATTAAACTATCTAGGTAGGGTTGAACTGTATTTGGACCCATTGACCCGTCAACCCATTAATGACCCAGGTTCGTGTCACACACCTGTATATTTTAAACGAACCTGTGTGACACGAACCTGTCAACCTGTATATTTTAAACGGGTTACATGGGTTGTGTCGTGTTTTAACTTATACCGGTTCGTGTCACACACCTTGACACGAATTATTATACAGGTCATGTTCGTGTTACGACCCACCGACCCCCCAACCCGAACATAATACGATTGTCACCCCTAACTACAAGCAACCAAGGAAATATCACAATGCAACCGTTGTTTCCTGCGGTTGAAATGAATTTACTCTTCCCACCTCAATTCAGAAAATGTTTGGAGTGATGAAGAAATTACCCTGGTGGTTAAAAAATTGGTTGACGTTGAATGGACAATGTAAGTAGCAAAAAGAATCATCACATATACCATTAAAGCTTTCTTCACTGTTCCCTACATTCTCTTATTCCATGATTTCCATACTCCCCATTTGTTTCTCTTTATTATTCGTAACGAAAACATCAAATCCTCATTGTTCCCCTTTCATTTTACGCTCAGGGGAATCATATCTCCCTGCCTACCCAATTCCGATTCCAATTCCAAACTTCAAAACGTCGTGGTTTTTTACTTTTCAACGTCATCGGAGATCTGAAAGTAGAGACTAGAGAGAAGTCTTTCTCGTGAAAGTAGCATCCTAGGAGTGCGAAAATTAGTGGCGGATCTAGGAAATCGGTTTAGTAGGGGCAGCTACCAATAAGACTTGAGATAAGGAATTGGAAAAAGTTATTTATTATACATTGTCAAAACGGGTCGGGCTTTTATTATCTCGAGAAATTATTTCTCCATTCTCATGCTATATAATATTTTCTTAATCTAAATAGGTATTAAACAACTTACAATGAATCTCCACCGTCCCTGTTGATAACTTATCTCAGACTACCCACATTGAAATTTGACAGATAAAATGTATTCATCAACCTCTAACTCTAATCTGAAACATACACAAATCTGCATTTCTCTAGGTCCAAACAATGGCTTTTATCCTAATATTCAATTCAACCAAATTAAAATTTCACCCGTTTAATATGTAACTTCATAGTTCACCAATTGAATTATATTAAAGTTCATAATTCATCACAACTACATAATTATAACCGATCAAGGAAACATTATGTAATATGACATAAACAAATTTTTTAACTTAATTATTTTAGAACATGAAAGTAGAGGTGCGCATCATCGGATTTTAATCCAATCCAGATCGGATAAAATCCGGACCGGATTTTTTTGGTTTTTTTTTTACTGGATTTTCGGATTGTAACAGGATTTTCTCGGACAGAGGTGTAACCGGTTTCGTACGGATTAAAACCGGATTTTCTCGGATAAAAGTGTAACCGGTTTAACCTGTTTCGGATCGGATTAAAACCGGATCGGATCGGATAAAACCGGTTAAATCCGCTCCGGTTTGAAAAAAACCGGTTTTATAAAAAATCGGTTCGGATAGTTTTTACACAAAATCGAATATTCGGATTTTTTGTGCACCTCTACAAGAAAGTAACAAGATTTGGTTGGGCTAGCTTTTCTCTTTTTTTTCTTTTTCATTTTATCATAGTTAGAGGGTCCTCACATAATTTATAGGGAGCATTAGTTTGAAAACACAAACATATATACACAATTTTTTTAGAAACCATTGATGCATAATATTAATTATTTGGAAATTATTGGGGGTAGTGAAAATCCAACATTCTTGAAACAAAACAGGTTTAAATGTTTAATATTGATGAAGCGCGCAACTAACTTACAAAAAACCAACCGCGGACTTTGAGATATATTCCCTTTTAACACCTTTGTGTTCATGATGGATGCTACTATTTAAACCACCTACCTCTCACATACTAAACATGTCATCCCAATAAATTATAGTTTTCAACCGTTTATATGTTCACATACATCATATCACATTAGTCAAATTAGACTGAAGGTGTATAAATAGTCTCACACGTTCAAGATTCTTATTTCTTTTATGTTTGTTGAGAAGTGATTTGTACACAACACAAATTAACATATACAATATAAAGTGATTGTTTAGACTATGTGGATGTTTGTTTTAGCTTAACAATGGCTTATTTTCCGAGCTTATTTTTCATAAGCTTGTTTTTCTGGTTTATTTTTCATGAGTCCGACTTATTTTCTTATCGTAACTCATAATAAGCTCAAATTCACAAAATAAGCCGGAAAAAACTAACTTTTAATAAATAAGCTCGCAAAATAAGCCTTAAATAAGTTAAAACAAACACCGCCTATATACCCTTGAATTTATGAATGAAAATAAAAGATAATGAGTTGGTAAAAACATAAAAGTTATAATTATTATGTATGACTAATTTGTGTTATGTAAAAATCATGTTTGTGTTTTATGACGCTCTCCTGCTTCCAAACTTATTTTCACTGCTTCACACAAGATTTTCAAACGGGTCAAAATCAATCGGATAAAGGATCCGTTAATAAAATAGTTGCGCGGTTGTTGTTGAAGTCGTGGGTTAATTTAATAAAACTACAACATGCATGCCTCGTTCCAGACAACAAATAGCTTATGTTGTTTTTTGAAAAAATAATTAAAAATTGTCATATGTCTATCATTTATTTTAAATTTTAATTTTAATTTTCTCACCATGAAACAGTGAGTTAGCAACCAAAAGGAAAATAGAACTATAACTCCATCTCCATGTAATAGCCAATAGTTTGCCATATAAATATTAGTGAGTTGTGTTTAAAAAAGTTTATATAAAAAATATAATTTTAGAATTTTAGTATGTAATTTGTAAAAACATTACATGTTAATTACGAAAATATCCCTCCGTCCAAAATTTTAAAATTCAATTTGGGTCATGATCCAAAAGCTAGAATTAGTTCCTAAAGACAATGAATTAAGTATGAACTATATTGAATATTCTTCAAATATTAGTTTTTGAATTATTTGTTGGTCATAAGCTATTAACTTCCCCTTTTGTAGTTAGAATTTATAGTCATTTGTTTCAACAGTATTTTTAGTTATTTCCTAAAGTAAATAACTATAACTATATTATTATTAATTTATAGTGATTTGTTGCATCAGTATATATTAAGCTAATGAATCTGTTTGGAATTAGTCTCGGGCAAACGAAGAACAAGCGTCAAGACTTTCGAGCCGAATTTATAGAATTGGATGAAATGCTTCATTTTTATACTCCTTCGGATCGTGAGGACGTATGGAAGTGGGAGGGTGATCCAAGTGGTGTTTTTCTGGTCAAATCACTAAGCCTCGTTATTGATAAGAGTAAATGGTATGGATGTGATTTGGGGTGTGTGATAGCAAATGGCGCCGTGGAAATAAAATTTCCACTCCAGCACACCGTGGATATCTACAGCCGTGGAAGTCTTCACATCCTTTTTCATGTGTGGTAGGTTTGTTGTGGGCCCAATAATGTATTAAGTGTCAATTTTTTTTCTTTTTTGATTTTCAATTGGTTAGTAGATGATTGGTGGGTCCTATAATTTGGTGTGATAGAAAGTAATCACTATTGAGCTAAGTGGTGGGTTAAGTGGTAGGAGAAAAAAGCTGACGTGGCGGTGTGATAGATGTGATAAGATGTGACCATACCGTTTACTCTAATGTTGTAGACTCACCTTTTGCATGTCAACAGTTCCGGTGTAAATGGCTTCCCCTGCGAGTTAATTGTTTCGTATGAAAGGTGTAGTTACAACGCATACCTATTAGACAAAACTTGTGTTTTTGCCCCTTATGCGATGGAAGTACAATAGGAACTGTAGATCACTTGGTCTGCTTGTGCCAATCTGTTCAAGAAGTGTGAAACTAGTCGTATGATTGATTCAATGTAGTTTTTAGTCGATGCTCTATCATTGGAACAATTGTTATTCACAATATTGGATGTTAGTAAATTACTTAAGGAGAAAAATGTTCAACATGGTGTGGATGAACAACATGGTGTTCAACAATAAAAGACTTTAAGCCCAATTGGTAATAGTTGAGATCCAAACATCTGTAGTGTTGTAATCCATTGTTCATTTTATAAACATCTGTATTATTTTTTCTAGGATCTTGCTAGAAATATTAATATATATATGACATTATTAAGTGATGGTAATGGCTAAAACTCTTTATCTTGTTTTATGTGTTCTTGTTGTTCAAAAAAAGTAGATTTTGAACATATGATTCATCTTCAAGATGGAAGAAGGTGGAATAAGAAACTGATACAAGTGTGGAAACATCGATATGGCCGTTCTTTTATTGAATATGAAACCATCCAAATAATATAAGGTTCAGTTTGAAATCAAATTTCATTGTATATTGCATTTGATAATAATTTACATTAGGGTGAAACAAACGGGACCTAATAGTGTTTAGAGGGATTAGAATTGACAATTGTAATATGTTCATGGAGGCATTTCTTTGGATCAATTCAAGACTCAAGAACGGAAGATTGATTTGAAGCTCCAGATGCAACTTCCCAGCATTCTCAGTTGCAAGAAAAGCAAAACTAGTGAATTGCGTTCATATTATATAGCTTGCAATATATGAATTAGTTGTTTTTGTCACTTTTCGTTTGGGATTGTATTTGTATCATGAGTTCATATATTTTCCTATAAAAGAAAAAAATAACCTAACACCATGAGTAGTGGTCTTCTCAAACCAAACCCAAATGCTACATAAGCTACTATATCATTTTTTTCTTCCTTTTTCCTCTCTTACCCGAACTCAAGTAGTGCATAACTCAAACAACCAAATATTTTCTCTCTTCTTATTGTCTTTACAAAAAAACAAAACAAAAAAAGTTTCGGGCGTAGGAAGGGAAGGGAACCCAAGAGGAAGTGGTCAGCCCAAATCTACCCGAGACACCCGCATGATACTCGGATTAACCATTTTAGGTGACCTAATAACATTCTTTTTCTTGGATAAGAACATAATGTGAATAAGTGATTTTCTTTTATAATAGATAATTATAAGGTATTTATAGTCATTAATGTTAGTCAGCAATGATTTTTATTTTTTCCTTAACTGATTATTTTCGGATTCGTAGTATTTTTTATTTATAAAAGGATATTCATAGTAATTAAAATCGCTTGTTTGACTATATTATTAAACTTAATGCAATTAACGTTTTTTTAAAAGCAAGAATGATTAAAATTTTGGGACTAGAATATGATGAGATATTAATAACTTTGGTATAAACAAAAAATACGAACGATTTGGACTTGTAATTATTTATTAAAAATGATAAATCTTCCTACTAAGAGGAAGAAACTACATCCAACAGTACTCTATATTTTACTTAGTTTTTTTGACATTGTTTTACTCCCTAATTTAAAATAAACGTAACAATTAAAAAATTAAGACACAAAAAGAAAGAATAGATTACAAGTAGACTTGAAGATAAAAAAAATAATACTAATGTTTTCTACAACAATATATATTTAACTCTTTTTTTTTATTTTACTTAATCTTTTAAATTTTAACTAATTAAAAATTACTAATATATCACTTAAACTAGACTAAATGTCTGTGTGATACACAAATTAGCTTAAAAGATAATAAATATTAAACATTAATAAAAACATATAAAATAATAATAAAACACAATTGTATTTTTATATAAGTCATCTATTATTATTGTTACAATTAAAGACAATGAAGTTAAGTGTTATTTATTATCATCAAAAAAGAATTTATAAAAATAATAAAATATTTTAGAATGATAAAAGTAAGGAAATTGGATCAATAAAGAACCATGTGTTAAACAAAGAACCTAAAGAACTAATTTGAACCATTAGATCATCAAAATCAATGGATGACATTGAACGATGGTAAAACTGTAATTAATATGTACTAATTTAGGAAGAAAATGGCAAACATGGAAAATCCCTCCCCCCCCAAACAACCCACGATTTAAAAAAAAACTCAAAAACTTTAAATTGTCATAACTTTTTAAGTTTTTTGAATTTAAACAATAAAATTATACTAGTTTTTTAGTTTTTTAATCCTCTTTCAAACAAGATCACTCTTCCTATATTTTTCTAAATTTTTTTTGAAAATGAGAATTTTGTTTGCATTTTGACAACATGTAGTGTTTCTGTGTACGGATTTTACATTTTGAGTTTGAATGTGTAATTTTGCATTTTGGGCTGCATTTTTCTTTGAATCATGTTGGATTTGCATTTTGTATTTTTATAATTTTTACATTTTCGAAGCATCTAGATGACATGCATGTTTATATATTGCGTTTTTCGTTTTTTGCATTCTGCATTTACGTTCTACGAATTTTGCATTTTTGGGTTTAAATGTGTAATTTTGCATTTTGGGCTGCATTTTTCATTGAATCATTTTTGGGTTTGCATTTTGCATTTCATAATTTTGCATTTTGGAAGCATCTGGATAACCTGCATGATCATATTTTGCATTTTTTGATTTTTTGCCTTTTGCATTTTGAATGTACACAGCTCAAAATACAAATTTTGCATTTCAAAAAAAAGTTTCAGAAATATATTAAGTCCGGTCTTGTTTGAAAGAGGATGAAAACTGAATCTAATGATATAATTTTTTTGTTAAAATTCTTAAAAACGAACGAGTTATAATCATTTAAAGTAAATGGGTTTTTTTTTAATGTGCAAGTCGCTGGGCTGGAACGCTATGAATTTTTTTTTAATTTTTCATTTTTGTCCCTAAACAATGTGTCACGTGTCATCATCATAGTGGTTCTTTAGGTTCTATGTTTAAGAAATGTTCTTTACCCTAAAAGTAAAAATTTGGTTAAATATGATATTTTAAAATATTATGAAGGATAAATATGATATGTAAATTAGAGTGGACAAATACTATATTTTAATAACTATAAAATATTTTAAATTAATAAAATTGAAAATTTGATTAAAAATATAATATTTTTAAATGTTATAAAAGAAAAATATGATATTATTTATATTAGAGCGGACTAAATTGATATTTTAATATTTATAAAGGACATATATGTAATTCGTTTATAACTTTAACTCAATCTTGACTAAAAATAGTCAAAATTAAAATTCTAATTTTGATTACAAAAATTTTAATAACTTTAATTCAATCTTTTAACATCGTGACCATGATTTTTCTTATTTACCAAAACCAATTATAAGTTTGTTTTTTGAAACTTTACGTTAGTAAATAAATTTTAAATTCATTAAAATACTACATCCTATCTTATTAGTTGAAATTCAATTTGAATAATTTCATATCCAATTAAACTAAAGTAATATAATACGAATTTTTTAAATCAAAAGTCTATCATTTTAAGTTTGTATTACTTTGATTTCATAAAATCGAAATTGGTTTTTTGATTCTAAAATGTTCAATGGTCAATATTAAATTTTTTACTAAATAAAGGGTAAAGATTGCTTAACATTTTTTTTATAATTAGTCTTTTACATATATTAGAAGATATCCTAATCTACTCACTAACATATTCTCTCGTACAATATAATTCTCCACATAGAATTTTAAAGACAAGACAATTTTTTGTTGATGCTTATGTCACGGGCTGCTTTATTCCTTTGCAAACCGTGTGGCACTAGCTTTTACCAACGCTAGCTCAGCCTTACTTTCCCTCTAAGTTTTAAAAGATTATATGAGAGATTGAAGAGAACACTCGAGACTCTTTTGAGAAATGCTCTACACTTGTATTGAAAACTCACACTTGGTGTTACAACTTCTTTTTCAACTTCATTACAAATGAGCATGGCTAAGCCTATTTATAGGCAAGCCATGGATCTAGAATCCTCCATCACCTCCTCATTAGGAGTATTCTAGATTTCTATACCAACTTACACTCCTACAACCTTCTACAAGGTTCTTTAAGTATCTCCATTCTTCCACATGCTTCTATAAGCTTCTTCATCCTTCTTGAAGGTTCCGGAAACTTCTACAAAATTCTAGATTTTTCTGGAAACCTCTATAAATTTCCGGACCGTGTCATTCTCCCCCACCTGAATGAGGCATCGTCCTCGATGCCTGTTCTGCCTCGAAAGCATCGATCAACTTGGTGAATTGCCATAAACTCTCGGCTGGCTCCCAACTGGTCTCGCTTAAGGGTTTATTCTTCCACTTTACCAAGTACTCTTTCGTGGGTGCTCCTGTTCTTCCCTGTTTAATTCTCTTGGCGAGGATCTCTTCAGCTATATTCTCGTATTGATCCCTCATGCGTGCCGGTGCTCGTGTTGAAATGTTCCTTTCTTCATCCTCTGGGTCTTTTCTGTACGGTTTTAACAAACTTACATGAAACACCGGATGTATCCTTGCATAGGCCTCGGGTAACTCTAGCTTATAGGCCACCGAACTAATCTTCTTAATTACTGTAAACGGACCTTCGTATCTTCGTAGGAGACCTTTGTGTAGGGCACGATCCCGTCCATGTTGGTAGAGTTTTACCAAGACTTGGTCTCCTTCACTAAATTCCCTGAAGGTACGTTTCTTATCAGCCCACTTCTTCATTTTCTTAGCTGATTTTTCCAAGTATAGCCTCGCCACTTCTGCGCGTTCCTGCCAATCCTTAGCAAATCGGTAGGCAGGTGGACTATTTCCCGTATATCCTCCGATGATGTCTTTAGGGGTAGCCGGTTGAAACCCCAAGACAATCTCAAAAGGGCTTTTACCGGTACTTTCACTCCTCATAAGGTTGTATGAGAATTGAGCAATGTCTAGTAACTTTGCCCAATCTCTTTGATTGGCTCCGACATAGTGCCGAAGATACACTTCTAGCACAGCATTGACTCGTTCTGTCTGTCCATCTGTTTGAGGGTGCATTGCAGTCGACATCTTTAGTTCTGTGCCTAGAAGTCGAAACAACTCTTGCCAGAATCTTCCCGTGAAGCGTGAATCTCGATCGCTCACAATTGATGTTGGTAGTCCCCAATGCTTCACTATATGCTTCATGAAAAGCCTCGCTGTCACTTCTGCAGTGCACTCCTTCGGAGCTGGAATGAAAGTTGCATACTTTGATAGTCGATCCACGATTACGAGAATACTTGAGCAACCTTCTGATAAGGGTAGGTTAACTATGAAGTCCATCGATACACTATCCCATATACGTTCAGGGATAGGCAACGGTTGAAGTAACCCATGTGGATGCTCTTGTTCAATCTTATCTTGCTGGCACACTAGACATGTCCTCACATAGTTCTCCACATCTTCTCGCATGCGTGGCCAGTAGAAACTCTCTTGCATCATAGCGAGTGTTCTATGCGTTCCCGGATGCCCAGCGTAACGGCTATCGTGACATTCCTTAAGAATGTCTCGTCTTAGATTCCCCCATGCCGGAATGTACAGGCGTTGTCCTTTCGTATAAAGAACTCCATCTTCCACCCAGAACCGTTTGGTCTTGCCTTCCTTGGATAACTCCATGAACGTTCTCGACTGATGATCATGTTCTAAACCTTCCTTAATACGATCAAGAAGGTTTCCCATCGGTGTGCTGATGATTGGAGCGAGCATGCTCTTTCGGCTTAAGGCATCCGCTACATAGTTGGTTTTTCCCGAGCTATACTCTAGTTCATACTTGAACTCGGCGAGATAATCAAGCCATCGTGCTTGTTTGCTTGACAACTTCTTTTGTGTCTGATGGTAGCTTACTGCTCGATTATCAGTTTTAATCTTGAATGGTGTAGCTGCTTTCAAGTAATGTTCCCACACACGTAGGCAATGTACGACTGCCAACATTTCTTTCTCATGTGTTGGCCACCGCCTTTCCACGTCACTTAACTTACGGCTCTCATATGCTATCGGATGACCGTCTTGCATGAGAACACCACCAATGGCGAAATCAGAGGCATCCGTACATACCTCAAAAGGTTTGGCAAAGTCCGGCAGTGCTAGCACGGGACCTTTTGTAACCACGTCTTTGAGAGCTTCAAATGCGGTTTGGTGTTTCCTCGTCCAACACCATTTCGTACCCTTCTTTAGTAAGTCGGTAAGTGGTGCTGCTATAGCAGAGTGTCCATCTATAAACCTCCGATAGTAGTTAACCAATCCCAAGAATGATCGTAACTCGGAAGCTTTAGATGGGGCCTCCCATTCTAGTATAGCTTTGATTTTAGCCGGCTCCATACGAATCTCTCCACCCCCGATTATATGCCCCAAGAAAGAAACCTCATGTAACCCGAACGAGCATTTTTCTTTCTTAACAAAGAGCTTATTTTCCCTTAATGCATTGAACACGAGTCGTAAGTGTTCTACATGTTCATCCATAGTCTCACTATAGATGACGATGTCATCTAAGTAGACTACGACGAATTTGTCTATGAAATCGGCTAAGACTCGTTGCATTAAGGTGCAGAACGTAGCCGGGGCGTTGGTGAGACCAAAGGGCATGACCAGAAATTCGTAAGACCCATATCTGGTGACACATGTTGTCTTTGGCTCATCTCCTTCGGCTATCCTCACTTGGTAGTACCCTTTTCGTAAGTCCAATTTCGTGAACACCTTGGCTTGTTGGAGACGATCGAACAAGTCAACAATAAGAGGTATCGGGTACTTGTTTTTCACCGTCAGCTTATTCAATGCCCGGTAGTCAATGCACATGCGCAATGATCCATCCTTCTTGCGTTGGAACAAAACTGGAGACCCGTACGGACTTTTTGATGGTCGAATGAACCCTGCCTCCAGTAGTTCTTTGAGTTGTGCCTTGAGTTCCTCCAGTTCACTGGGGAACATGCGATATGGAGCTTGTGCTACCGGCTTAGCTCCGTTTACTAATTCAATTTTATGGTCAATCTCCCTCCTTGGCGGTAACTCCTTAGGCAAGTCTTCGGGCATGACATCCACGAACTCCTTAAGGACGTCTATTAATTTTGGGTGAATATGTTTATCAGGGGTAGGATCTTCTCCTGGTAACTCCTCTTCTACCATTATAGCAGCAATAGTTCTTTCTCCTCGACGTAGTCCCTTGCTTAGTTGATTAGGACCAAGTTGGCTTTCCCGACAAACTTTCACCACACAGGGATCCTCTCCTTGCATGATAACTAGGGTGTCATTACTTGGCACCATCACGGGTTTGAGATGGTCTATGAACTCCATCCCAAGTACCACCTCATAGTCATCTAAGGGAGCGATGGAAAAAGAAGCATTACCTATCCAAGACCCGATCTGAATAGGTACTCCCTTGGCTTCTCCAGTAAGCTCTTTCCATTCCCCATTTACTCCCTTAAAACGTCCCTTTGATGATGTCCATGTTAACCCTAGGGATTTAGCCGTACCTTCATTGATATAGTTTGTGTCAGCTCCTGTGTCAATAAGTGCCCATAAGGTACGTTCTCGCAATGTAGCCTCTACGTACATCCGCCCCTTCTTCATTGGGTTGATCTTGGCTTGCACCGCATCAAGCCTTTTCATGCAAGAAACTTTCTTCTCGTTGTCTTGTTCTAAACTTTGGGCAATGGCAGCTAACTTTGTTCGGGAAGGGCAATCTCTCGCTAAGTGAGTCCCCCCACACAAGAAACAACCTTCAAATTGTCTCTTAGGTTTGTCACCTTTGATAACCTCAGTATTATGAGTTAGCTTAGAAACATTACCGGACTTCGGGTAAGATTTGCCCTTGTCTCCCCCTCCTTTGCTTTGGAACGACCTCTTATCTTTGCCCTTCTCCTTAGTTGCATCTTTCTTCTGAAACTCGATCAGACTTTCTGCAATGGCCATGGCTTGAGTAATATTTTGCACATCTCTTCGTTGTAACTCAAGCTTGGCCCAACGATTAAGGCCGTCCATGAATGTAAACAATGCTTCCTTAGGAGATATGTCAGGAATTTCTAGCATAAGCTCCGAAAATTCTTTGACATACTCCCTAATGTACCCATCTCGATGATGCAGCCGACGAAGCTTGGCCCTTGCTTCATCTTCCGCATCATTTGGGAGAAATTGCCTCTTGAGTTCAACCTTGAATCCCTCCCAAGTGGTGATTGGCTCAACATCACGGTCTATGTTACTAGACCTACGCCTCCACCACACCAGCGCAGTATCCTTTAGGTAAAGGGGTGCATGATTGAGTCTTACCGCATCAGCTTCCGCCCCTACTGCTTGAAAGTAACGTTCTAGGCCATAGAGAAAATTCTCTATGTCCCTAGCTTTACGTGTCCCATGATAAGACTCGGGCTTTGGGACGTCGACCTTTGGTGTCCCTAACATTGTACCCATAATGCCACCGTTACGTAGAGCATTGATCTCCGCCTTCATTTGCTGCAATTCTTCTTGTACAAATGAAGGTTCCCCTCTAGGATCATGAATAACCTTAGCCAACTTAATGTGACACGCCTCAAGCTCACCCCTGAGTTTGAGAATCTCCCCCTGGAGCATCGTGATCATGGCCTTATTCTCATCGTCGATTTTGGTAAGGCGGTCAACGGCCTCATTGAGTGTACCCAACATATCCCCTTGCAGCTCTTCCCCTAGCTGCGTCATGCGTGGGTCTAGCTCCTCCCAACGGTCATGATGTTCCGCCACAACTAGCTCAACCTTGGCTAGTCTTCTCTCAAAATCGACCATGGGCTCTCTAACGACAGACTTATCCTTACGAGGTCTACCGCGAGTAGCCCTTTCGGTTTCCCTTGAGACATGATCACTTTCCTCTGTTTCCAAAATTATGTTCTCCTCCAAATGACTTGCCATCACTCTTAGTCGGAAGTGTAGCTCGAACCTTGGCTCTGATACCAACTGTCACGGGCTGCTTTATTCCTTTGCAAACCGTGTGGCACTAGCTTTTACCAACGCTAGCTCAGCCTTACTTTCCCTCTAAGTTTTAAAAGATTATATGAGAGATTGAAGAGAACACTCGAGACTCTTTTGAGAAATGCTCTACACTTGTATTGAAAACTCACACTTGGTGTTACAACTTCTTTTTCAACTTCATTACAAATGAGCATGGCTAAGCCTATTTATAGGCAAGCCATGGATCTAGAATCCTCCATCACCTCCTCATTAGGAGTATTCTAGATTTCTATACCAACTTACACTCCTACAACCTTCTACAAGGTTCTTTAAGTATCTCCATTCTTCCACATGCTTCTATAAGCTTCTTCATCCTTCTTGAAGGTTCCGGAAACTTCTACAAAATTCTAGATTTTTCTGGAAACCTCTATAAATTTCCGGACCGTGTCACTTATTTTATAATTAAAAATTCTTATTGTTTTTTCTTATCTGTCTTAAAAATCAACATGGAGTCTGATAGAAAATAAAAATAAACGAAAATAATATTTTACAGTAAAAAATATTCACCTTACATAAGCCATGGCGGTAATATAATCGTATTAAATGAAGTGTACGAGAGTGCATTAAGAGGGTTGTACTTTAATAAAAAAATAAAAAAAGCTGCAAGATGGCGCGTGTAGTTAGAAACACAAATACGAAAGCGAGTGGATTATTACATGGATAAAGATATTCTCTTTCTCTGTCTTGTCTAGTTCCCACACATCACCCCTACCTTCTCAACCTCTGCAACTAAATTACTTCTCTCTCTCTCTCTCTCTCTCTTTCTCTCTCTCACACACATAAACTGTTGGACATCAAAACTTTATTATAAATCGTTTGTTATTAAAATAATTTAATAAATAATTAAATTCATCTACTTTTAATTACACAATTCAAAGTTTGTCCATATTATAATAACACTATAACAATTAACATTACATATTTAAATCAGTATAAACTGGATTTAAAAAAAATTAATGTTGCTTTAGATATAAATTTGCTAAAATTAGTAATAATAAAAAGTAAATCTAAATCAAACAATATATATATATATATATATATATCAAGGTTGATGTTGGAAAACACAAAGAGGATTTGTTCTAATTCGCTTAAACACCTCAAAAATTGTATAAAGTCTTGAAGATCAAAGAGGATTTGTTCTAATTCTGCTCCATTATCTAATTTAAAGATTGATTTATTGGCTTTGGATAAAAAATTGGGAATTTTTTTTGTGTGCTCTGAAGAGCAAGCTTCTAAAATATATCTTGAGCAATAGATTTTTGACATCGAGAAGATCGAGTTACTGGATATTAAGCAGAAGTCGAGGATTAAATGGACCTTAGAGGGTGATGAGAATACAGGTTATTTTCATAGCACACTAAATCATAAGGAGGATTTTTATACATGGTATCTCTCTCTTGGTCCTCGATTACAGATATTGTAAAAGAATTTGGTACCACAAGGAACTTTCTTAGGGGTTCTAACTCATCTTTTTTTACTCTTGTTCCTAAAATTATGCCCATGAGTTTTTTTTTTTTTTAATTTGGACCTATTACTTTAATAAATAGCTTGTATAAATTGTTGCCAAGCTACTCTCTATTAGGCTAAAAATGGTAATTGATTTGGTTGGTGGAGAAGAACAATCTGTCTACATTAAAGGTAGGAGCATTCTCGATGGTCCTCTTATGATTAATGAGATTATCAGTTGGTCTAAAAATTTAAAGAAAGCTTCATTCTTCTTGAAAATAGGCATTGGGAAAGCCTTTGATTCTTTGAGTTGGAGTTATCTAGACTCCATTATTGATCAAATGAACTTGACGACTGATGGAGAAAGTGGGTTGATGGTTGTTTATCCTCCTTTATGGTATCTATTCTTATCAACGGATCTCCAACAGAAGAATTTCTTATGTCTTGTCGGGTACGTCAAGGTGATCCTATGACTTCATTTCTCTTTATTATTTCTCAATATAGTCATGCTTGAAGCTAAAAATGCCGGCTATTTTAATGGGGTAAAGTTACTACCCGTGGGGGTGTTAACGTTTCTCATTTCTGCTTTGCTAATGATACTTTGTTCGTTGGGCATTAGTCTTGCATAATCTAGTGAATCTCATGTGAATTTTAAGATGCTTTCATCTCACGTCAAGGCTCAAGGTAAATCTCTAAAACTAAACTTTATGCTACTGACTCTTAATAGAGTGGCTTCTAGACTTCATTGTAATGCTGGGGATTTTTCTTTTACATATTTGGGATTGCCTGTTGGGTCTTCTATGTCTACAATTAATGCTTGGTAACCAATAACTGACGAATTCCTTTCTAACTATCATCCTGGAAGGCGTCAGCTTTATCAACATCTGGAAGAATAGTTCTTTGAAAATCTATTTTGGGTGCAGTAGAGACCTATTTCTTTTCACTTTACAAAGCCCCATAAGCTGTTTTATCGAAGTTTGAGAGTTATAGGGCTCGATTCTTCCGGGGAGGTTCTCAATCGTCAAAAAAGATAACATGGATATCTTGGAATGATATAAGGTGAAAAAGGAATATGGAGGGCTCAGTATTTATTGGTAGTTTGAAAGCCTTGAATCTTGCTTTAACTGTTAAATGGTGATGGAGGCTAAGGGTTGATAAGAAGTCAATGTGGTGTAAAGTAATTAAGTCCGTCCATGGCTTCTGAAGATCAACAAAAATTGATCCGCTTCTTACTAAAAAGGGGGTGTAATTGCCAATATCGGGAAACATTTCTAAGCAGTCAACATAGATCTTCATTCGTTATTTGTAAGTACTCTATCACATGACTCTTCTGGTGATTTACTTGTTTGGTTATAGAAGCTTAATTCTTTTGGAGTTTTTACAGTTGGCTCTCTAAAAAACCTATTTGATGAATCCTTGTTAGTTAGTTCAAGAGACTTACAAACTAATTGGATTAAGGAGGTTCTCTCAAAAGTGACTATTATGGTTTGGAAACTTGTGCATAAAAGACTTCTTCCAAGTTAAACTTATTAAAAAAAAAAGTTCCACTTGCATGTTCTAGTTGCATTTTTTGTCATTTGACGTTGAATGTGAAGATCATCTCTTCCTAACTTGTCCTCTTGCCTCTCTTCTTCTTAAAGAAATAGGCAAATGGCGGGGAACATATTTGCCAAGGCCAACTCTATCTCAAATTTGATACAGTGGCGGTTGTTATTAGGTTTTAAAGGAAAACGACTACAAGCAATTAACACGGTGGTGTTCTCGTTTTGTTGGTCGCTTTGGAGTTATCGAAATGAAAAGTTATTTAATTCCAAGGCATTGTCTATAGCTAGCCTCTTTGGCCAAATTATTAATTTATCTTTCTTTTGGCCAAATGTAAGGGAAAATCTTGGGAAGAAATTTGTTTGGTTCAATTGGTGTAGTTGTCCTTGATTGGAGTCTTTTTTATAATCTTTTATGATTTTTATTTTATTCTCTAGCATTTTGCTAGATTTGATTATATTAATTAAATTGTTCATCTGTTTGTAAAAAAAAATATTTTAGTTTAATTACAAAATTTGTTTACAATATTTTAAATTTTTGAGAAACTTGTTATATTCAGAAAGCCATTATGAATGTGTGTATACATAATAATGGTTTTTTGAACACGACTAAACAAATTTAGTACTTACATTGTCAAAATTTAGCTGTCAAACCGATAAATAAATGAAATAGATTTATGTTGATAATGATTAAAATTGCTAACGTCTAGATACATTAATCAAATAATGATAATATAAATATGAGAAATGATATATCATCCTACTTTGTGTTCCTACTTTATTTTTCTACCAATTCAATGTTTGATATGTGTAGTGCACTAATTCTTTTTCCTTATATCATCCTTTGATTTAGATACATTTTAAATGAGTAGTAAGATAAGTAGAAACAAAAAGTAGATAGATAAATTATTTCTATATAAATATCGCTCCTTAAAGCAGCTAAAACAACTAATGAATATCATTTTCTTTTAGGAAAACTTGACGTGCTATCTTTTGATAAAAAAATTTTTTAACTTTTAATCAACTTAATTACAAACTTCTAATATTTTATTTTGGTCAAATTGAATCTTAACTATGTATTTTGTTTAAAACTAATACTTAATTTTATCTTTAAAGACCAAAATTGTAATTAATTCTAACTTTAAATTATATAATTCAAAATTTTTATCCACTATATACAAGTAATTCATGGGTTTTTTGTATCACGTATGCAATTAATTGGATGGAATATTTTCCAACAATTTTAAAATGAAATATATATCTTCTATTTTTTATTTTTTTACCACAATCTCTTCTGACTCTGTTTAATTAATTAATCTTTTAATATTAATAAAAGATTACTACAAATAAAAAAAGTAGTTATAAAATCCGAACCATCTATATGGTAATTATTGAAATCGAACTTTGACCTCTCTTAATCAAATTTGGATTTCATTTTGACCAAAACTTAAATCAAAATTATTAGTTTTTTTTTTTTTGAATATATGTTTTTATTAAATCTCAAAATATGATGTTTTTTCATCTAATTAACAACTATCATATTTACTCTTTATACCATTTCAAAAATATCATATCTAACGAGACTTTTAGTTTTACAAATTTTAAATATTTTATATCATTTTAATTTCTTATTAATTATAACCAATAGATACTTCAACTTATTATCCCTACTTTTAAGTAACAATAATAATTCATTATTTGTACAAGAAATACAATCAAATTTATTCGTATCATTATAACATGTTTCTACTTTCATGTCTGTCTTCCCACCGCGTCTACATTTCTAGCAATGGTTGAGTGTGGACGTTCTTTGTCTTTATTTTTTTAAAAGTCTCATTTCTATTGTATTTGATAACCATATAGTATCTCATCTTCTAAATTTTATAATAATGTCTTGTAATTATTATTATTATTAATATTAATAAAAGACTAACACATTTAAATGGTTAAAAATAAAACTCAATGTTGACTTTTTTTTATCTTAATTTCTTATATCCTACATTAATTTAGAAATAATATATTACTATCTTAAGCTAAAACAATAATGAATTATATTAAATTCTTTGCCTTTAGATATGTTTACTACATATAATATAAATCTTATCATAATCAAATTTTACATCAATTCTAAAGTTTTACATTAATCTTTAACTACGAAAAAAATCACCTGTATATATGTTTTACATTAAACTTTAGTAATATTAATCATTAACAAACTTCTATTTTATCTAAAAATACCATTATAATCAATAAAATTAGTATAGGAATAGTTGATACTTTGCCATAAACAATAGAAGTAGTTGTTAGATAATAAATAGTAATTCTATATAAACATAAATATCATTATTGTTATATATGATAAATTTTATTATGTATAAATTACCATACTTACAAAGAGTTTACTAATCAAACAAACACAAATAAAAATTTATGAGTTTTTCTCCAACATTAACCTTTGTTGTTTATGGTGGAGATGAATGAAATAAAAAGTAATTTAATGTGTGTGAATTATTAAGTAGATTGAGTCAATTAAATAGTTTTCAACGGTTTAAAGGATTCTTGACATTTTGTGGTTCTTAATTTGTTGCACTAAATAGTAAATACACTCACACGTACTCACATCACTCTCTAGTCTCTCTACACCATTCTCTCTCTCTCTCTCTCTCTATATATATATATATATATATAAATATATATTTATATAAAATATATATACACACATACAAATAGATATATATAAATACGTATAGACACAAACGACGGTCTCGATACCCATTCGCTCTCTACAGTCAACAGACTCGACACCACTCTCGAAGACACCCACCTGTTACTTTCATCTCTCTCTACCTGTTGGTTTTTTCATCTTCTTGAGCCTCGCCATATTGTCGTTTAAGTTCACTCTGAACAAAAAAAAACACATCTTTTCCCCACTCTCTCACTCTCTCTAAAAATCCAAGAAACAGAAAGAAGAAGAGGGTGAGTTTGAATTGAAGAAAAGAAATGAGTAAAGAGAAGCTTATAGTGGAAATGCTGGGGGCCCACAATTTGATGCCTAAAGATGGAGAGGGCTCATCTTCTGCCTTTGTGGAAGTTGAGTTTGAAGGTCAAAGGCAGAGGACTCAAGTCAAATACAAAGACTTGAACCCTGTTTGGAACGAGAAGCTTGTTTTTCATGTAAACGACGTCGCTGACCTCCCTTACAGAACCATCGAAGTCAACGTTTTCAACGAGAAACGGTCAAACAACAGCCGGAACTTTTTGGGTAAGGTTAGGGTCTCCGGCACCAGCATTGCCCGGGAGGGGCAAGATGAGGTTGTTCCTCAGCTTCACACGCTTGATAAAAGAAGTCTGTTTTCTCATGTGCGTGGGGAGATCACTTTCAAGTTATACTTGTCTGTCAAGGAGCATGTCAAAGATGGTGGGGGTGGGGGTGGTGGCAACGGTGGTGGAGTGGTGATTTCTGGTGGGGTTTCTAAGAAAAACAAGAAGTTCCAGCAGCATCAGCAGCAGACTCCAACCACCGTCGTCCAGAACCACCAGCAGATGAACGGGGGTCAAGAAAACAAGAAAATGACTCACCCGAACCAGATGACCAACAAACCCAACCCGAACCAGGGTGACCTCAAGCCTGTTGTTATAACTTCCATCCCAGGTCCACCCATCCCCTCCATGAACGTCTCCGTACCCGGCGGAGGTGGTCGTGCAGGGTTATTCTCCGGCGGTTCAAATGACTACTCTTTAAAAGAAACAAACCCACATCTCGGCGGTGGTTTGTTGAACAAAGACAAGACAAGTTCAACCTACGACCTGGTGGAACAAATGCAGTATCTTTACATAAGGGTGGTGAAAGGGCGTGAAATCCCTGTCGCCGGGGGCGTAGAGGTGGTGGCGGAGGTTAAACTTGGAAACTACAGAGGAATCACAAAGCGGGTTGCTTTGAACAACGCAGAGTGGGACCAAGTTTTTGCGTTTTCTAAGGACACAATACAGTCATCAATGGTGGAGATTTTTGTGAAAGAAAGAGATAAAGATGACTACTTTGGTCGTGTTTGGTTTGACTTGAGTGAAGTCCCTAAAAGGGTCCCACCAGACAGTCAACTTGCACCACAATGGTACAGAATGGACGATAAACGTGGGGAGAGCGCGAAAGGTGGTGAGATTATGGTGGCGATTTGGTTTGGTACTCAAGCAGACGAAGCGTTCTCAGAGGCATGGCATTCAAAGGCTGCAAATGTGCATTTGGATGGCCTTTGTTCGATTCAATCGAAGGTATATCTCTCCCCTAAACTATGGTACTTACGGATATCCGTGATTGAAGCGCAAGATGTTGTTCTGGGTGAAAAAGGGACGTCTTTAATGAGGTATCCTGAGCTTAATGTCAAGGTACAAGTAGGAAACCAGGTTTTGAAAACCCGAGTGGCTCCGCCCATGGCCAATCGAAGCCTTTCCAACCCGTTTTGGAATGAGGATTTGATGTTTGTGGTGGCTGAGCCGTTTGAGGATTATGTGATGTTGACTGTTGAGGATCGGGTTGGCCCTAAACTCGAGGAGATTGTGGGTCGGGTTATGCTGCCGGTTTCGATTATTACTAGGAGGTTGGACTCGAAAGAAGTGGCTTCACGGTGGTATAATCTTGATGGGCATTCGATTAACACAAACGAGGGGAAATCGGTTGTGAGGTTTGCTTCTCGGATCCATATACGGGCCACACTGGAGGGCGGTTATCATGTGCTTGATGAAGCTACAATGTATAGTAGTGATGTTAGGCCTACAGCCAAACAGCTGTGGAAGCCACATATTGGTGTTCTTGAAATGGGTATTTTGGGGGCTTCTAATCTTATGCCTATGAAGATCAAAGACGGTAAAGGCGGGTCAACGGATGCATATTGTGTGGCGAAGTATGCCCAGAAATGGGTCAGGACCCGAACAGTTGTAGACAGTTTGGCACCAAAATGGAACGAGCAGTATACTTGGGAAGTATATGATCCTTGCACGGTTATCACAATTGGAGTTTTTGACAATTCACGGGTTGATAAGAATACAGCTGGCGGTGGTGGAGCTGGTCCGCGTGACTCGCGGATTGGTAAAGTTCGGATCAGGTTGTCTACACTCGAGTCAGATCGCGTCTACACTCATGCATATCCGCTATTGATGTTACATCCTTCTGGTGTGAAGAAAATGGGTGATCTACATTTGGCTGTTAGATTCTCTTGTGCTAACATGCTCAATATGCTACATATGTACACAATGCCTTTACTACCTAAAATGCACTACGTACAACCCTTGTTAGTGAACCAACTGGACAGCTTGAGGTACCAAGCAATGAATGTGGTGGCTTCAAGGCTCAGCCGAGCTGAGCCATCGTTGGGGAGGGAAGTGGTCGAGTACATGCTTGACCATGATTCTCATATGTGGAGCATGAGAAAGAGCAAAGCCAATTTCTTCCGGCTCACAACTATGTTAGCTTGGCTTGCATTTATGAACCGGGTGATAGAGTCTATGAGAAATTGGAACATGCCGGTCTACTCGAGCATGTTTGTGCTCACTTTCATGATCATGGTACTGATGCCCGAGCTCATAATACCATCAATACTGCTAGGGTTTGCAGTTATTGGACTATGGAGATACCGACTTCGTCCCCGGTACCCACCTCACATGGATACCCGCCTATCCTATGCTGAAGGTGTTCACCCTGACGAGTTAGATGAAGAATTCGACTCTTTCCCAACCAGCCGAAGTGCCGACACTGTGAGGAGTAGATATGACAGGCTGAGGAGTGTGGCCGGGAGAATCCAGACTGTGGTTGGTGATATGGCAACGCAAGGGGAAAGATTCCAAGCATTGCTGAGCTGGCGAGACCCGAGGGCATCCTTCTTGTTTGTGGTGGTTTGTTTCTTTGCTGCTTTCGGGTTTTATCTGGTACCAATCAGGTGGGTGGTGGCGGTTTGGGGTTTGTACTTCTTGAGGCCACCAAGGTTCAGGAACAAGTTGCCTTCAAGTGCTGTTAATTTCTTTAAGAGGCTGCCTACCATGGCTGATAGCATGTTGTAGATGTTTTAAAGGTATTGTTCTGGGGTTTTGAGGGTTAAAAAAGAATAGGCAATATATATTGCTATATTTTGGTGGTTGTGTGTTTGGTTAGATGTTAGCAAGGCTGGAATGTAGTATTGTAATGATTAGCAGTCTGTCAACTCTTTGTTAAGGTGATTTATATGAACTTTTCCCATGTAGGAAAACAATGGATGTTTCATTGGGTTTTTTTTTTGTTCCTGGTGTATATGTACAACTATGAACGCAGTGATACTGATACAACTTAAATCAACAATGGAGTGTAATGGATACAAAAATTCTGGAAATGACAAGAAAAAGCCTAGCTTGAAAGCTTAGTTTACCTGTATGAATCGATAGGGGTCTCTAGTGCGAAAAAGGCGCTAAACGAGGATCTAAGAGATGTGGAAGACTAGCACGAGCTCCTACAGCTCGACATGCAATAGCTGCCTGTGATTGTTTTACGTAGAAAGAAAAATGAGGACACAATTTTCTTGATATGATAATAACAAACAATAAAGTTATCATTAAACTTATCATTTCTTTTGTTCTTTTAAATAACGCCCTTTTTAATTTAGACCATCGCATTATTCTGTCTAATAAAGCTGTTTGATCGACTTTTTGATTTGCCAAACTTTTGGAGGAAA
Organism: Pulicaria dysenterica; assembly: GCA_947179395.2. Classification (NCBI taxonomy): domain Eukaryota; kingdom Viridiplantae; phylum Streptophyta; class Magnoliopsida; order Asterales; family Asteraceae; genus Pulicaria; species Pulicaria dysenterica. Next base: position 73,193,024 of record OX359292.1, on the reverse strand, counting down.
TAGGAACTTCCCTCGTTTGGTTTTCCCCCCGATTATTTTAATTTATTAAGAAGGATAAAATGATTGTAAAAATGTACTATAATTTACACAATTGACACAACATAAAATATATTTAATTGGTAATTCAGATTGCATTTCAACAAAATTTAATAATTTCATATGGAACAAAATGAATTCTTGAGTGGTAACACTTTTGAAGAAAGTGTGAATGTCCTACAAAGTAGAAATAACATTTGTGAATCATGGTAACTAAGGAATCCTGAAAAATAAAAAATTTAGTTCGATGGCTAAACACTAGGTTATGTATCATTATCCACAAACTAAGATAAAATTTGATGATGACAAGTGTAAAATATTTCAAAACCAGAAACTTGAATGTACTTTTAATACTAACCACTTGAGCTGCAAAAGGTAGCATCTGCTCTGGTGGCTTGTTGGTGCAAATGGCTACAAATACATGTACAACAAGAGTTGTCAATCTCATCAGCTGCTTGGTACACTTAGTGACTAACTTTGTGTCCCATCTTAAACTTCATTCATTCATTCATTCAATTCTACTTTTGACCTCTTGGAAATTAAAACTTATACTTTATGAAGTTAATCTTAACATAAATGTTCCTAGCTATTTAACATAAATGTCTTTATACGTAATAATAGTTTACAATATAAGGTAGTAACAGTTTTTGGCAGTAGGGTAGGGCCTTATTATCTACTTGCAGGTACCTGGTTGTTTTGAGAGATTTATGCTGAAAATAATGCAGTTTTAATAGACAATGAATTGGTTATAAATAAATACGTACCATACAGGACTGCTCCGATAAATGCATCTCCAGCACCTGTTGTATCCATGAGCTCTGAATGTGGTATCTTCTCAGCTGTGCCAAGGTATAGCTTTCCACACATGGTCCCGACTCCCTTTGCATGCAAATTTATAACATCCTGAAGCACAAAACAAAATATGCAAAACCATCATTGTTATAATTACTAAAACCATATCTCAAATGCACACAGAGCCTCCCTTTTCTTGTGGGCCAATTTTAAGACTATATATTTGATTATACTTAGTCCCCTTTACACACAAAAGGTGAGGGTTTGGTTTCCTCTGCCTACGATTTTTACCATTATGCATGAATTTTTTTCTAATAATTATATGTATATGTATTTAGTATTTACCGCCACGAGATCCACCACTGATTGAAAAAAACCGTTCTCCAATGATATTTTGAAATTGGATAAGGTTTCTTTCCTTCTTTTTCTCTCTTAAATAAATGCTTCTTCTTTTAATGAAAAAGGGTTTGTTTAATCAATTTATATTTTTGTATCTCATAAGACTTTAAGTACTTATATTTTATATATTGGTTTAATCATATAAGATGAATCATTAAATGTAACAGAAAAGAGTCAATTTAATTAGATGCATATGTTTAAAATACAATAGTAATTCTTGATAAATTGCTAGGAGAACGGTTCTTATTCAAGGAGTATAAATCATGATGCGTTTTGTTATGTAACCATTGTTTTATTACTCAAGTGGAATACGAGTTTGAATTTTATTGTTTCCTATGTTCAAAGAAAGATGGTTACAATTACAAGATTATGATTAGAGTCGCAAGACGAGCAATTAAGTAATAGGTTGAAAATGTCAAAAGATTATTGAAATGGGATGAGTTGAGTTGAGTTAACCAACAAGCATTTTTGGCACTTTATATAGTTCGAGTTAATTGCATAAATAGTACTTTAACTAACCATTAATTGTAAGTTTGTATTTTTCTCTAAATTACATTTTAGTCCATTAAATACCATTTTGTTACAAGTTTGGTTCTTTATAACGGATTCCGCTTGTCAAGTCTATTAAAATAAAGAGATTTAGGTCTTTTTACCATTTTTTTTAATTTTAATTAGTTTTATATAATATTGATACAAATCAAATTGGCAAAAGGGAAGATAATGGCAAAACGCACCATAGTCGGAAGCTTGATTGATAGTGTCTGGAATTCGAGAACCAGGAGTCTCCAAAACAAAACAAAGTCACAAAATATCTGAATGAATCTACCCTAGAGGGTGATCGGCTAATAAGGATACCGATCCCTTGCACAAAAGAAATTATTATCGATGCCAAAATTAGAGAATAACTATAATTAAATAAAGATTAGGCCGCTAGAGTTTTATTCTTTTGGTTATACACCTTGCCCCACTTAGCATGATCTGTATCATTACCCCTACCCTGCAGATTCACCTTGTCTTCAAGGTGAAAGGTAGGGAATTGTTACTTCTAACTCTCACGTTGTTTCCTCTCGTGACAGGCCCCCGATCAGCGAATCAGCACCGCAACCCCATTAGTTCCCTCACGTGAACCAAGCACCTCAACGGGCTGACTAATCACATTCGTCTCATCCGTCAACCCCTCCAGAAGGGTAGGCTCCACCTCATAATTTCCTGCCGCCACCATCAACTGGGACACATGAAAGACTAGGTGGATCATCAGCACACCGCGTCAGGTGGTAATGCCAACCTGTAAGCTACCGCTTCTATCCTTTCCAAGACTGCGAAAGGCCCATAAAAACGTAGTGCTAGCTTCGCATCACTCTCCGCGCTTCAAGAAAACCAAATCTCCCACCTGAAATTGAACATGCCGCCGTTTACCATCCGCCTTTGCTTTCATTAACTGCTGAGTTCGTTGCAAATGCCCTTTAAGTTCTACCAAAACTTCATCCAGTTCACTTAGAAACTTATCTACCTAAAAGGTGGTGGCGACTCCCTTATGATAATTAAGTATTCCCGGTTGATCACGCCCGTACAACACCTTAAAAAGGCGTCATGCAAATAGAAGAATGAAAAGAATTTTATTGTACCGGTACTTAGCTCATGGTAACCATCAACCCCAGTGTCTTGGTCTTTCAGATGCAAAACAATGTAGATAAGTCTCGAAACTGCGGTTGACCACTTCCGTCTGCTGGTGGTAGACAGGACTCCACTTTAACAAAGTACCCTGGTATTTAAATAACTCCCGCCAATAATGACTAACAAAAACGCGATCGATGTCATAGACTATCGTCTTTCAGATCCTGTTTAGGCGGACAATTCCCCTAATGAACTCTACGGCCACAATAGCAGCAGTATAGGGGTGTTTCAATGGAATAAAGTGAGCTGATTTGCTGAGCCGATTAACCACCACCATGATGACACTCTATCCCTCCGACTTTGGTAGTCCGTCAATAAAATCCATGGTTAGATCCTCCCATATTCTTTCGGGAAAATCCAAGGGCTGCAGTAGACCTGTCGGGGCAAGATTTGAAAAAAAAAATTTGCCGGCAAATTACACATTCCGACACCAACTTAGAAATATCACGAACCATCCCTACCCAAAATAGCTACGCTGCCATGCGGCGGTAGCTTTTCTATGCTCCTTTCATGTCCACCGGCTACCCCCCATGCATCTCCTGGAACAATATAGGAATCCATCCTGAACTGTGAGGATGGACTAGACACCCGTGTACCTTACGAGCCTCTCTTCCTTATCCACCATTCGAGCTCGTAGCCCTACTATTTCTGGGTCCTCGTGTAATGCCTTTATTAAAGCCTCGTTGTCACTAACCTGACATACAACCAACTCCTATAAATATGCGTTAGTTCCTCGCCTCGATAGTGTGTCGGCTGCCCCATTTTCGCGTCTAGGTCTATACACAATTTCAAAGTCATATCCCGATAATTTCGATATCCACCTTTGGTCATCCTCAGCTACTACCCGTTGTTACAGTAAGTACTTGAGACTCTTTTGGTCCGTAATCACGTAAAACCGATGCCCCAACAAATATGGTCTCCATTTTGTATTGTCATCACAATTGCCATTAATTCCCGCTAATAAACAGATTTGAGTTGTGCACGTGGCCCCCGGAACCTGACTAAAATATGAAATGGGCTTACCTCCTTGCATTAAGACTGCTCATACTCCTTGATTGGATGCATCAATTTCAACTATAAAAGTTTTAGAGAAGTCAGGTAAGGCTAGAACCGGTATTTGTGTCATCACTATCTGTAGCTCTCTGAATGTTTTAGAGGCCTCGTCTATGTAATGAAAAATATCTATTTTTTAACAGACCAGTAAGCCCCCTTGTGGTTTTTCCATACCCCTGCACAAACTTCCGGTAGTACCCCATCAAGCCGATAAACCCCCGCAACTATAATATGCTCTTTGGAATGGGCCACTCTGTCATTGTCGTGATTTTAGATGGGTCAGCCATTACCTCATCTCGCGTGACTCTATGCCCCAAGTACTATACCCTTTCCTGCCTGAAAACGCATGTCTTTCAATTACAAAACAGGCTTTCCTTCCTCAGACACTCGAACACACTTCTCAGGTGGTCCTTATGTTCCTGCATATCCTTACTATATACCAGTATGTCATAAAAAAGCGAGCACAAAATGTCGCAAGTAAGATATGAATACCCAGTGCATGAGGGATTGAAATGTTGACGGATATTGGTCAACCTGAAGGACATGGCCAAAAACTCATAGTGACCTTATGGGTCCGGAAAGCCGTCTTATGTATGTCCCCTTCCCTCATGTGTATCTGGCGGTAACCCGACTTAAGATCAAATTTGCTAAACACTGCAACTCCACGTAACTCATCCAGCAATGCCCGTAACTAGTTTACCCCTAGAATAACATCCGTGCTTCCCAGTTCCAACGGGTAAAAATCTTGTACCACTCGCAACCCCGCTAATGTTAATTCAACTCCTCGGAAAATCCCGTAACATTTATCCACCTTCCCATTACCCATTGTGACCCCGATTTTCATGTGCCCCACGACCTGTAGTTTAAGTGGATCTAGTAACCTTAACGACAAAAAATTATGGGCCGCCCCACTCTCAATGAGTACCACCACCTTAGTCCCCTTTAACTTCATCGTGTAAGGAGATGTGATCCCCGTCACTGAATGGGCCGACACCTCTACAACATCTATATAAGCATGTTCTTCCAACGCCCCGTTCTCCTCTACCCTATCATTGTCACCCTCTGTCATCATGTGCTGGGTTTTCTCTAGCAGCTATGTCCGACGGTGACTTGGTTTTCTCCATAGAACTTGTCTAACAGATTTGTAGAGAGACAACATTTTTACAAACTTGTTTATGTGCTCAACACCCTTATACATTAGTTGTCTTTGGTTTAGCTTGTCTATGTATTATATATAAATTAGCCGTCAATCTATTTAGTGTTAGAATATTTCGCATCCAAGCATTTGTAATTCTTGATTTGAAATCAATAAGAATTATATTAAAATAATAAAATGTCTTCTAATTTTAAAAAGCTTAAGTTTGTACTTAACCCCCCTTCTACAAACATTTGTTGTGGTTTGTAACTAATTTGGGACCAACATACCCCTACGATAATAAAAAGATCTCCCTAGTTCACAGTAGACGTAACATGATTACTCTGATCGTATGAACCACTTAAGTTCCTTATGTTTCGAATGTTTCTGTGAATTCTTTATCAATTATTATTGTTCTTAATGCCTAACATCTCCTCCCTTTGCCTCTATCCTCTTTCCGCGTTGTGGGGCAATCATAAGGTGGTTCTCCACGGATTGTCAGTGCCGTAAGAGCATATACACACACCGGTCATTTCAAACTAAGGTCTAGGAGAACTGCAAGAACCATTTTTAACCTTGGATTGTTTTAATCATTTTTTATTTTGTAATTATAAAATGATATGATACAAATTGCATTACACGACGGTGCGTGAAGATAGGCCGACGGCGGTCGGCAGCGCGTGGTAGAGCAAAAGGTGACCGGTTTTGATGGAAGGGTCGCCGGAAGCTATAGGTTATCTTTATACCAGAGGTGAGAGTCACGATGCACTTCACAAGGTCGGATTTAGGCATGCAAGTCGTGAACATGAGCAAGAGTAGTGAGACTGCCCTGATACCATGTTAACAAAGGGGACCAAAGAGATGAAGTAACATACTTTCTATTATCTTATGTCTCTTACAATAGAGAGAATAAAAGGAAATAGATACAAGTCACCCTAAAGCCCATAAAGACCCACGTCTCACTAAGCCCTAAAGAATATTAATTAATTTAACCCAAGATATATAATACTAAGGAATATTTACTCTAACAATTACCTTTAACTTTTTTAATAAAATGTCCATTATACCTTCCTTGTTTTATATTACTCTCCTTGATTATCAACTTAATTTCTAAAATGTCACGATTAATGTTACACAGTAATTACATTATCTAATGGTTGAAAAGGGTTCTTGCAAAAGAAATAATTATTTGCATTACCTTATATTATATTTTATATATGTGTGTGCGTGTGTGATTATATATCAAGAACATGTACATCAACCATAGTTTACTAGAGATGCACAATATAATTTCATCATGTAAGATAACACGGGGCATATAATGATAAAAGATGTAATTACCGACGAAATGCATGTTGGGGCAGTTGTGCTACTTTCAGATTTGCGCTTCAATAGCTCTACTAAATCATCTACATCCATTTGTTCAGCTTGGAAATTCTCTGCTTGGATTGAAATTAATATCATAAGTTGTGCTATGAAGGCTAGTTTGGTACCAAATATATACGCACCAGCTACACTTCTCTCAAGCATTATGCAACCATCTGCACCTAAAGTTACAATCACAAACTTGACCTTAGGTAACTTGAACAGCATGGAAACAAGTGCACTGGGAACAGATTGAGCTCCTGTCCATGTCTGTCAGGTATTTACAAAAATACATTCCTGGTGTTAGAACTTCCTGTTGATACCATTGATTTATACTAGGAATACACAGATAGAAGTAAGGATCCAAGAATATGCTACATTTCCTGATAAGTCAGGGACATTCTTCCCTTTCTTTTAAGATTTTCGCAGGCATACATGAAAAGAAAGCTATAACAGGTAAATTTCAAAGCATCAGCAGCTTGCCTGTGGAAACTTTGCAGAGCAGACAACATAATCTGATAAATATATAAGATCGTCCAGTCCTTCCCTTGGCCTTTCAGCATCAATCAGAATAGGTATATTCCTTCGATTTGCCTGCACTGGTGATATTTAACAGGGATTGCTCATTTTCTTTTAAACAGAAATTATTAAGGTGGTGTTTGGATTTGCATTTTGCAACTAACTGTTTGATTACTGTGGTTCCATGTCGTGCACTAATAAGTTTTAATGTTTAGATATACCCATTCTCTTTTTTTTTTCCTAAACTGAGGGTAACTGATTGCAAGAACAGTCAAGATCTATGCAAAGTCAAACAGGACAAGAAAGATATCTCCAGAAGGAAAGGGAGAGTACATCTCCAATAGTGGTAACAAATCTAACAAAGGCTGTTTGCTTTGGATAACAAAAATAGAGGTCATAGACATCATATTTTATTCAAGGAAGATGTAACAACCATACTCAACATATGACCTACCTAACAATAGGTAAAAGTTTATAATCAACGGCTATTGAACTTGAGCATAGCTACTTTAGCATAATTGTAATATTTAGTGTCTTCTGAAAGGCTTTAGAACTAAAGCTATTCTGTTGATTTGAAATAAGTAAGGAACTAAGCACATATGATGTTTGGGTGCAACCCATATAGACTGAACTGATTATACATTAGACTGTATACTGCACGCTACAAGCTAACCAGGATACAAAGAAAGATCATAAATTAACTAATATTTACCTCATGTGCAAAAAGTAGAGCAGTTTCAGGCAAGCGTACATCAAAATAAACAAGCTTCACTCCAGCCAATGCAGCTAACAAAGCTGGATTAGAAATGTCGCCAGGAATCATTGGAGGTGAACCTGGAGTATGTATACAAGTCCGAGTTTTCCTGGAGACAGATAACATATTCAATTAATAATAAAAAAGAATCACACCTCTACGCCATGCAACTTTGGATGCAAGGAATGTGCTGAAACAGTTATAAGGATTTCTCGGGTTTTTTAAACAGAAACTGCAAAACTTTACTATCTCTATTATAGCCGATAGAACCACAGCAAACAACCACCACTTGTTCTGCATTATTAACATGCCATTTGTACCTTCAAAAGTCTATATTGGAAAGGTCCTATCAGCATTTTGTGATAGATGTTTTAATCTGTCTAGGGTATAAACTTTATAACGCATAGTTCTTATATCTCAAGAAATCTTTTTTGCTAACTCAAGCCAAGAGCTGGATGCTTAGTATGTTGCAAGACTTGCAATACGAACATGATCACAGTAGTTGACCATATAATCAAATGAAACATGTTTCTCACATAAGTAACTTATAAGAAGAGACAACCCAGAGCATGAAGAGATGCTTACGTTTGATTGTCCACAATCACATAGGTAAATGGTGAGTTTCCCTCTTCAGAAACCTGAGAACAGGAAATTGTATGTTAATATATGTAAAAAGAAAAAAAATCCCTATGGTGGATATTACCTATTAAAATTCTATTAGATTAATTAGTACAGCCTGTTGAGAAAAGAAGATCATATCAATAAAAATAAAGAATTGAAAGAAGATAAGTGTGAGGAATAAAAGTTGCAAAATGTGAGGAAAATACAGCTTACATAAACCTGATCAATGAAAGGAACATACGCCATGCCTCAAAATTGCAACATTTCCATGTATCATAAGTTCTAAAATTAATCTACCAGGTGAACACTTATTAACAACATTGAGAAAGTAGTTGCTACTCTTTTTAGCCCCCCAAGAGTTTGTCTAAGTTAATGTTCAAAGCTATTTTGGCATTTAGATAATATTCAGAAGCTTTTGCTAATATCAGTGTAGGGCAAGGGCCTTCTCTGAGGTGGCACTAGGAGGCGTGGTCGTCCTTCTCTGAAGTGGGAGGATAGAGTTAGAGTGGATTTGAAGGACCTTTGTCTAGTTGAGGACTTGATCTCAGATAGGTTATCTTGGAGAAGGAGGATTAGGATACAAGGTTAGGAAGGTGAGGGTTGGACCACTTTAGGCTTTCGATTAGATTTGAGGTAATTTTCTAAATTATTTCTATTTATATTTTGCTACTTCTTTCTTTTATTCCTTTTTTTCCATTGTTTTATTGGATTTTTTTTTTGTTTTTTGCGCTTTTTAGAATTGTTTTTGCTTTTGTATTTTGAGCTATATATATATATATATATATATATATATATATATATATTTGATCTATGTATTATTTTCCGTATTTTCCTCTTTCTTTTCTATGTCTTTTGCTTTTGTTGCCGGAGGTGTATCTCAGGAAGCAATCTCTCTATCTACGGGTAGAGGTACGATTGTCTACATTGTACCTCCTCCATACCCCGCTTCCGCGGGATTGGGTTTTGTTGTTGTTGTTGTGAGTGTAGGGCAAGGGCGCAGGGCAGAACGTAGCATATATTGCAAAAGAGAACAGAGCTTTAAATGACACTTATGTGAAAATAGCATGTAGACTAGAATACATAAACTTTAAAACTACAATTGTTAAACTTTATTTTTTAAGCACTACAGTTGTTAAACTCTCCAAGAACCCAGTGGCTTTTAGCCCAAAGCTACTCAGTTTATGTTCAAATGATCTGAATATCATGACTGAGATCTGCTGGATGGAGCAATGATAAAGAAAATCTCTTCAATACTGTAAAGATATTGTACTTTTATCCATGTTCATTACCACAATGAAAGATATATCTACACCATCGGCTTTCAATTCCTCCAATATTCCTCTCCCTTGAGCATCATTGGCAACCTGATAAGGTAATATATGAGAACATTTTGAAAAACTCAGAATATCTCAGTAAAGAAACTTAAGAAGTATCTTAGTTCAGATGTGACTACGTTGAGAAGAGGCAGGAATGAGAGGCTATGTACATTTACACATACACTACTACACGAGTATGGTGTTGCCCTGCATTCCATCCCTCCCTCTGTGTGAGTAAAGAAAAGGAATGAGACTTAAACCCATGATTTTGAGCACAAGGGGAAGAGACAATAATGACTATGCTTTCACCTTGGTCTCCCTCTACCTTCCCTCACCCTTTTTTCTGTTTGTTTTTAGTAAAAGGACACTTAAATATATTCATAGTTCTAATTCTAATTGCATATTGCATGCATACCTTGGATATTAACCTCGCATTCAATCCTAAACGTGCTGCGCAAGTCAGAGCATTTCCAGCATTACCGCCTCCTTGTACCTATTAATGGTTATGTGAATTACAATGATCAGATTTAGAAAGATAACTTCAGTAACTTTTAATATATCAATAATAATAGTAACATGATGGTACAAAAACAAAGATAAGGTTGAATTTTCTGATTAAGTTTTGACATCCCGAAAAGCAACCTCATTTGAGTAACGAAGAACACAACTACCATATTGAGAATTCATATTATCAACAATATTATAGTTAAATACTCTAAGGATTAAGCATTGGCATTTAAACCAAGACCGGAGGTAAATATTATAACCATAAAGGATAAAATTAGACTGAACCCTAGGGTGATATGTAAGGAAAGACAGAGTGTTGGGAGCACTCTAGAAATTGGCAATGCTTAATCAATAGGAAATCTAACGGAAAGGGGTAGCAAAGAATGATATGATCACAAGGAAGTTTCCAATCATAGTGATTCGGATAGGTTTGAGGTGTTGATATAGTTTACACCACAAATCTAGCACCATGAACTTCTATTAGAAATTATGGAGTTCATAAAACATAATAACTATGTCCATTCATTGCGTAGTTACAGCTACCATTTCACACATCATTCAATTCTCTGTTTAGTTCTAGACATTCAAATACAGATTTTAAGTAAACAATTTCATATGAATGTACTCCAAAAACCAAGCAATTGTTGATAGAACTCTAAAATTGAGTAGCAGACCATAATCTACTAATCTAAACTTCTTATCATTCATATAACATTAATGATCCACATGGTTCGCAAACTTTTGAATTCACACCAAAAGTTCAAGCTATAATCAATGAGATTGATTATCCAACTACAGAACCAAGCAAAGGCGCAAAGCATTACTACTCAGACCAACCTCCAAACATAAATACAAATCGTTTACAGTTGTACCTTCAAGCTAGTGGTTCGGATCTTGTCATCTGGATTAGGAAACGAGGCCACAGTAGCCAAGATATCCACCCCCACACCACCAAATCCAAGCTGTGTTATAACAATTAACACCGTCAAAATTTCATTTCAGTCATATATATCATCAATCGTAGCACACACAATCTAATCTCGATTGCATATTGTAAAACCGCGGAGAAATAGGTACCACTGTTGGATTTTCAAGCTGAGTCACAGTCACCGACGATGACGACACTATGAAACTCTGCGCACTTAAATCACACACACAAACCAATTCAGTAAGAAAAACAGATGAATTCGAATAACAATGAAGAATATCACCTGGTTGTAGCGGTTACGGGAGTGGAGGATATAAACCATGAACCGGGGATAAAGCTCGGGAACATGGCGCTGGTAGAGAAAGTGGCTGCCATTTAAGCGCCGTGAATCGATGGGACGGGACAAACACAGCGACTGCGTCCGGCCTCCGGCGACCGTAACCAATTTTTCGTGTGATTGATTCGGATAGGGGAATTGAAGGGGAATGCATGCCATAGCCGTTTATTCTGTTCAGTGGTACCATGACATGAGGCCCACCATGTTGATTTTACAATTGTTGCCACTTGGTTTCAAACTTTGGCAGTTTGGCATTCCAAGTTTGTTTTTTAAGGGTTTTACTAATCATATCATATTTATTATTATGATATTAAAAATATTAATGTATAGTAAAATAATTATAAAATATATATAACCTCTTAAATTAAGAATAAGATATTACTTGTTTATTTTAAATATATCTTTTCTTTCTGATTTTTGTGAGCGTGTAAACATTTGAAGATTAGACTGTTTATTTTTGTAATCAGAAAAAAGTTTTAACTTTAAAATATTTTTTTACATCTATTTTTAGCAGATATATATCATACTCTTTTTTAAACAGACATTCTCATGTGTATATTTGTAACGCACTCTTGTCTTTATAACTTAACTCCATAATCCTAATGTTTTAATAAAATCCGGGTATTTAATTAACCGTTTGTGACGAACGATCACTATTCAACCATCAGGTCAACCTGGTTATATACACACATACATTTATTTGTACACAGACACAAACATACATACACATAAATACACAAATACATATACTTACATACAAATATATACACACATACATATATATATATCTATATACATACATACATACATACATACACATACATACTTACGTGTGTGTGTGTATATATATATATAACAAGTGTTTTCGAGTTATATTTTTTTTAGTTTTTATTGATATGATGTTAATATTATATATCTACTTTATGCCCATATTCAATTAATTATTATAAAAAATTAAAAATTAAAGAACCTCAAAACCGGGTTTTATAAATCGAGCTAGTTTCTATAATTCTACTAGAATATATGGATTTCCTCATATGTTCATTCAAAATATTTACATTGCAACATGACATTCTTTTAAAACAGTTTTGTAAGCTTAAAAAATAAACAGTCTTCTTGGTTTAATTCACATCTTTTTCCGTAGATATGAAAATAGATGGAAACAGACATGAGAAATTTTATCTCTGAAAAAACAAATAACACCTAAATCTATTAGAAATCAAAATTCCATACATGACATCATCATCAAATTTTGTAGGAACTCTTTACAATCAAATTTGAATTTTTTTTAATTTAGTCCAATTGGTATACGTGTTTAGATAAATAACCACGAAAATATGTAGATGTCTCTACTAAATGATTTGAATAAATGTTAAATAATTTAAATAAATGTCTTTATTAAGATATTTAAGTGTTAACAAACTAAATTAACTAAAAAATGGTATTGAGTAAATTACTTATTCTTAAGCCATTTGAGAAAATAAAATAGGATGATTGATAGAAAAAAACTAAAAATAGAATCACAACATCATAATCCTTTTTCTTTTGTCATTGGAGAGAATAAAGAGGGATGATGGATGGAACAAGCTATAAAAACAGAATAATGACATCATAAAACTTTTTCTTTTTGATATATTAAAGACAGAAATGGATGTGTGTTTCACAACATCTAACTTAAGTGTTCTCATACTCGTATACCTATCTAATGAAAGGTAATTTTGTTATTTCAATATTTGCTCATGAAAGAGGTATATGAGTATGGCACCAACTAACTTAGATGATGCTAGCAATATATATCATTTGTCGAGTTATTTGGGGGTTGCTTGAATTGCTTATATAAAAATGAGAAAAAAATGTGTGTAGCTAGAAACACCACCTATGATAGGTGTTTTCATACTCACAAACACTTAAATAAGCAAACGATGCAATGACTATCATCCCCACATTAAAGTACTTGTGAGTATGAAGGCATCTAAAATAGATGCGGCTAAAAGCATGTATCAAATCCTTATAAAAATTGCATATAGTTAATTAGGACAACAAATCTTTTTCGTAAACATAATATTTGAATCGTAGCAACTAGGATAATAGCATTTAAACCATAGCAAACATCAACAATATTCTATAAGAGAACTAAGGGATTTGATCATTTGAACCGTACATTGGTGCTTTTGTAAACATAAAATTCAAATCATAGCATCTAGGTCACCACCATACCATGACACCATCCTAGCACTAACAAACACCACCAACGTTCTATAGAGAATTATAATATTTGAAACATAGCAACTACGACAGTAATAACTTTACTAAGGATCAGTAAGGGCGTGGTAACGTGCAATAACAAAACTAGGGGAGCAAATGTTGGTAGAACTTAAAAGGTTATGAGAAACAGGTCAGCTAAACATTCTTATGAGAAAGAAAAGGCGGTTAATAGTAAGAGCATCATTTTGCATTTAAAAGGTTATGAGATGTTTTTTATCTGTAGTTTATTTAATGATATTAAGATGTTTTCAAATCTGAAGGTAAAGAAAGATAAACATGTAACATCCCAAAATAGGGCCTAGTTGTACTATATGTTTATATACTTGTACATTGATTTTAATCAATGTGTTTTGTTGCTAAAAGTGTTAATTGTTAGTTTATACGTAATAAAAATGTGTTATGAGAAATAATTGAGTTAATGTCTAAAATTGGTAAGTTAGTAACCGGTTTTAGATAATGGTTTCAAAAATATCCCCGTTAGGTGAAACGGGTAAACGAGAGATAAGTTGTAAGTTAAAAAGAGGAACAAAATACCGCGTGTTTTAAATAACCAACCAAAGTCGGTTTATGGGATTCTTATCCCCTGTTGAAACTAGAAACACACACAACACACACAAAAGCTCTCGTATGCATACACACACTTCAACTCTTGGAATTTTGGAAGAAAGGATCAAAAGAAAGGAGTTTGTTTGTGTTTCTTCTATCAAATTCGAGTGCTAATCTGCTGATTCCCTTCAAGCTTGTAAGTGTTTATGCTCCAAAACCTAGTTTTTATGTTTTGAAAGATAATACACCATTTCAATGGTGTAAATGGTGTTGTAGTGGTAGATTGTTGTGTTAAACGATTGGGTAAGTTCAAAGGGATGTTAAATAACATGTATGAACTGTTGAATCTGAGTTTTGGTCGACATAAATGGTAAAAATCGGATTTACAGGAGCTGTGTCGAAACAGGGACGAAGGTCTGCTGTTCGTGACCTTCCTACGGGCGTAGGGGATATGCCCTACGGCCGTAGGAGGCCTATTGTGTCCTTTACGGCCGTAAGTGAAAGTCTTTACGGGCGTAAGGGTGTTGTTTGGTCCTTACGGCCGTAGGGGTTGTTCCTTACGACCGTAAGCAGTTGTGAAGGTCTCTACGGCCGTAGGACAAGTGCTTTACGGCCGTAGGCATTATTTTTGTTAGTTGCGACCGTAAGAAAGGTTCATGCGGTCGCAAGGGGGTGTTTCAGTTTGACAGATTGTGCAACATGTGTTTAAAGTTAGGTGCGTTATGTGTAAGGTGTTAACAAGCTTGTAAATGATATGTTAGGCACTTTTGAGGAGCCAGAAGATACCGAATACTAGATTTGCCTGCTGTAGTTGTTAAGGTGAGTACCGGTTAACCCTAGATTTCGTGATAAACATGTTATAACAAGCTTAAGGTAAGTTATGGTTTATGTGTTATTAATTTGTTATGGTATACGTTGCTATGCACTTATGTTAGGCTTGAGTAGGCCAATCATGTTATAAACTCGGTATATGCTGGTATTATGGCTTTTTGTAGGCCAATATGTATGTTATGGCTTTTTGTAGGCCAATATGTTATGTTATGGCTTTTTGTAGGCCAATATGATATGTTATGGCTTGAGTAGGCCAACTATGTTATGATGCGGCCAGAGTCGGCCAATACGTGTTCGTGCCGGCACTTTGATGTTGTCTGGGGTACGGTGATTTGCGGCCTCAAATCGGGGTTCTGCAGAACCTACGTGCCTCAGCTAGGGGCTCTCACAGATTTCCCGCTCGTTAAAGGGGCTCTCACAGATTTCCCCGCTCGTTAAAGGGGCTCTCATCAGACTTCCCCGCTCGTTTATGCAATGGTGGGCTACTACCCGCTCCCCCACCTGCGCGGTATAACTGATGTATTCGGTTTCCCCCAGTTTGGATCATTGAGCTGGGCTTATAACCCTGCAAGATGTGACTCCTCCTGGACACCGGAACATCGCTAGCTGCTAGGGTAGAATTGTTTGTTATCCTGTGATATCTTCTGCATGCTATAACGTCTTTGTTACGATGCTTATGTTTAATCGTTACTCACTAGCTATTTATAGCTAACCCCTCCATGTACTCCTTTCTAATTGCAGGTAAATAGTTGTTGGTGAGAACGGGTTGCCATGCTATGGTTATTTCTATAGTAATTTTTGGGGAACACTTCTTGCTCTTGCTTTTGTTTACTCTGATGTTTATTAAGGTCGGCCGATATTGGTAACACCGTTGGGTATTTTGTTAAAATTTATACTACAATTTGTCTAATTAGTTAGTTAAATAATTCCGCTGTGTTTGTTAAACGATATCTTTTGGTTAAACAATTGGTGTCTTAATTATATTTTATTAATTAAGCTTCTGAAAACCCGCGGCGTTACAAAACATGTCTATCTCCAAAAACAAAGTACCGAAACAAAATTAATCATAGTGCTATTTGATAATCACAAGTTTGATGCCAGGTAACCTGAAAATACATCAAAACTCAAGAAGTAGATACATATTATCATATGTATATGGCTTTCAAAAGTTGTATGAAAATAAAGGTATGTTTGAAACTCATGTTACTACTCGAACTCAACTTGTTCTTGTTGAAGTTAAGTGTCAAGAGAGAGAGGGATAATAAGATGGCATGCGCCTAATGAAAATGTGAAAAGCGTATGTATAACGCAGGTATCTAGTTTTATTATTCGAAAATGAACCGTCAAGGCTGGTACCCACACTAAACTAACATGAAAATGAGCAGGTACTCGTGGTTCGGTTCACAATTACTTGCATTTTGTCATTTGTTTGATGTACACAACCAAAATTCTTTAAACAAAGTTACATTTTCATTAACCTAGGTTTTAGACCTACTTTGCGAGCCCACTAATCCCAAGGCGCTCATTCAAACAGCTAGGATAAAAATTTCATCCCAACAGCGAAGTGTGGGTAAATTAAACATAGTTTTTATAATAGTAAAATTTGTCAAGTAAAGCTTTAAAATACTTTTCGCATTAAAAAAATAAAAAATATATTATATTCGCATTCTGACACACCCACAAGTTTTTCTTTTAGTTATAAAAGCATGGATATACCCATATTTCATATCCTTCATACTCCATGTCATCTTAGCAGTTACCATCATACCACACATCCTTCACTTTTATCACTCCTATCTTTTAAGCTGGAAATACCAACATTTCAACCATGTATTGATCGGTTTTTTATATTAGAAAATTGCACTGTGCTTGTTTGTTTGTTTGTGTGTGTGTGTGTGTGTGTGAGAGAGAGAGAGAGAGAGAGAGAGAGAGAGAGAGAGGGTTGCAGTGTAGTCATTGTCAAGCAAATGCAGCAAGGCATGCTTCAGGACACCCATCAGAAGGGGCAGAGTGGAGTTGCTTGCAGTAGTACTATTGATCACCTATTAACAAAGTAAATAAATCCAAGATGTGGCATAGTAATCCCACTAACAAAGACTAAATCATATCTTAATTAATTGGAGCAAAGGTAAGTAAAAATTGATCAGATATCAACATATATAGCACAGCTACTATACTATCCCAGCTTCCAATTGTATTGTGATTAAATCAAGATTCAAAAACTACAATTCCCCATTTTACCACTCCCTCTTTTCTCCACTTATAATCATCAAACCTAATACAACAAACCCAACCCAAACACAATTCCGAACCACTTTAAACTTCATTCATGGTGTTTCGGTTCTGTACACTTCAAAACAACACTCTTTTCATCTTTTTGTCATATGGGCTAAAAAGAAGCTTCACTCCAAAAAGGCTTTGAAAGAAGCCCACCATGTTCACTCATGCTTCCCTTTGATCTATAAAAGAGCGGCTTGCTTCGAACCGTCCTAAGTGGGCCCGACCTGTTCCCATGACTGATTGGCAGCGAAACCCCTACCCCATTATCAAAACTCGAAGCTGATAACGCTCTGTTTTCTAAGTCTTCAAGTGGGCCCGAGCTATAATCCATTGTTATGAATGAAGAAGCTTGACCATAAGTCAAACGTGGAGTGCCACCGCCACCGGCGTTCCACCAACTACTGTCGGAAGGTGCATGATCACCCTTGAAGTCTGACTCGACAACTGAAGAATCTCTTTGAGTAGAGTTGTCCCCACATACTTCATCTTTGTCATTGTATATCAGCTTTAGGGCTTGAACCACTTCACCCATGAAAGGTCTTTGTGTGACCTCAGGGTGCACACACATGGAAGCTATTGCAGCTACTTTTGCCATGTCATTAAAATCGTAGGTCCCAAACAAAGTGGGGTCCACTAGTTTTTCTAGACCTTCTCTGGTTGTGAGAAGCGGCCGGGCCCACGTCACAAGGTTTTCTTCACCAGGAGGTTGTGACATGTCAACTGGTTTTCTTCCAGATAAAAGTTCTAACAGCACAACCCCATAACTATAAACGTCACTTTTAACTAGTAGGTGCCCTGTCATGGCATATTCAGGTGCAACATAACTGCATATTAAATACGAGGGTTAATTGATTTGTAAGATAACCTATAACTTCAAAAGTAGACATGCCAAAAATTCAATTCATTTCAATCCAGATTATATTCAAATGATTAAATTAAAAATATTAGCTAAAACATCAACAGGTCAAACAGGTTAAAAACATGAAAGTCACCCAAGTGTATTTTCAACACATAAAAACTCCTAAATCAAATTTTAATATTTAGATTATTATTAAAATAACATGATTCGTAACCATATCCAATACCCTAATTAAGAGTAGAGTTAATTACAAAATTCGTCCTTTTAGAACAGAGCTTTTTTCACTATTGGTCCTTTAGCCAAAATTCTTGCAAATTTAGTCCTTTATTTAGGAATTTGTTACACTATTGGTCCTTTAGGCTAACATCGTTAGTTTTAACCGTTAGTTTGAGGGGTAATATGGTCTTTTTACATGTAAAGGACCAATTTTGTAATTAAAATAGTTAAAGTAATATTTTTACCATTTTTTAATTATTAATTTATTGCTTTTATCATTATTAATTAGTTTTAGAATTAATTACATAGTTAATTACATAACTAATATCTCTCTCTCCAGAAACACAACACACTCTCTCTCTCCATCTCTACCTCTCTTCTCGGTGATTCAACCACCGCCCACATCCCACAGCCACCACCCACCTCTCACTCTCTCTACAAACACAACACACACACTCTCTCTCTCCATCTCTCCATCTCTTCTCGGTGACTCAACCACAGCCACCGCCGGTTTGCCACATTTCTCCGCCGGTTTGCCATTAACTCAACCACAACCTCAACCACAGCCACCGCTGCCACCCTCCGCCACCCAAGTAAGGTTTTTTTAAGGATTTTCTTCGGGCACTACGACCACCACCATCTTCCATCACCATCGACAGGTGTTGACGACGAGAAAAACCCTAGAAGAACAGAGAGTTGATTTTTGCGATGAAAACCCGAGAAGGAGGTGGCGACGACGGTTGAAACAGAGATCTGGTTTTAGGGTTCGATTCTGATACACCTGAAAAACCCTAGTTCCGTTTGAATTCTGATCTCTGTTTTTCTCCGATTCCAAGCTTTGTTCTCACCAGATCTGGTTTTAGGGTTCGAAGAAACGGAGATCTTTTGGTTGTTTTGATAAAGTTAGGGTTTTTTTCTTTCTTGGTTGTATTCAGGGGGTTTGATTTCATAGGGTTTTCTTCTGTGGTGATGATGGTTAATGGCGGTGGTGTTGGTGGTTTACGGCAAGGTAGTGGTGATGTGCTGGTAGAATGAAAAAGATGTGTTGGCGGCGGCGGCGGCGGATGGTGGTGGAGTCTGGGAGGTGACCGAGTGGGAGAGATGAAGACCACAGCCACCTCTCACATGTATTTAGGGTTTTTTTTCTTACGGCGGCGGTGGTGGTGAGTTGCAGGTGGCGGTGCTGCCATGGTGGCGGTGGTGAGTTGCAGGTGACCGAGGGGAACCTTTTCAAATGGGGGTGGGGGTGTTTGTTTTGTAATTGATATGTAATTAGAGCTAAATATCAAGAAATTAAGAATTATAAAACAGTGAATTAATAATTAAAAATTGTAAAAGAAATTATAAAATCAAGATTTAATTACAAAATTAGTCCTTTACATGCAAAATGACTAAATTGCCCTTTGACTAACGGTCAAAACTAACGATGTTAGCCTAAAGGACCAATAGTGTAACAAATTCCTAAATAAAGGACTAAATTTGCAAGAATTTTGGCTAAAGGACCAATAGTGAAAAAAGCCCTATTCTAGAATTTTGTAATTAACTCTTAAGAGTAATAGTTTGGAAATTAAGTGTGTTGGTCGACTTGTTTCGGCCTGTACAAAAAATATTACCTATTTGGAACCTGTTACCCAACCCAACTGACCTGTCTATTTTCCACCTCTAATATGCAGTTACGCCACGAAATTTGGTCATTTGTCATTCAATGGTGCTATAAGACTTGCATTATGGATTTATGGGTGTGGGGACAACTAAAATCGCATTTCACAAAGCATTTGGGTGTGGGTGTTTGTTTCACAAATTTTATACAGAAGTGCCAAAAATTTCTCTTTTCAGACTTTAAGTTAAGTACAGCAAGTGCTGCAACTGTCGGTTTTGGAAAAAAAAAAGAATTTGACACTATAAACTGATAGTTTCTGGTACTGTAATGTTCACAGAGAATTTGAGATGGCAAAAGAAACCGCTAGGGTGGGAAACAAAACAAGTCAAAATAAGCTCCAGTCAGATGGGGTATAGGTAAAACAGGTTAGGTCAGCTCAAGTCAGGTTTGGTTGACCCATTAACCTTTTTTCTATATTATCAATAAATAATTTGTAATTTTATTTTATTGATTATAACTACAAAAATTAAACACGACTTGAGGCACAATTGTGTTATATCAAAATTATTAAGTATCGTATTCCAAAAACATAATTATGATTTTGTTAAAATATTATAAATTTAAATATGGAACTGAAAGTACGAAATTTTATATTTATAACAAAAACTAAAATTAAAAAGTATGGTTTTATAATAACTTTTTATGTATAAATTTTTTTGAACGGCAAACGCACACATCCACCTAATCTACACCTAGTCCACAACGCGACTTGAACCTCAACCTCATAGAACACCTTAATCACCACTTGATACCACTAGGCCAAAGGCCCTTTGTTACTTTTCTATGTATATAAAGTAGGAGTTAGCACCACCACTTCATATCTTACCCATGTGGACCAGTTCATATTCATACATTGCTTTAACTCTTTAAGTGGCGCCCATTTTGACCCATAAACCATATCGTATGACCCAAATTGGTACACGTATTTCATTTCATTGTGAGACCCATTTCGATAACTGGATATAGTTACCATCTGCGAGCTTTAAGAAGTGAATCACTTGGGGGGCAAAATTGAAGGGATAGAATACATACCCAAAAGTTCCCATGACACGGGTAGATATATGACTACTCCCTTCAGTAGCTTCCCTTGCTAACCCAAAATCTGATACCTTAGGAGTAAAGTCATCTTGAAGCAAAACATTGCTGGCCTTAAAGTCACGATGAATTACGCGAGGATTAGAATCTTCATGGAGATAAGCCAATCCTCTAGCTGCCCCAAGAGCAATCTTCAATCGAGCATCCCAGTCCAGAGGTCCTTTCTGTTTATCCACACCTGAAACATGCCACGCAACTTATCTTTATATTTGACCCATTCGAGATAAAATTGCCAAATTGACCCATTCATAAATACTGAAATGGGTCAACATTTCAACGTCCAGATACATAAAATGTTTCATGAGAATTGACATACCGTGCAAATGAGACTCAACGCTGCCATTTCGAACAAGCTCATAGACCAAGCAGCGTGTGCGTCCTTCAATGCATATACCAATTAATTTAACAAGGTTACGATGATGCAAGCGGCTTAGCATCTCAACTTCTGCAATGAACTCACGATCTCCATTTTGATTATTATCTCTATTGAGTAGTTTCACAGCAACTTCGACTCCATCTTCCATTAATCCATGATATACACATCCAAAACCACCTTCACCCAATATTTTTCTTGAACTAAATTTTTCAGTAGCCTTATCAAGCTCGGCTAATGTGAAGGTTTTCACAGAGAGGATGGAAGTGGGCATAGCAGAGACAACAGACATAGTTGAGTTGGACGGATCACTTGATAACATTGCTCCAATTCCTGCTAGAAAAATAAGTTTTTAAGAGAAAAAAAAGTTTGAGATTAATAAAAGTCCAAAAACAACAATTTGACAGACATGGCAAAATCAGCAGGTTGGAGGTTGGATAACATGTCAAAACAGGTAACTTTTTAGCAAGGGTTGACCAAGGGCTGACCAACAGATACTTCTTTGTCTTTTCTTTTTTGATTTTTCTTTATTTTTTATTAAAAATTAATGGGATATACACACACATACACATGATTGCAATATTAATCTAGTTATGTTGATAACATAGTTTAGGTGGTTTTATGCATTTCACATTTACTTGGGAACTGGAATACTGGTCATTTCAGCTATTTTCATTTTAGTTAATATAGTAATTCAACCCAATTGACCCATAAAAGAGAAAAAAACTAAAATAACCCAAAATTAACCCATCTGCTGAAAGATGGGTCACAATTGCCACGCTCAACTTGATACACTAAATCAAACAAGACCTGCAGTTAGAGGAATCTAGTTTATATAGGCACTTTCCCAACAAGGATAACATAATCATAATTCCAAAGAGACCATTAAATTCAGAGGACGGTGAACTAGTTGGTTATTAAATTGATCAGAAAACAGATAACTGGATGAAGTAACTTTATTAATGAAAGTCAAACTAGAAATCCAGCATTTTTGTAGTGAATAACATATATAAACTTACCACGCCTCTTGCTAGTTGGCATTGTATAAACAGGGCCAACGGCATTTGACGATCTACCAATCTTTCTGTACTTTATGAATACAGAAATTGCTGCACAGCAAACAATCAAGAGTACTACTGCAGACAAAACAATTACAAAAATGGTTTTAGGGTTCATCTTTTGGCTTTTTCCTACAAAAGCTGCGGTGATAGGATATTGTCGATTTCCAGGACTTCCGTTTGGTCCGCTCCCAGGTTGATCTCCATATGGTGGCGAAGAAGGAAGCCCTGATAGTAACTTGATATAATTAGAAACCATAACACTAAAATGAAACACAAGATAAATCATAAGAAAAGAAAGGTCGAAGCTTTACCTGGATAAGTAATATAGACCACCTCGTAATCTCCAAAAAGGGTTCTATTTAAAGACAATTTCTTCCGCCAAAATTTATCATAAGTGAGTAAAGCGGTTGTGTTATCGAATTTCTCACCCAATGGAACTAAATTTATATCAACTGCTGTTTTTTCCTGATCTTGACTATCAGCACTGGCACCTGTTATAACCACTTGACTTTGTGTCAGATAAGTGCCCGTTGCAATTTCGATCTCTAGCTCATTCACCACCGGAAATACAGCGTATACAGATACTTGTAAAAGAAGTCTGACTTTCATTGGAAAAACACAACCGCATGGTGTACCAATAGGCGTTGAAGTCAGTGGTTCCGTACAGGTTTGGTCACAACCTATCACATATCACAATCGGAGACAATTATTAGAATATCCATAAGGATTAAGGAATGCCCAAAAAATATACACAAACTCAGAAATTATGTCGATAATGCTAGTCAAAGTCCCATTCTGAGATTAATAATAGTATAATAGCCATTTACTCTGTTGATAGAGCTCCATCATGCAATTGGAATTGCTTTTCTGGTCCCAATTAATTTCCTCAAAGATATCACGAGTGCACTCCATACACGCGCTTAAATATAGAGTTCTCGCATCTCAATTTAATAAACGTTTAGTTTAGTTTCTTTGCAGCAATGGCATTGGGTGGACAATAGTTCACTAACAGTTTGGGACTAATCTTCAACAAATCTTACAATAAGCTACCATGCCAATATCTTTTTATCTGACATAAAATTTGAACCTAGCATTAGATGGGGCTATAGTCCATAACTGTCCCTTTACTATGAGATTTTTCTCTGAGATACCATCTTTTTCTAAATACACCAAAGATTCCCCGTCACATCGTTCTCAGGCCTGAATAGATCCAGAACATAAAAGATTGTCTATATATTCCTGATTATGAGTTATGCAATCAGTGATGCAGCTTGTTTGTTTTCCCCCTATAAGTACCTTTTTTCTTTTATCACTTCTTCAGTCATGATTAAGAATTATGACTGTTCTTTTATGCTGAATTTCCTTCTATCCTCCTAGATATTATAGCAATTAGACGTTTCTAGATCCTAATTATGTTCTCCTTTGTCTTCCCATCTCCATCACCACCAAGAGGGCAGACTAAATTTCAGTGGGTCTGTTGTATCTTTCTATATATATATATATATATATATATATATATATATATATATATATATATATATATCCACGTACTGTACATGCATAGCGTACGCATATATTCATGTCAATTATTTCCCTTTTTTGTCTCTATTACTTGATCCTTGAAGCCCTGAGGAACCCAAATATTGCAAGAGATAGGTAGAAACTCGGTAGTAGAGAAGAAAAGAAAGAAGAAAAGAAAAAGGGGGAAAGAACAAATTGAGGAAAGAAGTTTAACTTTCAAGAATATTTGCACAACCCACTAATTGTGGTTGGTTCGGATATCATATAAGTTGATGATAAATAATGCAGCACTATCACTCACAGTTGGCCTACATTGTGACAAGATCACAATCCGGTCTAAAAGGGTACACACAACCACACAAATAACTGCTACTTGTCGTTTTGGAATCATCGATAAACCATCATCAAGATTGATCGAATATCAATAACCCCAAAATGAAAACTCTATACAAGAATCGAGTTTGTTGTGTGGTTAGTTCTCCCTTTTAAGACCACATGGCATCACTGGAAGTAACTCCATGGCTAATGGTCCTTCAATCCAAATCAAAGGGAACAGGGGTTCAGTTTCTATAGTTGTTTCTGGTTCTTAGCATTGAAATAGTATTTTGTTGTGCAGGGCTTTAGTATATTAGTTTTCCAAATTTTCTTCTCAAATGTGGAAATTATGGCAAGCAACATGCATGATGGGCCATTATTTGGGTTTACGCTATTCCGAATTTGGTTTTGCATGGAAGGAGAGATCATATTAGGTTGTGAGAAATACACAGAAATACAAAAACGGAAAATCAAATCCATAAAGAAGAAAAAGTGAAATTAATCAGAAAGAACAAACATAACCCTATAAGTTTATGCCAAAAATTGCAATCTAGCCACTGACATTATTGGTTAAGAATAACAAAACCCACTTGCTATAATAAAAGTTTCCAGTTTAGTAATGCATCTCCCACAAACAGACCTTAATCATTGTCTAACTAATTTACTAAAACTATTGCATCTTCTAGCCCTGCTAAGCTCAACAACTCATAGATCTAGAATCAGTGCTTATCACATTGGATGAGATAGAAGGAAATATTGCATGGTGATCCTTTCTTTTCCACACTCAGATGAAACCTCTCAACACATTATACAGATAAAGATATATATGAAGCTCGATAAATACATCCAAGTACTATACTAAATAATAAAATAAATGATATCTCACAACATCAATAGTTTGCAAACTAGCTTGTAAATAATATATGGTTTTTAATGTTTTTAGAACTAGAACTCAATCAAATATAGTGTCAATCCGGTCGTAAGAAGGGCTATCAGTTAGCATAGACTTGCACTCCTTATGCTAATTATAGATGTCAAAAACATAATATTTGTGAGGCAAATGATGTGAACCCAGTAAATGGATTAACATCACGTTTAAATCACCTTCATATTAGGAAATCTCATATGTGGCTAATGAAATTCTATTAATTGAGTCAATAACTTCGACCCTAAATTTTTACCTTAATTAAGTCCATAACTTCATATTAGAAAATCACCTATGGAATTTTATTAATTGAGTCTCTAACTAACGACCAAAGAAACAAGACCACATTCTCTATCGTGATTAAAGTATATGGCTTTATCAACCACAAGAATGTTTACCTATTATCAATCACAAGTTTGCAAAATAGAATCGGTGCTTAATCATATTGCATGAAATAGAAGGGATATTGCATCGTGCTTCTTTCTTTCCCGCACCTAGATGAAACATCTCAACAAATTATACAAATAAAAAGCATTTGAGCTTTTATTTATAAAGCTCCGTCAATACATCTAAGTAGTATACTAAATAAATGAAATCTCACAACGTCAGTTTGCAAAGTAGCTTGTAAATAATATGCGACTTTTAATGTTTTTAGAATGAGAGCTCAATCAAAGATAGCATACAGTCCGGTTGTAAGAATCGGCTACCAATTAGCAAAGATTTGCACTCCTTGTGCCAATTATAGATGCCAAAAACATAAGATTCGTAGGCAAGTGATGTGAACACTGCTAATGGATTGAATCCCATTTAAATCACCATCATATTAGGAAATCGCCTTTGTGTAGGCAAATGGAATGTTATTATTTGATTCTGTATCTTTTACCTTATTTTATGTATGTGTGGAATCGTGTGTGAATTATTAGTGTGTATAATGGTTTCTTGACGGTATTTGTTTAAGTCTAACTAATGACTTAAGAAACAAAACCGCATTCTCTCTAGTGATTCAAGTATATGGGTTTATCAATCACAAGAATGCTTACCTATTATCTTTCATATTTATATGGGTCATGTAAATATTTTGAGGAAAAGATAAAATGAGTTGACAATTAACACAAGGTTTATGAGACTTGTGATAACAATTCTCGGTTTGATTATCAAACTAACACATTTTCCCAGCCAAATATTTGAATGAACAAGGCTTGAACCCTAAAATGAGTTTAATTGAGATAAAAAATGTCCAAACATAAAAATTCAGCATTCTTTAAATCATCACAGAGATGCCTCAGAAGTCAGAACAAGGAACAGAAATGAATTCTAACAAATAAAGTACAAAACAGATACATCCATCAAACATCAGTCCAAAGGATGAAGAGGATTTACTCTTTTTTACTAGTATGAAGATGCATATTGGTCATATCCTAATAACTTATAGTTAAGCTATGACCATCAACAAATATTGATAATTTGAATACCTGGTACAGGAGATGGAGATGGAGAGACGACATGAGTGATCTTCCCATGATGAAAATGATGGCGATGTCGTCGCGACCTACCAGCAGTAGGACCCGCAACAGGGGCTAGATGTTTTATACGATTTAAGTTTAGTAAATAAATAACTCAAAATACATAATACATATGTTACTTGTGAGTACCTTCAACTGTTGGAGAAGGAGAAGGAGCAGACACAATTGAAGGCTCTATAAAGGACTCGGGTGGATGTGCATACGATGTTATAGATGGAACTGATGCACTCATTGACATGAATCTCTCTGAAAAAAAGGGGAAATGTAAGGATAATTGTTTCACCGACATCACCAAATTCAAACCAGAATTTTGACCCATTAGGTTAAGTGAATAAATACCCGAAACAGTATCATATAACCATTACTCAGTATCTCTAACTTAATGTTGATATTGAGCACTTAAATCAACCTGTGATTCATTCAATTATAGTTCTTTGAAATTTAAACAGCCAATATCTTGTACTTTGCATGAATACAATTCCTAATAAGAGGTGATTCAGCATGATACAGCTCATTTATTAAGCAGATTGAAACAAGATGGAGAAAGTAATGGAAGAACAAAAAAATTATCAGAATTCTATTCTTATGAATTATAATATCTCCACCTTTGTACAAGGTATGAAATACTCACCTTTAAGATGTCCGAAACCATTTTTTCTCACAAACATAGGTTGGCTTGACAGTAGGGAAGGAGAAATTTTGATGTTCAGGAACGGAATACCTGTAAAGGAAGTAGACAAACTATCCCAATCAGAAAATATAGCACCATTAATTATTGTGATTGCAGTAAAGAAGAAAGTAAGTCAGGTGACCAGAATGTGAGTAAATAGCTGCTGAGCATCACAAGACTATTTTAGTTTATCTTTCACATAGATATTTCATCAATTGTTAAAGCAGGTAGCAGATGACACTTCAATCTATTCCA
This sequence comes from Pulicaria dysenterica, assembly GCA_947179395.2. Lineage (NCBI taxonomy): Eukaryota > Viridiplantae > Streptophyta > Magnoliopsida > Asterales > Asteraceae > Pulicaria > Pulicaria dysenterica. Next base: position 73,165,193 of record OX359292.1, on the reverse strand, counting down.
TCAAGTAATTAAGTTATTCAAGAACAATGCACAATACGCAATAGAGACATATATGATTGGGGATTGCCATTACACTACAATTTCGTTGGGCTATTGTCGCTAAAGGATAGACGGTCATACTTTCCACGTTAAGTTGATGATTTAATTTTTTTTAATTCAGACAGTTCATTCAACACATAAAACATTTTATCCAGATAGCACTTAATAAGAAAAAAAACAAACAGACCCTAGTAATGTGTCCTAGAATGTATGGTGTGCTTCCTTTTTAGTAATGCATGCCAACTTTTACACGTAACTTTGAATATCTAAGGTACCACAATTTCAACACCATACCAAATTAACTTGATCGTTGAATTGTAGATATTGCTATGTAGAAAAGGAGATGTCAGCAACCAAGCATGGAAAGATTTAAAAGCATGGAATTCATGGTTCAAACTTTTTGGACTTAAAAAATGGAAATAGTAAAAGCAACTTTATCATTATCCCCGTACGAGAAATCAATTCTTCAACGTCTACATCCACAAGGGCAGTCTTAAGAAACTCCAATCTCCTTTTAGTAATCCAACTCTCCAATATTGACTTAAATAGAAAACTATCACATGGCAACGTCTGTACTAATATACAATCATGCTGCCAAAAGTTAACCAATCAAATATAAAGCCTCTCATTAAAACCACGTATTACCTAAAGCCGGTAGTTAACAATGAAAATAATTCACTGTTCCAAGGACCATTGACTTTGAAAGTCATATGGGTTACTCATTACTGTTACAATTAGAAACTGATATAGAATTTAAGAATACTGGAACAAACTGCTAACTAGATACATTTTCATAACAAGTCATGTATCAAGACTACAAGGATAATTTTAGTAAACTACTCATACAATTGACATCAATTTTCAACTTTGAAGTCATTAGTTGAACATCAAATCATAGCCTATTCTTGTTTTAAGGAAGGGGATTCGAAAAAGTAAGTAGTATCCCCATATTAAGTAAGGTTCCCACAAAACGCGCAATAAGAACAAAAAAATCACATAAAAAGTTAAAAACAAGCAAGCGGAGAAATTTGCAGAGAAAAAAAGCAATCGACCGTTGGCACACCCAAATTGCAGTCGATTCGTAATTTTCTACACATTCTTCGGTGCAGTTTATATAAAAATGAAGCAAAGAATAAAACCCTAAATAATTTACAGGAATTGAAACACACGCGAAAATCAACTTCAGCTTATTACCGTAACAAACTGTAGGAGAACCGAGAGTGAGAAGAGGAAAAAGAAACAACAGCATCAGAGTAGTTGGCATCTTGTAAGTGAGCACATAAACACCATTGTCAAAACACTAAAGCTTGAAATAATTCTGCAACACTGAACTTCAAACTAGGGTTTTGCTCTTGAAGCAATTTCCACCGACAAAACCCACCGTCAACTCCTTCAACGAAACGTAAACACACCATTACTGACCACACTTGAGGAGTAAAACTAAGTGAAAACCGAGCTCAAAAACCGCAATGTAGATCCATAAACCGCGGCGAGTATCAGAAGCAAATGAGTTATAGGTACACAAACCGAGTGAACCAGAAAGAGGAAAAGAGATCTGGTGAGAGAAAACAATGGTTAGATCTTGAAGAAAACTGAAAGAAAAAGGGTTTTTAGTGTGTGTAGTGTGTGTGAGAGAGATTGAAGAACTAATGACAGCATTCAGCTGGAAGGGGATGGAGTGAAGAAGCAGGGGAGATGGAAAGAGGGGTGGGGGCTGCGAGTGAAGTGGGGTTGTTTATTATTGCACGCTCCAGGTCGAGCAGAGTACATAGCGAGTGTCTGGTTTACGCGCGTATGTAGCGCGTGTTTTTAATTCTGGAAAATAAAAGACTGAAAGGAGAATTAAAAAAGAAAAAGAAAAAGAATAGAAGAGTCTTTTTTGTTTTTGGGGATAAGTTGCTAATTTGCCTTTATGGTTTATAATAATGCCTTGTTGACTATTTTTTGTTTGAAACAGAAGCAATTACCTGTATGTACTTATAAAAATGTGCATCTTTATTTATTTTAATTAATTATATAGATACTCAAATAAAAATTGTTTATGCTTCTTTATATTTCAATAGATTAAAGTGTCAACAACCAAGTTCTACTCATTTCTTACATATTATGGTTGGTTGGTTAAGCCAGGACAAATAGAACATAGTTCTTGTGTGAGTTTTACTAGGTTTATATTCGTCTTTTGTTAAATCGTCGTGTGCATCCCTCCTTTTGTGACTCGCAAAATGAGTGGAACATATGAAGCTCATCATGGTGCATTGTGATTTTTTATTGATAATATTCGGAGAAAATCTTGTTACGTTTTATATGAACTCCGGCAAAAAATGTATAGGCTAAATGGGGAGATAGGAGGTGTTTGGTACTTTGATATATGATTAAAGTCGCAAAAAAAAAACTTAAAATGTTTGTATGTATGTAATTAAAATCATCGCAAAAATGGTGGTTTCCACATTAAAGTCGTTGAAGATTTTAATATAATCACCGAATTGTTCTCTTAAAACTCTAGTTTAAAAACGTTTAAATCACCATAAAAATTAATGACACCGGAATATCATCATAATACATTCGTCAGAAAATTGACGAAGAAGGTAAGTCTTCAAAAGTTGGTAAACAATGACACTAGTTACCAAAAGTATAATATTATCATTCAAAGTGAAACATTAGCAGCCATATGTGTAAAAACAATTAGCTACTATATTGCCCGAGGGAGATTTAAGCTTGAAGTGAAGTGTCCACCCTAAGTCTCCTTCAAATGTTCATGAACATGAATTGTTGATATACATATACAATAGCTTTCTCTACAAGCTTAGCTTGACTTAGCTTCCCTCTGACACATAAGGAAGGACGCGGTGGCCTCTCTGTCCGGTCAATCAATTCGCTGCCATCTCGCATTAATGTAACACCCTAAATTTAGTTTACACTTTCCTAGAAAGACTAATGTGTTAAGAAGTTAATAAAAGAGAATTAAGTTATAACTAATAGTATATGATACTATTTAAAGAAAGTTAATAAATAGATTGTGCGTACGGATACAGTGTAAACTGAAGGTGATCGAAGACAAAATAGTCAAAGATTAAGCAAAATTAGAAGAATATCAAACTAGTTACAAGGAGATTAACATCAATTACCAACCATATACTCAATATTCTAAATTTGTAACGCACACATTTAGTGTGTGTTCTTAGTGTGGAAGAAACTTTAAACAAATAAAGTAGATATTTGAAGGTTTAATGGAAGATTTAAGCAATGTGTGTAGTTAGGAAGGCTTAAGCAAGTGAATTCAAGCTTTATATAATCAAAATCAAGTGGTGATCTTCATATTAAGGTTATATCTTCATATTTGTGTGTTTTTGGTGCTCGTGAGATAATGAGTTTAAATTACTAGATTAATGATGACTTTGACGATACATGTTATGTTTTTAAGTTAATTTGGTGTTTGGACATTAGTTAGATTATATAAAAGTGATTGTAACGGCTAAGAATGGTTTAATCTGTTTTTTTGTTTAAAATTGCATTTGTTAGTATAAAACACTTTGTTGTGCAGAGGTGACAAATGGTGTGTCAATTTAGGCACAACATGTCGAGTGAACACGGGTGTCGGTTTGACACACCCTATGTACCTAGCATATTCATAGTTTTTCAGTTTAGACACCCCGTTTCAAGACCTAGCAAACATATGGTGTGCTAGTTCAAACACACTTATTGTTAGACAACCTTTATGCATATCACAACTTAGCAGAGTTTGTCAAGAATAGAAAGGGGTGCTTGGACCTGTGTTGGTGGTAATGGCCGTGTCACAAGCCATGCCACCTTTTGTCAAATTGTAAGTCATGATTTTAGTGTACTTACAGCTATATATATATGATAATTTAAGTTGTTAGGGACTTAAGGAAACGACAGGTAAAGACACTTGAAAGTTACGGATCGCATGTGACTATGTGAGTACCTCAGACTCGTACTCGTTGGTATAAATTAGTATTATTGCAGTTATAAATCATTAGAAATGGTGATTCGTATGGCTTATTATATGAGCAATTATGGTATACAATAGCTAATATGTGTATATGAATGAGAAACAAAGTATGAAAAATGTATATACAGACCAACAATGAAAGTACAAAAGTATACAAATACAAATAACTATGAAATATTAGATATGCTATGAGATACGTATATTTTGGATAATTATCCAGAGAACACGACAAATCATCCATACTATTTAGTACGATAAGTTTAATATGATTGTTAACATTCAACACAAAAAGGGAAACAACATGTCATAAGCAAAATTTTTTTTTTGAAAGATGTCATAAGCAGATATTATGTGTTGTATTAAAAATATTACGCGGTGGTGAAAGTATATGTATTAATACTAAGTTTAGTATTCACGAGCATATGAGTAATGAACATATAGTTCATATATAACGAAATGTGAAAATAAAGTATTACGTACGGACACAAGATAACCAAAAAATTATGACGCATGTGTAATGAAATATAATGGAATATGCAAAGTTCAAGTAGAACAAATACGATTTGTAGAAACTATAAAGGGGAGTTGAATAGTTTCTATGTCTTGTTTTTCTTTAATCTTTTAAATAATTTTACCCTTTTTCTAAAAATTATGTTCCTTTTTGTAGAACAAACTCTTTTATATATCTAACACACAACGGAAGCAATAATCAATACTAAACGACAAGAATATTAAATGCGAGTATGTAAAAGTTTAAGGGTAAATAAAGATTATTTATAGTGGTTCGGTTGAACTCCAACCTACATCCACTCCTTGACATCCGTCGAGAGTTCCACTAGCACAACGTGCAAAAGTATCCTTAGAACGGAGAAGACCACCGGTTACAATCACCTTTGATCTGAGGATGTGACCACCTCATGATGTTCTAATCCAAGAACACTAAAAACGAGTTCTTCACCAAGAACTCAAGATGCCTCCACCGAGGACTTCTTTGCCTCCATTAAGGTCTTCAAACAAGTACATTCACAAAGGACTTTTACTATGTGTTTTTCACCAGAAGCACAAACCTAAGAACAACATGGGAAAAAATCAAACCCACATGTACAACAAGTTCTACAAACAGAACTATCACTCAAGAAATGAAATATCATTAACACCTAAAAAGGTGTGTACAAATGATTTCACTCTTATAAATCAAGAGGGAAATGAATATGTATATTTGAAGCTCTTGTATTTATCTCTCTTGCTCTCTTTTGAGTTGTTGTATGTAGATCGTTTGATCTTTGAAGTTTAGACAACTCAAGAATCACACATATGAAATATAAAGATAAAAGATCACAAGTGTATGATTGAATATTTCAGAGGATTTTTTGTGCAAGATGTGTGTTTATAATGAGAGATCAAGCCTCCTTTTTATAAAGAAGTGAGAGAATATATATCTAAATTGTCTGGGCCCCGTACGGCCGTAACTCACGATCGACTGTGGCCGGCGACCGTGGGTCACCAACACAGTTTCTTTTCCAATTTAAATTGTTAACATTGGAGACCAACAAATACTTAAATTTTTTGTCATGAAGACAATACAATACCTATTAAAATAATTTTTTACCGTGTACGTCTTTGTTGCTATAAAGTGAGACATTACTTACATATTTTGGCACAAAGAACAAGGAATGTCTCATGAATCCAATTGTGTGGATGAGAATGTGACACCACAAAAGTAAGTTGTACTTTTGTGGGCATAATAAACAAGAAATGTATTTGTTTGATCTTATCTCTTTCACATAATCATAATATCCAAGATAATAATACCTCTTAAAGATATCTCACTTGTATACTTTATGTGCATTTTCATTTTTGTAGAAATTGTCAACTAACATATGTTTCCTTTTCGTTTGTGGTGATTTATTTTATAAAATCACAATTCCCAAAATATATATAACATTTGAACATATGGAATTGATTTATGAAAATGCACTTGAGTAAAAACCGATTTTATATGTTTGTCAGTGTTTGTTCAAAAATCATTTCTAACTAAACGGGTATCGTATTTGTTTGGTGCTTGTAAAATTTACATACTTGATTTCTATTAATCCCTCTCGTAATATTTTTCGTTGTGATTAATGTAAATTTATATTGAATCATTTATTTTGCCAAACTTATTATTTTCGTATTAAGTTGGATTTTTATAAGATATTTAATATTAAATCCAAATATTAAAATTGCGTCATCAAAACATTTAAATAAATGTTTATTCTTTGATTGCACTAACACAATCTTTGTGACAAAATTCGTTACTGGTGTTAGTTAGAGAGTTAGTTTATAATATGATTATTTGAGGATTGTTGTTGAATACAAGAGGTCCGTGGTTATGCTCGGTGGCGTGCTTCACGATTGCAACCCTTATAACTGTTCTAGACCTGGGCACATGTATGGGCTTAGTACTTGTACTAAGTGCCATAAGTTACAAAGTTTCAAATCCTATAATACACTATGATTACATATTTATCATAAGAGGAGAGACCGGGCTTACTTATAACTTATGATGACCTTTTTTCTATGACTATATGAGCAATCACTACACCAAAGTATCTAAGTGCTTACCACTGAGATACAACCCATGTGTCCTATGTGTCTATATGTATGTGTGGAAAACTGGAAATGTTACTACATTGTTCATGTATGTGTTGAGGTTTTAGATACTATCATACATTGATATTACTAAAGTGCCATAAGGAAGAGAGACCGGTTTGGTAAGAAGTTCAAATCTAATGTTAATTTGTATGTGTTTATATGTATGTATGGAAATGTTACTATACAAATCATGTTTAGGAACACCAAGAGAAAGACTCATATTGTGGATTATGTGTATCACGTAATGAGTTTTTGACACTATATATGAATGTTAATATATAAAACTCTTTGATATGGAAAGGGAATTACCACCTATTTGTTTGATATGGAAGGGGATTGTCACCTATTTTTAAAGTGAAATGTGAGTTAAATTGATGACTTAGTTATAGTAATTATGATTAATGAGTTAGTAGTGAAGTGTTAATTGGGTTTTATAGCTCATTTAAGTTGATTATCCTTTTTAGGTATTTCCTGCTTAGGAGGTCCATATGTTGATTCGACGGATGTGTTCAGATATAGTGTAACACTTCTTTGTATTTTATGTTATGTACCGGTTAGCCCCAAAAGTTATATAATACCTTACCTTCTAATTATTTTTAGATGCTTAAATCAATGTTTTTAATTCTAAACGATTGTTAACATGAAACATGAAAACTAATATAACAGAAAAAAGATTAAAACATTAAGAAAAATAATTCCTAAAAAATAATATGCATCAAAAGTGTGTAGTAAAGACGCTCCAACATTCTAGCTCTACTGAGACAAGAAACCAAAGCAAATATTCATTTTTGAATATCTTAGTTTCTCAAGAAGTTAGACTAGTTGCTATTTATCTTGCTTCCATGAATATTAGAATTTATTAAATTGTGACACGCATATTTATAAAAAATTTATAACCGTAATCGGGGTGTTATAAGTAACGCCAACTTTTATTTGCCGCTTAGGGTGTCGTTGTAGTTATGTTAGTTTTAGTGGGTCGTTGGCTCCACTTGTTATCTCCTTCTATGACATGTTATTGTCGCCGCCCATATTCCATATGCCCTTAGTCATCTTTGCCTCGCCGTAGGTCGACACATGTATTTTTGTAGTGAAACTCTTAAGAACAATTTGTGCAATAAATGAGTGATGAAATTACGAGTCAAACTCTGTCTTGTAAAGTAGAAAAGGAATCACTCATGGATGTTAAAATTGAATTTGTTATTACTCGCATTTCAAAAAATGAAACAATGAAGAGGACAAACTTAGAATGCCGATTCTAGACTACGTTATCACATTTAGTAATAGAAAATTTTCTAAATTTTTTATACTATTATATATTATTGGGAAAAATCGTACGACCCTAAACTTTTTCTTAATTTCGTCCCTAGTTCAATACTATAACAAATCATATGTTTTCATGCCATGAGTAGTGCATGCACATTTACATAGAATGATAACTCTAAAAACTTGTTAAGTGTGTGTATAATTAATGATAGTTCACAATAAATGTGTAAGCTATCGTGGTTGATACTTTAGTATTTGGGTATTTAGAGCACAAAGCAACATTAGGTTTTGTATGATGTTGTGATGGATCACATGGATGCTCACATTCCTATTACACTACATACATTAATAATGACGTGTTTTATATTAGCATGTGTTAACATCTCGTGAATAATTTGTTTTTTCTAAAAATATCAATAATCGGTCATGTTATGTGAACAATAATGAACTAAGAGTAGTTTGAAATCTAGAACTATATATTTAATGCGGTAAATGTAAGTTTTTTATAGCTAAATTTGTATGAATTCACTTCTCGTAAATATTGAATAAATCCAAAATCTCATGATGTATTTGTATCCTTTTAGCCTTGGATGTATGTAGGCTATGGATTGTGGGCATGCACTACTCATATGTTTGTGGAGACAAAGAAAGTGTAGTTGGTGGAGATAGGGACATGTTGCTATTTGTTTGATTTTCATGCATGGAACAAAACAAATAACTATAAGAATAGTTGATTATGTGCATATAGGGTCGTACAAAAATAAAGTTGAGCCAACAATTAATAATATATATATATATATATACACACACACTAGCATCATACCTGCGTAATACGACGACGGCGAATAATTTCTGTTTAGAAACATATTGTTTTTAAAAATGTAATGGTATGTTACACACAACCCAATGTCACTAAATAGTTTTTGTTCAACACCAAGTCCGTTTTCTTCTATTTCTTTTATTTCCATCAACTTTTTATTAAACTTTAAATAATATTAATATAAGAAAAGAGATTTCTATTTATGAAATAAGAAGAGAAAAAACTAATAAGATCTTAAGAATTGTGTTGATGTGATGAATAATTGTGTTCTATGAGAGAGTGCATAGAAGAATATTTTTAAGTAAATAAAAAGTTAAAGTAATTTAAGAAAGAGATTGAAATGGTTTAAAATATTGTGAGTGAGATTAATTTGGATAGAATGGAGGGTCAAGATGTAGTCTTGATTGAAATTTAAAAACTCTTAAAATGGAGGAGGAGAGAGAAGGTTAAATGATTTACATAGTAATAGTGTGTGTGTGTGTGTGTATATATATATATATATATATATATATATATATATATATATATATATATAGATCAAGGATCATTTGCGAACGGACAAACCGTTCGCACGGTGCGAACACCTAAGATGCAGTGTTTGAACACCCAAGATGCAGTGTTTGAACACCCAAGATGCAGTGTTTATATATTCAACCTTGGTCAAATATGGTGGGCTGTTTTTATATATAATATATATTTGTTATCTCCGTTAATCAATTTGCATTTGAATGTGTTAGGTAGGTTTTGATTGAATAATTTTTTTTTCAATTGCTGCCTCTCTTAATCGATTGTCATTTAAATTAAAATTCTGGCCGACTTTTTTTAAATATATATATATATATATATATATATATATATATATATTTATTTATTTATTATTATTATTATTATTATTATGTGTGTGTAAAGATGAGATGCAGTGTTTTTATAAAATATGCAGTGATTTTATATTAGATGCAGTGATTTTTAGACAAGATGTATTGGTTCTTAAATAAGAATTCATCGATTAATTCACGCATGATAGATTAGTTTAAAGAAAACTCCATGTTGATAAGATGTAATGGTTTAAGGTTAGATGCGGTGATTTATAGACAAGATGCAGTGTTTCTATACTAGATGCAGTGTTTCTACCGTTGTGCATTGTTTCTATTGGATCCTTACCCTATATATATATATATAGTATGTGTTTCACTTCAATCGAATAAAGAGAGTGAGATTTTTGCTTTTGGCTTTGAGTTCAACTAATTAACACACTCAATTAATATGTTATTTGGGGTCATGTCTCGTTTATTTAGCTAATTATCCATTACGAGGCCATGGGCTTTAGCAAGGATTAAAGACATTAAATATATATCAAGCGTGTAGAAACTATAAGGGGTATTGAATAGTTTTTATGACCACTTTTTAAATTTTCAGATATAATCCTTTTAACAATAATCAAACTCTAGATAACAATATGAAGAATGAATATATATTTATATATGCGAGAATATATATATATATATATATATATATGTGTGTGTGTGTGTGTGTGTGTGTGTGTATAAGTATATTCTTGATAATAAAATGAATGACTTGTAAGTAAATGCGATAATATAAATGCTTAAATGTAAGTGCAAAAATTTAAAGACTATAATATATATAATAAAATATAAATGCAAGAATATTAAAGCAATGATATGGGTGCAAGAATATAAATGCAAGTATGTAAAGAGTTAAGGGTTAAAGAAAAACACCAAGATTTATATTGGTTCAGTTGAACTCCAACCTACGTCCACTCCTTGACCTCCGTCAAGAGTTCCACTAGCACAACATGCAAAAGTCTCTTTAGAACGGAAGAGACCAACGGATACAATCACCTTTGGAAGGTAGGTGACAACCTCACAAACTCTTATCCAAGAACTTAAGTTTCCTTCAATAAGAAAGTAAGAACAAGTTCTTCCCAAAAAACTTGAACACCCAAGAACACAAGTGGGGAATAGTCAAACCTACTTACAACAATGTTGTTCTTCCTACAAGAACAATCAAACAAATCTCTTAAACACCAACAATGACGTGTACAAGAATATCTCTCAAATACAAGAGGCAAGTGTATAAATATATGAATAGCTCAAAGATCTCTCTCTTGATTTCTTGCTTAAACTTGAGTTGTTGTATGAATAAAAGATCTTACCAACTTCAAGAATCATGTATATATATAAATATAAAAATATATGATCATAAGTGTGTGATTTATATCTCAAAGGATTTCAGATGCAAGAGTTGGTTTAAAATGAAAACCTTAAGTTTGTTTATATAGAGAATGAAGAAAGAGAAAGTTGTGTTGTCAAGTGGCCGGACGGTCGCAGACCCACGATCAACCGTGGCTTGCGTCCGTGTGTGTCATTTGCACAGCTTTTGACCAAATAAAAAATGTTATTGTTATGTATTATATTGTGAAATTTGTATTTTGGTAGTATAATACTTATAATATAATATTATTATCTTGTATACTTTGGTTGGCATAAATATAAAAAAAAAGAGTACTTTTGAAATGTGTGGTCCATATTATGCCACCTATGTACTTTAACTAGGTGAGATCTTCTCTCAAGATCTCATCTTATCTTAACCAACAAATTTAATACACAGTATAATAATACCTCTTAAAGATACTACTTGTACACCAAAATATGTATTTTCATATTTGTTAATATTTGCCAAAAAAATGTATTTCGTTTAATAACAGTTGGCAAATAATTTTATAAAAACTTAATTCTAAAACTAAATATCTTTAAGATCATGTGGAATTGTTTTTATAAATGAAAACACATTTAAGTAAAAATTGACTTTTCATTATAAGTGAAATTGATGTTTAATAGTCATTTTACTTTATGGATATATCAAGCGCTTGACGTTTTATAAAATTTGCAAATTTAATCCTCATGATATATCTGTGTCGTGATCAATGCAAATTTATATTTAATTTCTTATTTTGCCAAACAAACTATTTCATATTAACTTAAATGACTATCTTATGTGTCACACACTTAACTTGATTATCACTTGACACATGAAACTATGAGGTATACTTGCATATAAAATGATTTTAGTATTTGAATTGCAAGCAAGCTTTTGTACTCGTGAGAACACTTTTCTTCAATCATTTTAATATTTTTTTGAATAAAACACATAAAGGATAAGAAAATGTGAATATGAGATAAACGTAAAAAGTAAAATAATACTTAAGTCTATTTGTAAAAAGAAGATAAGATTAAGTACTAATGAAACAAACATGTAATGAGACAATATTTTCATAATTCAAATGAATTAGAAAATGTTTGTATACTTTTGATTCTTAATGAAGATATATATTTTATTGAAGTATACATAGGTATTAAATTGATTCAAATGAATGAAATACATGAGAAAAACTCCTATGAATGTTGATAGTAACCATGAAAATATATATATATATATATATATATATATATATATATATATATATATATATCAAATAGCTCATGATATTTGACCTACAAAAAAAAAATGACATTATGTGTTTCATACATAAAATCAAAATAATTGTAAATTTAATGCACACATTGGTCACTTGCTTGATTAAATCATCCATTTGCTACATAATGTATATGAATAAATATCAATTAGAAATGAATAGACTAATATTGAGATAATATCTTCAATCTAGAGCTAAGAAATTTTCAATACTTAACTTAAGATTAGGATTGTGGATTTTGGTTGTCCTTAACATAATTTGCACATTTTAAGGGGGAGCATCATCATAAAATCAAATGCTATATCATGGGGATCGTCAATCAAGGGGGAGCTTTGATCAAGGGGGATCTTCATCAACTATTTAGTGCTAGATCACAAGAGGGAGAAAAATGTTCCTTTTTGATTCGACAAAAGGGGGAGAAGAATGTAGATGTGCAACATTGTTAACATGAATAAATTTGTGTAGCAATATTAATTAAATATTGCATATTTTGTCATCATCAAAAAGGGGAAGATTATTAGTGCATACATGGTCACACATTAAAAAATGCACTCCTTATTTTGATGATGATAAAAATATAAACAAGTAATATTATTGTTTATCAAATTTATTCATATGTTCATATGCTACATTCTTTAAAGGTTCACACACCTAAAATTAATGATCAAGTGAAGAACAAATATGTGAAGACCTCAAATCAACAAGAAAAGAAGAAATCAAGATAAAGGAACATTCACGGTCGATCCCACGGTCGACCGTGAATCAACCGTCGCTGCACAGCTCAAAATTCTTAAACATTGTCCTTCTTGAAGTCAGCCGAACTCGTACTCAACAAGTGAAGATGAATTCTTCAAAGCCGATGACGAAGAAATCTACAAACAAGAGTTCGGAAAATATGAGCTTACAAGAATAATAAATTAAACAAGTTTAAGTCTTTTATAAAATCATTTTTATAAAAACTTCTATAAAAATTAACAAACTTTTTATAAAATTCACAAGCTTGGTTGAATTAATACAAGACTTCTTATTTTGGCAAATCCCAAAATATAATACATCTTTGAAACAATACAACACCATATTTAGCAAAGGAATCTCTCAAAGAAGAAAAATTCCAACATGCTTTTTGTATTGGTTTTCAAAGTTCCATTTTTGTGTTAAAATTCAAACTTAAGAAGTATGGAATCAACCTAACTTTTGCCAAGCTCTTTTTCAGTGAATTTTTATGGTAAAATTGAGTTGTGTGTGGTTTTGGTAAAAGCCCAACGTCTATATTTGAAAGGCTAAAAAATGATCCAGTACGCTGACGGTTTTAGCCACGGTCGACCGTGGATCGACCGTGAGATGTCTGGACACTTTTTGAGCTTACTTCTTTTTCCTTATTTAAACCAACTCAAACCTCATTCATTACTTACCTCTTGCACAACAAAAACACAGAACATATATTCATATCTTGTGAGCTCATATACTTTGATATTATTCAATCTTTCAAGATCAAGATCAAAGCAAGAGTGAAAGCCATCAAAGTTCAAACATTACAACATCATTCATATATTTTGTAATAGTGTAAGGATCAACTCTAGCCTTTCAAATTAGAGTGAAGTAAGGATCATCTCTAGCCTTTAGAATTAGAGAGAAGTAAGGATCAACTCTAGCCTTTCAAATTAGAGTGAAGTGAGGATCAACTCTAGCCTATAGAATTAGAGTGAAGCAAGGTTATCTTTACCTTACTTGCAAGTTTGAAGTGTTAATTCTTGCAAGTGAAAAAGAGAAGTGTAAAAGGTTTATCTCTACCTTCAAAGAGAGAAGCTAGTGGAGCAAACTCTTGGTGGGTGAGGCCAAGGAGTGGATGTAGTGCAAGTTTGTTAACACTTGCATGAACCACTATAAATCTCTTGTCTACTAATTGGTGATATCTCTCTACCCTTACTCTCTTTATTTCAAGTATATATATTTGTTGTGTTATAAACTTCAAGAAAAATCTTTTTTAACATAACTTACAAATTTTATTTGTGAAAAATTGGTAAGCTAAGTTAAAGAACCTATTCACCCCCCTCTAGGTTCCAACAGGTTACTTGATATAGAAAATAGTAAAGGTTTGAAAGTTTAATACATCAAACAGTAAGTTTGAAAGTTCAGTACATACAATAGCAAAAGGTGTAAAGTTGGATACACTTTTATGAACTAAACACATTATTTAATCATTGATTGCACCAACCGAGAGATAACATCATTTAACATTTATTTATCTCTCTTTCTCACTCATTGTCACTCTCTCTATCCCTTATTGAACAAAAATTGTCATTTCCTAGCTGAAATCGACTCTTGACCTAAAGGGTGTGATCAAGTGTTGACTTTGGCTTGAGAGGACTGTTTCTTATCGATTGGCATGTTACGTCTCAGACTCTCAGTGAACCCTTGTGTTCACGGATTTGTGGAGGTATCCTGATTTGGTTACGATACATACTATTGTGTGTACCAATCCTCCCAAGTTCTTATACTTTGCGCGACACTTGATTACCTTATACTCAATGGATTCAAACTCACCAATATCCAAAGAAAAATTTAATTTGCCAATTTCATCTTCTGGTGACTTGGACTCCAACCAATCCACTTCATTTTCCTGCACAATCAGTCATTTGTTTTCTCAAAGACTTATTCACAAAGGCAACTATCGATCCCCTCTGTTGGAAGTGGGTTCATATTATAACCAAAATTAAAACCAGTTATGATATGAACCCGTTAAACCAAAAACTGATGGAACTCAAATTATTAGATTTGAAAATTCAAAAATCAAAATTTAACGCTTCGGGATAAATATTGCCTCTTCGTAAGTCCTCTTACTACCCATACGATGTCACATTGTTTACCTTTTATTTGTATAAGGGGGCGTAGGATTTGTTGGGAAGCTTTGGAATGGATTTGGATTCCTTAGGAATTTAAAATTATAAACAAATTGACATTTGAATTTTGATTCATTAACATTCGTATTTGGTTGTCTAATATAGATTTGATTCCACCACCACATCTTCATCACTTGCCACCACCCTTATTCAACAAATTTGAACTAAAAATGCAAACTACATTAAGTTGATGAAATCGAACCATAAATGCGAATAAAAAACATAAACCGATGAATTAGATCGTGATAATAAAACCATAAATGCTAACAAAAACCCCTATCTGTTGAAGTAGCCATAGCTTGCTGGTAGTAATTGAACTAGAAGTGGAGAATTTGGGAAGATCGAACCTGATGAAATCGAGAAGTCGTTGCATAAATGGTGAAACTGGGGATCATTGCCAAAATGGCAATTGAACCTTGTGGACTCGAAGGCGAAGTAGAAACGGCCTTTGGTAATGCTAGTGAAACCTTGGGTAGATGTTGGATATCAAATTGAAAGCAAAGCAAATTTTTTTTTGAAAAGCTGAATGAATATATATATATATATATATAACTGAAGTTGCTGGAATATGTACATATGAACTTGCCAAGGACTTACATTAATAGATATATCATCCCACCAGTGGTGAAATTAGAATATGTATATAAGTTCCGGCACACCAAAATATCACAAAGAATCCAATAAATGGGCCCGATAATCTTAAGCAAAACAAAAATCAACGAAGGCAAAGCATAAATCAATGAAGCCACAAAAATAACCATCAAAACATATGTGTTTTCTAACTGTCATTTCTTACAACTTAAACTTATAAAGTTAAATTAAATTAAAAATTTTAATATGAAAGATCGAGATTCAAAATTGATCAAATCAAACGGGTAGACTTGTCCATTAAAAATTATCAAAGTTGGTCTTTAATTTATATTTAGATTTAAAAAAATCGCTGTTCGCATGTATATTAACTATTAAGCGACAAAAACTGTATATATAAATTGGTAAATTCATAGAATAGTAACAATCTTTTAAAACTATTTCACTAATATCACCTATCCCTTTTTTTTATATTATAGAAATTTTTCATAAATAAATTTAAGAGTTAATTACAAAGATAGTCCTTGTGGTTTGTGGTAAATTTCACATTCAGTCCTTTAAACTCGAAAATTACACTAACAGTCCTTATGGTCAATGACTTGTTTCACATTCAGTCCTTTAGCCTAACAGAAGTTAAATCCCAACGTTAGTTAATGGATATTTTGGTCATTTTTCTTTTTAATCCTATTACCAAACATACATTACCTATAATTCTTGTTTCCAAATAACTTTATATACTAACCTCCTTTCCAAACATTATTTTCTCTTATATCTCATTTTCAAGATTCTCTCTCACAAGTTCAGATCCTATCATCCATCACCACCCTCTCCTCTCTCCTTCATCTGATGCCTCCACCACCATAACTCCCTTCAATTTCCGACCACCACCACCACCACCACCATGCGACCACCGACGCCCCTTTTTTCTCTGAAAATCAAGCACCGCCACCATACAACAGCCAGACCACCGCCGCCAGACCACCATCGCCATCTTACCACCACCGCCAGACCACCGTCGTCGCCTCCATATAACAGCCGTACTCCGCCGCCCTAGGACCGCATACAACAGCCGAACTCGGACGCCATTTTCGAAACTTCTTCAAGAGCGGATCTCCAGGATTCCCTTCTCCCATCAGATTCTTCCCTAATTTCAACACATTGCTTCAGAATCTCGGTGTGTTTTTTAAGATGCGAAACCCTAACTGTAACAAAGATGTTTGGAGATGATCGGTGAAAGTTTTCCAGTGTCGTTACCTTTGAAGCTGTTTGGGGTGTTTACCATCGCTGATGGTAGATCTGCAAAGGGTTTCTTCATCCAGATCTGCAAATGCTTCGATTGGAGTGTACATATGATTTGAAGTTTATCCCACATCTGATTTTGAGTTTATATCTTGATTTACTTGTGATTTGAGTTTTGTTTAGGGCTTACATCTACTAATGTCTCTGTTCTTTATTTTCGATTTTTGAGTTTACATCTGTGTTGTTCTTCATGAGATGCATACTAAACATGGATTACATCTGTTTTGTTATTCATGAGTTTACATCTGTGTTGTTCTTCAAGAGATACATCTGTCTTGTTCTTCATTTGAGTTTACATTTTAATTTGATGTAAAGAATAATTAAAATCTTAATTGTATATTTTATTTCACTATATAATATATTTAATGTATATAAATGTAATTAAAAAACTTATTAGAAAGAATGGTATGAAAGAAGCAATGGACTGTTTGGTAACAAGAATAAGGTGGAAAAAGACCAAAATATCCTTTGACTAACGGTCAACTTTAACACCAGTTAGTCTAAAGGACTAAACGTGAAACAAAACGTTAATTATAAGGACTACCAGTGTAATTTTCGATTTTAAAGGACTAAATGTGAAATTCACCGCAAACCACAGGGACCATCTTTGTAATTAACTCTATATAATAAAGACAGTTTTTAAACTCGATTACTATTTTATAAAATAAATTCACCAAACGTGCAATTTTACTATTTATATTGCAAATAATAAGTTTATAAGAAATCCGAACAATCTCAAGGTCTTGCATTAATTGCAATACTTGTCACTACTTCACTTCATCCCAAAAAATTATCCATATAAAATAAAGGCAAATAAATAAAAACTAAAAAACGCATTGATAAACGGAGGGTTCCAAACAAAATTGGTTAATCCCCTTTTCTTCTCTCTACTCCGACTGACGGAATTGCACCGATCTCAGCTTTACCCATCGGATTTCGTCACTCTGAATCACCACCCTTAATTCGGATTTCACCAATTTCATTGATTCAGTCACCAGGACATTGAATTCATCGAGAATCTGCAATTCCGCACGTCGTACACGATTCAATCGACCACCAGGTACTTCAATTTAGTTTAAGTTTCGTGTATCTCCATTCTTTTTCTTGATTTATGTGCGCCTCAATTTACTATCTGGTTGTTTCAGTATTAGTTATCAACTTGTTTGAATTTAAATAGAATCGATTAACGCCACTAGGAGCCTGAAGTCAACATCATCTTATGCTCTCGATCTCAAAGCTGTATCAGAATGTAATTCTGCTGGTTGATTGCATCATGAGTAATTAAAGTAGTGAATATACAATTTAAGAAGATATTACAATGAGCCTATTATAGGATGTTGACACATGAATAACTTGTATGTGTTGTGGCATTAATGTTTTAATGAGAATATTTTGGACTTAACATCTATAAACCCTACAAACAACATGTAGATGTGGAAATTTAACCTTTTCTTAATCATCATAAAGTTAATAATTGTTTTTGTTTAATTTTCCTATAGTTTTTAGAGCCATAATGAGAGTTGAGGTGCTCTGCCTTTTGGTAAATGGTAAGTGGAAGATATGAGAATCTTGGAGCATAGAAAGAACTTGTTCATTTATGGAGAATCTAGCGGAGAGGATTGGCTCAAAAGGATTAATAAAAAGGGATGAATTTGTAAGGATTCTTATTCAGTGTCTCTATTCGTTAGGATATGAGAAATCTGCGGCTTGTCTGGAATCAGAATCTGGGATATCATGCAAATCTTCAAAAATTAAACTACTTGAATCGTTGGTCCTTGGTGCTGACTGGGAGGGTTGTATTGATAACCTTTATGGGATAAAGGAAATGACAGATGAGCAAAGGGACGCTGTTTTGTTTCTTGTTTCCGAGCAGTGCTTGTTGGAGTGTTTGGGCAGAGGGGATGATTCTTCAGCTTTAGCTTTTCTACGTAAACAAATTTCAAGACTGCAAGTGGGCAGAGAGAAAGTGCACAAGCTTGCTTTTAGTTTGTTTTCACTTGGCGAGCTAGGTTTGAATAAACTTCATGATGATGTTGAAGGTTTTCAAGAATTGAGGAGAAATCTAATAGTTGAATTGGAGAGACTACTTCCACCACCGATTACCGTGCCTGATAGAAGATTGGAGCATCTGGTTGACAAGGTTGTTGGTTACCAAATTGATTCATGCATCTACCACAATTCTCTCGATCCAATATCAATCTATAAGGACCACCGGTGTGGTCGGGATCAGATCCCTACAGAAACTGTCCAGGTGTGTAAACTCTACCTAAAAGCTCTGTGTCTATAAATAGAAATTTTCACCGCTTTTCTCTTTTACTTACTTTTGCATGATTGATTATTGAACTGCCATGCAAGTCTGATCCATGGAATTTAGTTATTACTTAGTACCTAGTATATGTAAACCAATTTATTCAGTGTCGTATGCCAATTGGTCAACCTAGTTAATGTTTGTTTATGGTATTTTAGTTGGATCGGTGGATGAAGTAACCTCATTGAAATTGTCGCAGATTTTGTCCGCCCACAAGAATGAAGTTTGGTTTGTTCAGTTTTCTAACAATGGGAACTATTTAGCATCTTCGTCAAGTGATTGTACAGCCATCATATGGAAGGTAGTTATTATTTCCTTGACAAAATTGATATTCTGGAGACTCCACTTGTGCATTATGTGAGAAATTTGTTGAATTATACGTCACATACAAAAGCAAGGAAAAACAAACGCAGTTTTGTATTTGCTCATTGTAAATTGGTTTCTGAACGGGAGCATTCCCCATGTACTCCTTGTTTATATAATGGAAACTACTAATCACCTACTTTTTGGTACTTGCTTGGTTTTATGTAGTATGTATTATAGGGTAACTGTTATCGTTTTAAGTTGATACCCATGTGGTTATGAGAGTTACAGATGTTAATACTTATTACCACCTGTCTTTAGAAAGCAACATGCTAAAAAATGTTGTCATGTTGGCCAATTTTTGTTCTATTGAAGCTTAAGAGAATCTTTAAGGTTATTCAAATATTATCTAGACCTGGTATGCCTTGTCACTCGTCTAATTGATACCGAATTAGAAAGGTTAATAGCAGCGGTTGATCAATGCACTATGGATTCTCTATTTTTGAATGGCCTCTACAAAATCAGGAATGAAACAAGTGATATAGAAATAACACGTTCCTCTCATATCTTAAAATCTTAATTTTACATGGTGAATCATGTGAAGAAGTTACTGATCCCAGATTTTCACTTGTTGTCTGAACTGTAAAGATCTCAACGGTATATGCTCTAGCACAATGCTGATGCTCTTTATATATACAACGTCAAAACAGGATTTTTTTAATGATGGTAAGACAACACTCTTTGCAATAAACTTTGTGAAACTCAAAACACATGCATCTTATCTAAATAATAAATGTATTTCTATCTTTTTCTACATAAATCGCAAGGAGTAACTGGACTGTCTCACTTGGGGGTTTATGGCAAAATAGGTTCAAAGGAGTACATATACTTACCTCTTTTTATTCGTACAATCGAATAGTACAGTTGTTGTACAACTTATAAGAGTAACAAACTGGTCTTCTCTCCAAAACCATCAAGTTTTGTTACTAATATAGAAAATAATATGAGTGAAATGTAACGATCATTAAGACTATCAAAGCGAGGTAAAAATGGACAGGCCACTGCTTCTATCTTCTTATATTGGGTGTTATTTTCAACTTTTTGTTGCGCTTGTGTTATTGGTGCGTAATGTCTAAGCTGTGAATAAAGCACTGTAACTGTAATGAACCAATGCTCTAGCAATGGGACAAGATTTAAATGCGTAATATATTCTTTTATGTTATCTTCTATCATGCACCAGCATAGGAAACTGATTTAGTGATTGCTGTTCAATTGTTCAGGAAAGTTAAACTTCTGAACTATGCACAACAGGGGAGTTGGGCACTTAATCTCATAGTTGCTTGAGTGCCTCCAACTGCCAATTCAGGTGAGACGGATGTATTCACATCAATCTGTCAGAGTGTAGAATCGTTTATTTATTTCACTTTTTTGAACCGTTATACAACCAATGGGTAAAACATTTATGTTGTAACCTAAAAAGGCTTTAGGAGAGTTGAATTCCTGACACTGAAATTAAATCCTATGGCGTATCAACCATATGATTATATGATGTTCAAACATGAGCAGCTTCTTGATTTCATTGTAGGAATACCGAAGTTTCACGACTTTGCTTGATCTTAACTTTATTGTTTCTTGTTGACCATCCGTCTTCTGGATGTCTAAAGCACAGGAGCGATGGACATTTTGGAGATGGGTCAACCTTTATTATACATAGATTATCTGTATACGTGTTGTTCACTTCTTACATGTATCTAGGAAACCTTTTGTTTTCTTTTAGTTTCTTTTTATCTTCTTGATTTCATGTGGCAATTAAGAAACAAGATGATGCTTAAAAAAAGGTAACTTGTTTTCTGAATCCCATCTTTGCATGTGTTGTCGCAGGTAGAAGAAGATAGCAAACTGGTTCTGGAACATACATTAAGCAGTCACCAAAATCCAGTTTCTTTTGTAGCCTGGAGCCCTGATGACACGATGCTGCTAACATGTGGCAACTCGGAAGTCCTTAGGCTTTGGGATGTGGAAACAGGTACATGTAAGCACACATTTGGTGATAGTGGCTTCCTTGTTAGCTCGTGTGCATGGCTCCCGGACTCAAAAAGGGTCGTTTGTGGCAGTTCTGACCCAAAAAAGGGCATATGCATGTGGGATTGTGAAGGCAATGAGGTCAAGGCATGGAGAGGAATGAGAATGCCTAAAGTGATAGATATTGCTGTTACACCAAATGGAGAAAGTTTAATCAGTATTTTTTCAGATAGGGATATTCGGATACTAAATTTGGGCACAAATACTGAACGGGTTATTTCTGAAGAGCATCCAATAACGTCTCTTTCTGTTTCAGGGGATAGCAAGTACTTGATTGTTAACCTCAACAGCCAAGAGATCCATATGTGGGATGTTGAAGGGCGTTGGGAGAAACCGTTGAGGTATAAGGGCCATAAGCAACACAAGTATGTGATACGTTCTTCCTTTGGTGGGGTCAATGGCACATTTATTGTCAGTGGCAGCGAGAATTCACAGGTATGCTACACATCCAGGTGAAAGTTTGTTTGAGACTACTAAAAAACCTGAGAACAAAAGAACATCTCTGAACCCTTTAGGTTAAAAGAAGGGCTAAGATTGGAAGTGTTCACATGTGAATCAGTGAATGTAATACGAGTAGAAGAGCTCACATGTGAAAAGAATTTTTTTAAGTAAACAACAATTGTTCCCAATCCCACCTTAGCAGGGTATGGGGCAAGTAAAGCAAACAAGTCGGATTAAAAGGTCGCAAGTATACTTGTAATGCATAAAATCTCCTAAATCATTTTATCTAAAAAATGTATTATTCTTGAACTAAGATCATTTTCACAATCATATATAGCACTACTATCACTCTATCAGAAACACTAAGAAGTTTGAACATAATGTTTCAAGCAAACACAACCTGAACATTAATTACATGTTTTGACCAAAAGCCGCTTCCTAACAGTCGCAACCCATCCATTTGGCCACCTCAACTAGTAATTCATTGCCACCCTAAAAACCGGGAAGAAATCTAAAAGATGCGCATGCACAAATCCAAGTCAAGTATGTATATATTGATTATGATCATTGTTCCTGTGGCATGCCTATAGAAAAATTCCTGGGCTGATGTTGACTTTTTACGTTTTAGTATTCATTGTTCTTCTAGAAAAGCTTCTTGATTGTTCTCAACTGGATTCATCATTACCCAAAACAAGTAGATAAGTAAAGGGGTGTTTGGATGTGTGCTTAAAGTGTCTTTTGTGACTTGGAAGTCAAAATAGTCAGGTTTAAGTGTTTAAAAGGAAAATAGTTGTGATTTATTCACTGTCAAAATCACATATGGTGAAGCAATGAAGGAGTTACCCGAAGGAAACTTTTTACTAAGATAAATTAATATTAACTCCACTATACCTAACTTCAATCAGCTGGTTTTTAACTATTATACTTTAACACAAATTCATACACTAGTTAATCAGATGTGGCATTTTTCACCCCTTAACTTACAAACAGATGGATTTGGGCGAAAAGAAAGTTTAACTGAGAAGGAAAAAGGCCAAAGGATCGAAAGTGTATATTTTATATGGGAAATCATTTGTGCTTCTAAGTTAGCACTGTAAAGTGCTGTTGCACTCATAGATCACTTACATTATTAGACGCTGAAATGACCTAAATACAAGTGACCTACAATTGTAACAACACTTTATTAGGTGTTGTTAGCACTTGATGGCATAGATGATTTCCCATTTTTTATGCATAAAACCTTCTAAAGCATTTTAGAATAAAAAAGTTACGTTATTATTGAAATAACATATGATGTATTACACACTATTGTTTTGGGAAATAAAAAACGTAAAAGTTTTGGAGAAGAAGTGTTTGGCGCCAACCCAGCTTGACCCGTTTTGACCCATTACTTCACTTATTTTGCTACATATTATTAATTTACTCCACAATTGAACCACATAGAAAACTTTACAGCCATGTGTGAATCACCCTCCTTCGTGATTGCAGGTGTATATTTGGAATCGGCATAGTCCTGATCCAATCGAGGTGCTCTCTGGCCACTCAATGACTGTAAACTGTGTGAGCTGGAATCCCAAAAGACACCAAATGCTAGCATCTGCCAGTGATGATCAAACAATTCGCATATGGGGACCAAATCCATCACAGAAGACATGTTACCAGAAATTGTAGTTAGTCAAAACATCCTTTCTTTCTTTTTTCTTGTTGCTTTCTGCTAATACCTAGTATTTTGTGTATACATCTGTTTTTGACTCTCTGCTCTTTGGTTTTTATGTTCCTTGTAAAGTAGCCATTTCTGATATCGAGTTCGTGTTTGGTTTATCTTTTTTGTTTATTTTGTCATTACGAAATAGCTTATGATTCTGTAAGGTTGGTCTCTTCTTGTATAAGCCGTTATTGCGAATGGAAGTATGGTTGTACAATATCCGTTAAAACCCAATTAATGACACAAAAACACATGTGAATGGGAGCATAACTCATGAGTTCCCCTTCTATCGGATAGAGCTCTGAAATGTTTGTCTGGTTGCAGACCCGGGTGCTTGTCTGGGTCTAATGTGATACCGGATAAATATCGTGTATTTTGTTTTATTTTTCAACGACTTGCAATTTTTTTAATATACCGTCTTTTAAGAATATTATATATATATAGTAAAAAGTTCATGCGAGAACCAATCTGAGTCGTCCAATTCCCCCTCTTTCAATGTCATTGCCCACCCATGAATTCCTCACATGCACCCTGCCACACTCTATTCCTCCACACTCACCATCCATGAAACTTCTCATATCCAAGGAACGGCCGAGATTGGTTCCCGCGGTTCTCGCACTAACAACGGTTCTCGCATGAACCCTTCCCTATATATATATATAGAGAGAGAGAGAGACAAAAGTTCATGCGAGAACCGTTGTTAGCGCGAGAACCAATCTAAGCCGTCCAATTCCCCCTCCTTTAATGTGTATATATATATATATATATATATATATATATAGGGGAGGGTTCCATCGAGAACCAAAAAAAATGCGAGAATTGCGAGAACTGATCCCCATCTTTTTAAAACTAAAATATCTACCAAACGCCAACATATAAAATTATGAAAATTATACCAAATTAACGATAAAACTATGTTCTTTAATATGACATCCATATTGCTATATTTTTTTCAAGAAAAAAAATTCGTTACATATATGTAACATACCTTATAGTACTGATTACAAATATGTTAAATACTGATTACATATATGTAACATACCTTATAGTGATAAAATAAAAACCCGGCAAAAACGAATTTTTTTTGTTGAAAAAAATATAATAATATGAATGTCATGTTAAAGAGCATATTTGGTATAATTTTCATAATTTAATATCTTGGCGTTTGGTAGATATTTTACGGTTTAGATCGGTTCTCGCAGTTCTCACATTTTTTTTTGTTCTCGATGGAACTTCCCTCTCTCTCTCTCTCTCTATATATATATATATAATTAAGTTCAAGTAAAAAAAATATTAAGATACCAAATGTAAGGAGAAATCAGGGCGTGACATGTGGCAATGTGATTAAAAGGGTAGAATAAGAACATCTAATAAAATAAAAATCTTCTCTCTCCCCTGTACCCACGTTATCACACGTTCCAGTTCCTAGATCGTCTAATCTCGTCCCCTTCTCCTTCACGACAAGAAAACCCTAATCTTCTACCATCCACCGCCGCCTGATCTAAAATCACATTTGTGAAGCCGCCACCATGTGTGCATCCTCCGCCGCCATCTGTGAATCAGCCACCGTTTATGCATCCTCCGCCGCCCTCTGTGTCTGAACATCTTCGAGGTCCCGCCGCTGTTTTTGCTACGCCGCCGCCGTTGATATGCGTATTTTCTGTCTCCTCCGGTTGCGACGCTCATCGGTGGTTAATTCCGAGATCTAGCGGTCGTTGATGCACACCCGTTGATGGTTTTGATACGACGCCACCGCCTGAAAATCTTCGAGATCCCGTCGATGCACAACCGTTGTTTGTTCTCCGGTCATTCTTTCTTCTCTGTTGCCAGATCTGAAGGATCGTTGATGCACACAGTCGCCGCCGTCCACCACCGCATCTGCACCACCATCGCCGCCGACCATTGTCCATCCTTTTGCTTCTTGCCGCCACCTAGGGTTCGTTTTGCTTCATCCCTACGGTTCGCTTCTTGCCGCCGGTTAGGGTTTCAGTTTGCTTCTTTATCCGTGAAACCCTACTTATTTGCAGATCCCATGTTCCCGATTTTTTAAATTTTCATTAATGGTGAAACTTTTCTTATCAGTGGTTTTGTTTCATGTTTTCTTGAACTGTGCATCTGTAATGTTTAGGATTGTGAATCGATTTCTTCTTAAATCATCTGTTAATTTTGATGGTTTTGTGCATCGATATATGCTGTGTTGTTTTGTGCATCTGTGCTTGAATCTGGGTATATGTATCTTATACATCATAATTTAATTTCTGGTATGCATCAAACAGATCTGGTGAACAATAAACAGATGAATGTTTGGAAACAAAATGTAAATGCAGTTGAAAATGGCGACCACAAAGTAGGGGAGAGAATTTTTAAAACTGGTCAATAATACCTTAACTGTTATTTTTAATAATTAATAGAAAAAGAAAAAAACCATCTTTTTAGGAGTAGATTTGAAAAATCCAATAACTGAGATTTCTCCTTATATTTTGTATCATAAGATTTTTTTTATTGGATCCCTACCCTATATATATATTTATATATATAAATATAAATGGCTAATAGGCTATCAGCGGAAATAACAAGAAGGAAAAAACTTGATCAACATACCTGTACTCTCGTTGATAACCGATAAGATAAATATGCACAATTTCTAAATTAAAAATCAAATAAAAATTTCAAGAGAGTTATAAAGAAAACCTATTTAAAAAGTTTTTTAGGAAGAAATTTTAAAAAGGGAGAAAGGGGTTGGTAGGCCTGGGCCTCTTCTCTCGCTCATGGACTACGTTGTCTATTTTTCAGTTATTAAACACATTTTTTAGTTTAATTACATTTTTGGTTATTTTAGAACTAAAATTGTAAATTTTAGAAGTTATAAGAAAACGGGGGTATACCGATACTAGCATAATAAGTTAATAACTTTTGTTATAAGAAAACTCGAAAGGTATGCATCCTAACTACTCCCAAAATCAAAACAAATGCCTGTAATATATCTTCTAATGTTTGAATAGCTCGCTCACACTGACCGCTGTTTGAAGATGAAAGGTTGTGCTGAAGTGTTGTTTAATCCCCATTTCCTCATGAATTTTTTCTCCAAAGTTGAGACGTGAACCGACTATCTCTATCATATGCCACTGAGACTGGTATACCATGTCTAGCGACTATTTCCCTTATGAACAATTTTATCAACTTTTCAGATGAGAAAGTCTCTCGGATTGGAATAAAATATGCACTTTTGGATAGTCTGTCAACAACTACCTAGATAGCATCAAAACCTTTTGGAATGCATGTTACATCTTTGTTGCCCCTGGGTGTACTAAAGTACTTCTGATGTTAACACAAATAAAAATAAAAGATTGAACGTTATTTTGAAAATTTAAAAACCAAGTGTCAAATCATGATAAACCAATAAAACTATGACATAATATACTCAATAGAAGATCTAAACACAGGGTTAAGACCACCCAAAAAATCATTCTTTTTATATAAATGTCGATGTATGTAATTTACTTTTTCAATACCCAATTAGATAATATACTATGTGGTAACCTGTTAAAGTAAGTAAAAATCAGCATTTTCCTATTACTCCTACCGTGGATCACCATCAGACCTAGGTGTCCTGACCGAACCTTTCTGACAGTGATTGTGGTGTCTAATCGATCTTTTGTCGGTCTTTGTTGTGGGATTTAAAGAAAATCAACACAACTTTCTTTAATTCCGGCAATGATGGTCGATAGAAGGATCATACTACATCGTCACCTCTAAGAAGAAATTTCGATCTTATCATCAAAGTTTGAATGTTGATCCAAATATAAATTACCTATATCAATACTTTTGAAATAACAAAATACTATTTAGTCTAAACCGTTAAACATAATCCATATTATAATATTATATTGTTGCAAACATTATACACTTGCATACATATAAGTGAGTTTTTTCTATTTTTATTTTATATTTAAGCCAACTCCAACAAGAAACTTACATCAGTCCACACTAAAACAAAGCACCTACACACTAAGTACATATAAGTGAGTAGTGTGAAAAGAGAAAAAGAAAAGAAAGATAAAATGACACCTAGAACTATTTTAGTAAGTGACACATACCATGTTAATATTTGTTTTTATATTATTCTTTATTGGTGTTATATAAACTATGTGTGGATATATCAATATATTTAATTTAATTATTTATAAATTGGATATTGTAAAACATTATTTTATCATATATAATAAGTAGATTACATAATTTATAATTGTATTCTAGCTGAATGTTATAACAAGGCAGAAACAGAGGAGAGAGATTTGTTCCCTTTGTGGCACATCATTCAGACATCGTCCCGGATTCACCTCGTTCGCTCGCTAGGGTTTCTCTGATCAAATTCTCATTTCTTAAATCTAATCAAACAGAGAAACCGAGGGAGATCGACCGTTAAAAACTAAAATCAGGGTTTTATGTCTTAGATTTACATTTCCAAACCTCTTCCAGCTTGATTTACATGAACATGAAGACAACTGCATATACAGACGATCTTTCATCTTCATCTTCAACTTCATCGGCACATCAAAAGTGAGATTGAATTATCTACCTTTGCTGATTTTACGTTATTGTGATATAATTCAGTAACTTAAGTTTCTTGATGTAAAATTTAAGAATCTTGATTGATTGATGCTGAATTTTGATACTTTAATTTAGTATTTGATGGTAGGATATGGAAGTTGGATATGTTGATACAATTCGGTGGTCTGATTTGCTTTTATCTTATGCAATTATGAAAAAGTAGGTAATTTTTGCTAGTTAGAGTATGTACATCCGTTGTCTATGTTACAATTCTGCTAGATCTTTATAATGCTGGAGCCTATGTCTTAGATCAGTGGTGCTATATGTGATTCTTAGTCACTCCCTGCTTGACACATCATCCTTTCCCCGTAATTTTGTTTCAAAGTTTGGTTGTCTTGCACAAAAATACCTTGGTTTGGTGGAACAGTGTCAAAAGTTTTTTTTTCAGTTGCATGTTCAAGTGATCAAATGGATATTTTTTTTATTTAATTTGTTGTTATTATATGATTTTAATTCTTCCATGTTCGAACTTCGCATACGACATACTATATGCTGCAATTTATGAATAAAAAAAGCAACTTCATTAGGGTGGCTCAACGGTTGGGAGCTGGGGACACTCCAAAGGAGATCCCAGTGTCAAATAACTGAGCTTCAACTATTTGGGGTCACCCACTACTGTCCAAATCCAGATTCTTGGAGGGCTGTGATTTGAATGGGTCTTTTGGGTGAGGGTGGTTCGTAAGGCTGGGGTCCACCTACCAGATCACTAGCGTGGTTCGGGCGGGTTTTCCTTCTTACCCAAAAAGAAAAATAAGAACTTGAAAACAGATTAATTAGTTTCTTGATGTTCAAAGCTAGCACGTCTATGTTATGGTATAAATAATTGGACACCAGCCATCTAACAGGTTAATTTTTTCCAGTAGTAGGAATGTGCTCCAAATGCTGAGCAGGAGAGAAATAGCTCCAAGAATAAAAAAGTATTTGCCAAGAAGGCAGAGGGGTAGAACTTCTGGTCATGACCATCGGTTGTTTGTTAGGCCCAAAAGCGAAAGTGCGAGGGATTCAAGGCGTGAACTTCTTTCATGGTACTTAATTAGAGTCAGTTTTATCTATGTAGGTATTTTTTTTCCTAGAGGTGGCTTATATTTATCTTTGACAGATCAAATGGTTTGAATAAAAAGATTTGCTCAAAAGAGAACGGGCCAAACTGGTTGAAAATTGCCTAAGTGCATTTTTAAAGCACAAAGCATTATCATTTTTATTCCAAAATTCAATTATTCTTGAAATAATATATTTTTGTAACAATATATGACACACTAATTATTTATAGAAAAAAATCCTATTTTTATTGTTTTGGTTAACCTAACAAGGTGATTTTGATCCGCATTAAAAAAGAAATGTTTTGATCTGTTATGAAACCCAAACCTCTCATTTTTTCACTTCTAGGTTGTCTATTTGATGTGAAGTAAAGAAGTAACAATGAAATTGCATCATTTATCCAATTTATTGGTTATTGCAGGGTGGAGGCTGAGTCCTTGCACTGTTTGTCAGCCAAGTATTGTTCATTAATGCCTTCACCACGGTCAACTATTGCAGCAG
The DNA here is from genome assembly GCA_947179395.2 of Pulicaria dysenterica. NCBI lineage: Eukaryota > Viridiplantae > Streptophyta > Magnoliopsida > Asterales > Asteraceae > Pulicaria > Pulicaria dysenterica. The sequence goes on along the minus strand of OX359292.1, from coordinate 73,135,198 downwards.
CATTTAGTCCAGATGGGAAAATTCTTGCTTCTACTCAGTATGTTGTCGGTTTTCTTTGTTTTGTTGCCAGTAGCTTTTCTTATTTTATTATTAAAATTCAATCATTTTGGGTTGGCAGCGGTGATCATACTGTGAAAATAATCGACTGCCAAACTGGGAAATGTTTAAAGGTTTTGAGTGGACATCGGAGAACACCTTGGGTGGTAAGCTTTGATGCTACCTTGTTCTTTGATTATGTGACATAAATAATTGTTTTATGGTCTACCTAGCAACTTAGCTGTATCATAAATGGTGCTTTCAATTTGCAGGGTTATATTTGATTTTTGTTTCCACATGTTGTTTTCATTGAGCTAATATCTTGGGTGTCAGTCAGTCAGTGTGATTCAAACATGTGATAATTCATAAATCTGTTAATGTGTTTGTGTCCATTTTACAGGTTAGATTCCACCCTTTGCGACCAGAAATACTTGCAAGTGGGAGCTTGGACCATGAAGTTCGCTTATGGAATGCAAATACATCAGAGTGCATAGGATCTCGTGATTTTTGTAATTACTAAACTAAACATAATCTTTTTCTTTCCTAATCAAGTATGAACTAGGGAGTGACGGGATCTCTTCCTAATTGATCGAGCATATTAAAGTTGTTAAAATTGCTTTACCATTTAGGATGTATCAATACATGGTTACATGTAGAGGTGGCAATTTTGACCCATTTACCTATAAAACGGGTTAAGTTGGGTTTATGTTTTATTGCTAACCTGTCAAATGATGATTTAACTAAAAAGAAACAGGTCAAATATTTTGAAAGTCATCTGAAGTGTATTGAAAATTTTGAATTATAGACCTCCTAGATTGCTTTTAGTTTAGTAAAAAGTTAGATTTATTTTATAATAGTATAGTTTATATAATCATGTGTTGCACATTATTGCATTAATAACTTTTAAAACTCCAAAATCGATACAGACGTGTTTTTCGTGATGCCCCAACCCACTTGCACATATGGTTATCTCTACATATTTATGATTATCTTGTCTCATATCTGTGTTCATCACAGGTCGGCCTATTGCTTCCATTGCGTTTCATTCTGAAGGAGAACTGCTTGCAGTTGCTGCAGGCCATAAGGTCTTGAACTCTTGATACCTACTTAACTGCAGTCATGTCTCTACAACGATTTTTTCTTTTTTTTCTAGGCATGCTGTCACTGTGAAGTTGCATCACATTGACATGAGCATTTATTTATTTTCAGCTGTATTTGTGGCAATACAACAATAGAGGAGAGACCTCTTCACCTGCTATTGTATTGAGGACAAAACGCTCTCTCCGTGCTGTGCATTTCCATCCACATTCTGCTCCACTTCTGTTAACCGCTGAGGTAGCATTCATTTAAATTTAGGCTATTATCTTTAATTTCCGACAGCCAATAAATATATCTAAGAAGGAGCATGTCAAATGGGCTACAAGGGTCATAAGTTAAAAATTGCGAGAAGTGTTTTTCAAATGCGTACAACCTCGTAGATTACTTCATTGAAAGATTTTGTTTATTATCCTCATATAGTACAAACCGTATTCTTTAAAATATTGTTTTACGGTGTTTTGAGTACTTGAACTGATTTGCAGGTCAACGATATTGACTCTTCAGATTCTACAATGGCACCTGCAACATCTTTGGGTTATTTGCATTATCCCCCTCCTGCTGTATTTATGGGCAATGTGCATCGAATCGATCGTCTAAGTTTAGCAACAGAATTACCATTGATGCCCTTGCCTCACTTCTCATCAACAGAACAGTATGGGCAACTGATGGATTCTTCTATACCAACTTCCAACACTCATAACACTGTAAATGATAGTGCTTCAAACATGGATATTTCTAATGTTGAAGACGTTCATGAATCAAGGTCACGCGGGATGGGTCGGGATTCGGGCCTATTAAGAGATCGTGTACGTTGGGAATTACCTTTCATGCAAGGATGGATAATGGGTCACAATCAAGCGGGAACACCATCGAATTTTCCTCTTAGTGGTATCCCACAAAATAGATATATGGTTGAGACAGAGAGGCCAGGTTTAACATCCTTGGCACCTGAGCCACCATACAACATGAACCGTATGGATTTTCATACACAAAATGGCCCAACCAATGTGCCGAATGATGCGGGTGACTCGATTCCTATGATTAGTCAAATACAATCTCAAATATCTGCATCACTGACTGCTACTGCAGCTGCTGAGTTGCCTTGCACTGTAAAGCTAAGAATATGGTCTCATGATTCAGAAAATCCATGTGCCATGCTCACGCCTGAACGATGCCGTCTAACAATACCGCATGCCGTTCTTTGCAGGTAAGTTTTGAGGGTAATTCTCAACAATTTTAGTAACTAAAGTCACAGTGAGTTCTGGAACGCATCTTGTTCCTGCAGTTTGCACTTCTAATTTTGATCCGAGTTGCATGCATGTATATTTGTAATTATCTAAGTGTTAATTTCATGAAAAAGTAACCCTTTCTGTATCAGTCAACCATCTTTTTCTGCCCAGAATAAACAATTTAACCTTTTAGAAGACATGAATTAGGTAATCTGTACAAGTAATCAGATAAAATGATGACATGGCTGCAGACTTTCCAGTAAGTTAGACCATGCTGTCTTTTTTTCCTGACGTGGTGCTGATGTGGCACTGCCTTGGCATCTGGAAACTGATTACTTTCTAACAAGGTTGAATATTACCTTTAGTTTGAGGGGTTTTTCTGGGGCAAACAAAGTTGGTTACCTTTCTACAGAATTTGCTGTTCATGTAACTAGTATCTAAAAATTCTTGCACAGTTGCACTTTGCTTTTTACAAAAAAATAAAGCTGTGTGGTGATGATGTTGCAGTGAAATGGGTGCCCATTTTTCACCTTGTGGGAGATATGTGGCTGCTTGTGTTGCATGTGTGCTTCCCCAGTTTGAAGCTGATTCTGTGATATCAACACAAGTCCATCGTGGGGCTGGAACATCTCCTACACGTCATCCAATCTCTGCTCGCCAAGTCATCTATGAGCTCAGAATATATTCACTTGAGGAGGCATCGTACGTAGAATTCCATTTCCTTCTCAATCCTTCTTATTGATGATTGCTAAATTGCACTCTGACATTTACTAAACTGGTGTAGTTTTGGTTCGGTACTTATCTCGAGGCCGATTAGAGCTGCTCACTGTTTAACATCAATCCAGGTAGGTTTCGTTTTTGTTTATTTGATAATTTTACATTCTTCGTTTGTTTCTTTCTTTAGATAACTCAGTGAGAGTTAATTAATGGAACATTAGGCCAACACGTAAGTTCTGTGTTTTCTATGATTTTTTGACATAAATACTATCGTATGTGGAAGTTGGAACTTAGTGCTCGATTCAAAGGTTTTCAAAACTTTGAGACCGGTTTAAATTGATTTCATATTTGATCTTACAATTTTTCGTTTGATACGTATTTATAATCTCAGGTTTTGATTAATCTTTAGCACGAAGGGATTGATTTTCTTTCCCCATTCATCTGAACAGCTTCTTAGCTGTTTCATTTGGGATATTTCCCATTGTGTCAATCAATTTGTTTTTCGAGAAGGATTTTATATTTTGTGTCAAGGGTTCAATTTGTAAGATATATTAAGTCGCGATTTGGACTTTGTGCTTTCTCTATCTACTTTCACTGCCCGTAGGTTTTGTTTTCTTGTCAGTTGGTCTCCCCCACCCCTCCTGGCACGCAAAGGGGATTTTAGGAATTGTGAAGACTGCAAGGTCCACCTTGAGAGTCTTGTTCCTCCCAGCATCGTTTATTAGTGTTAGACATCTTTAGGAAAGGAGCTCTAAGTGCCAACAAGGTGGATAGACCTAGAATTTTATAGAGAAACATAAGGGGTTAGGTGACAAAGGTCTTTAGAGAAAGAGTCTCTATAGATTTGTCACAGGAACATGGCATGGAACCGCTTGGCTCATACTATTAGAGAGGTAGCCAAAGAAACCCTAGGTTCGACTTCAGGTTCATCAAGGGTTCAAAGGGAATCATGGTGGTTTAGCAATGAGGTCTAGGTTAAGGTTAAGAGAAAGTAGACTTGCTTCAAGGAGTTCAACTTACTGGGGATAGTGAAGGGGAAGATAGAATTAGGCAGAAGGGCAAAATAATATCTTCAAATTAGATAAAGCTAGGGAGAGGGGGAGAAAAGATTTAGGAAGCGTTATATCAAAGATGATAGAGGAAGAGTCCTATCGAAAGATGGGAAAGTTCGGCATGGATGGATAGATGAGAACGTGGCCAACCATATTTAGGTAGGATGACAAAAGTGGGGAGCGGGGCGACAGGAGTTCTATGCGACAAGAAAGTACCGTTGAAGTTGAAAGGAAAATTCTACCGAGTGGGTGTTAAAGCGGCTATGTTATATGGATTTGAGTTTTGCCCTCTGAAAAAGGCGTAAGTGGAGATGGAAGTAGGCCGAGATGAGGATGCTTAGGTGGACCTATGAGAAGACTTTGTTAGATAAAATTCCAATTATAGTTTTTAGAAGGGAATCATGAGTGACGCCTACAGTCGACAAGCTGTGAGAGAAGGGAGACTGTGTTGGTTCGGCCATGTTAAGAGGATGGAATCGACAAATCAGTTAGGAGGTTGTAATCGATTTTAGTTTATGGCACGAGGAGGTGGGGTCGCTCGTTTATGAGTTGGGAGGATAGAGCGAGGGCGGATTTGTAGGAGCTTTCGCTTGCTAAGGGCATGATCTCACATGGGTCTTCTTAGAGAATGAGGATTAGGATCCAAGGGTAAGAGTGTTGCAGTCAGGGGTGTAGTAAAATTTAGGAGATGGTTCTTTAAATTAATATCTAACCAACTAAATAAATGAATTATTTTACCTAAATATTACAACTATATTTGGCTCAGCTATAGAACTTTCTAGTTATATATATATATATATATATATATATATATATATATATATAGAGAGAGAGAGAGAGAGAGAGAGAGGAGGGTTCATGCGAGAACCGTTGTTAGTGCGAGAACCGCGAGAACCAATCTCAGCCGTTCCTTGGATATGGGAAGTATCATGGATGGAGAGCGTGGAGGGATAGGGTGTGGCAGGGTGCATGTGAGGAATTCATGGGTGGGCAATGACATTGAAGAAGGGGGAATTGGATGACTTAGATTGGTTCTCACGGTTCTCGCGCTAACAACGGTTCTCGCATGAACTTTTGTGTATATATATATATAGGGGAGGGTTCATTCGAGAACCGTTGTTAGTGCGACAACCGCGAGAACCAATCTTAGCCGTTCCTTGAATATAAGAAGTTTCATGGATGGAGAGCGTGGAGGGATAGAGTGTGGCAGGGTGCATGTGAGGAATTCATGGGTGGGCATTGACATTGAAAGAGGGGAAATTGGATGGCTCAGATTGGTTCTCGCGGTTCTCGCACTAAGAATGGTTCTCGCATGAACTTTTTCGTATATATATATATATATACACACACACACACATACATACATACATGCTTTTTTTGTATCATTTTTGATTTTTTTTATTGTTTTTCCTTTAGTTTTCTTTTATTTTTATTTTTTGTTTCTTATATTTTATTGTTCGGTTTTTCCTTTTCTCTTTGGCTGTCAGAGGTCTATCGGGAAACAATCTCTCTACCTAAGGGTGGAGGTATGATTGTCTACATCTTACCTCCTCCATACCCCGCTAAGACAAGATTAGGTATTGTTGTTGTTGTTGACGGTCAAGGGTTCAATTTCATTTATTGTCATACTATACTAGCTTAACATCCCGTGTTTACACACGGGTATGGTTAAGGTAGTTTTTAAATATTTATTGTGTTAAAGAGTGTTAACATATATAGTAAAACAATTGTAAAAAATACATAGAGATATATAAACTATTAGAAATCAGAAATTCATGCATCACATCATCATTAAAAATTTTGTAGAACCTCTTTATAATTAAATTTGAGTTTTTTTAATTGAATCCAATTGGTATATGTTTGTACATATATAACCACGAAAATAGGTAGATTTAAGGAAATAAAGGGGGATGATTGGTGGAAAAAAATTCTAAAAATAAAAATGGGTAGATGTATACACTAAATGATTTAAATAAATGTTTTAGTTAAGATATATAAGTGTTAACAAACTAAATCACCTAAGAAAATGGCAATTGAGGAAACAATTAATTCTTAAGGCATTTGAGAAAATTAAGGGGGGTGAATGGTGGAAAAATTCTAAAAACATAATGATGACATTATAACCCCTTTTCGTTTAATGTAATACTAAATATTAAAGATGGTATGTTACTATGTTTACTGAATCAATCAATTTAGTTTGTCTAACTGTGGGATCAGTTAGTCCAAACAATATTTTAATTCTTTAAATGCAATTTGCTTTTGCTTGTACATTTTGTTTCCTTTTCATTTGCACATTATGTTGTTTAGTAGTCAACACATACAGTATATGAATGCTAAACGCCTAAAACTTTACCCAATATGTTGTGATATGAAGGCGTCCTCATGAAATCCTACCCATCTTCTGTTTCCTGCAGTTTTCACCTACTTCTGAGCACATACTGCTTGCTTATGGTCGACGCCATAGTTCTCTTCTCAAGAGCATCAACATCAATGGGGATACTTCTTTATCAGTTTACACAGTATTGGAGGTAAATATTCACTTGATTATCCAATTATCAAAAATCAAAATATACTCCCTTCATTTGTTTATTCAAAAACAAGAAAGATATTGCACAACTCTCTAGTTGTATAACAACCAATAAGTGGATGCGAGCTAATGGTAGGGGTATGGTCTTTGTCAAAACGCTTGGGTTTGAAATTTAAAAGTCATTATTTCAAGTTTACATGAGATCTTTTACTACACGTTCTTCTGAAGAAGTCAACTTTGAATATAATAAATTTCAGGTATACAGAGTTGCGGATATGGAACTCGTGAGTGTGCTTCCTAGTGCAGAAGACGAGGTGAATGTAGCTTGCTTTCACCCTTTTTCTGGTGGAGGTATTGTCTACGGGACAAAGGTATGTACTCCACTGTGAAACAAAGGCTTCTTTACCTTCATAATCTCTAATGTTGCAATTTCAGCCCCTAATATAGTAACCAGTCAATTCAGGTTGTTATTTTTTATTTGCAATGTGCCAAATTAGAAAATTTGCTAAATATGAAATGGGTTGAAAGTTGCCTAACATGTTTTCAAATGCTTACAATGTGCTACATGATTTTATTTAAAAGAAATTATATTATTACTTACAAAATACAAGAAGGGTTGAACATTGCCAGACTTACAATGTCCTACATGGTTTTATCTGAAAGAAATTATATTATCACTTACAAAAGATGAGAGAAAAACCAGTATTGGCAGTGGACCCAAACCCTTTGACCCTCACATAAAGTTCTTATTGCTTCAACATTTTTATTTTCTTCAGTTTTTTGTTTAAACAGCATCCCATCACATGCATAATTCTGTCTTTGCAGGAGGGCAAGCTTAGAATCCTTCAATTTAATGGTGCTCATCATACGGATTTTACCAGACCTGATCACTTTCTTGAAGCACAGATGATCGATGTAGAATAATAATAGTACAGGTTATTTCTTGGTTAGCTGCTTCTATGTTTATGTGAAAGACCACTTCAGTTCACACATTTTTAACCACTTTATTCTTGGCATTTGAATATCACTTCCTTTATTTGAATTCAAAAGTTAGATTACATGAAATCCCTGGCTAACCCTTGATTAAGTTTTTCCGTCTTGACCATTAGTACATGGTAATATACTTGCTACTAAAAGGCATGATACGAAACGTAAAATATGAACAGCCAAATAACACCAATCGATCAACAGAAACTGAAATCAGATATGCTATTGAACTGAAATAGAAACAATGATAAGCTCAATGCATCCACAACCGGATGATTGATCCAGGGCTCAGCCCTCACTCAAAGGAATAACCAATGAGCCAATGTCTCAAAGAGACTAAACCAAATCCTTACTAATATCTGCCTGACTAACCCCTGGACTCCCCTACCTTATTTATAGTGTATACCTCTAACTAACTACTAATCATATTACAATAATGCCCCTTCTAGAACCAACTATCCATTCCCTATCAAGGCACCTCTAAATTTTTACTCAATGGATCTTTTTTACCGTTATATTTGAGGTTTAATGACTGTATATTTGATATGGTTATATGACGTTTTATGCTCATTATGAATAACAGTAACATGGATAATTATTATGACTTTTAGGCTTATAGCATAGATTGTTTCTAGTCTGATTTCAAAGTAGTGAAGTACGTCCTCAGAGATTTGAAATACAAGCTAGCCATCATCGAACTTTTTCTTTATTTAATTTTTAATCATGCTTCTAGGTGATCAAATGTTAATCCACTGCCCCAAATTAACTGTAACAAAAATTATGCTTTTAACATGTCCCGATCCGATGCAACATTTTCTTTTAATTATTTCAAACCAAGATTACCTCTTTTTACCCACTAGCAAGCATCAGCGTTATTAGGGTCCGCTGTAATCTTTCCCCCCCTGTTAAACATTATTCAGATAATATCTGACTAATAATTAAGGGATTTTTGTACAAATATGTGCCTAGTTAGACATTGCATTATCTCGGATTACTATTGGTTGATGGCTTAATGTCTATTTGTTTGTATTGCAGTGTCAGGCTTACACTGATAATATTTCACATACAGGTATGCAACCTTCGCTCAAAATTTGATACAATTAACATTAGTCATGCATAAGTTTTAGACCTTTAATCATAGAGTAATCAACTTTTGAACCACTGTTTTTGGCTTTTACTGGCAAAAATCCTTTAAAAAAATAAAAAATCAGACAGTAAGAATGACTGATTTTGGACAAATCTGAGTTCGAATGCAAATGGAAACCTTTTTAGCAACTTGTCCAAAATTTCCGATTTCTGGGAACTGTCAAAGCCTCGTCAAAACACAAGAAAAGATGTGTTTTTTTTTTATGATGCTTTATTAGACAAAAAAGAAGAAATATCACAATGGAAATATTCTATCTTAAAAAGTTGTTTTTTCTAATGTGGCATTGGATCACAATTCTGCTTACAGGAACTTGCACCAGCTCTCCTAACTGATGCTGCTAGCTGGATTTTGGTTCCATGGTCTGCTGCTTTGGTTTTTCCTTTTACTCACACTTTTGACTATTTTCTTGTATGTTTGACCATGTACAATATGTTTGTTAACAAGTCACTTCACCCGAAAAGTTGCCATTGCCCATGGCTGCATTCGGTTGTATGTAGCTTTAAGGGATCCGCCACATACTGTAATTATCGACACAAACATGTTTCCCGTTGTAGTTAACTTGTAAAAATTTCTGCATAGATTTCTTGGTGAATGGTGTCTGTTTTTATTGTTCTTTTCCCCCCTACAGTATAATTGTATACATAATCAAAACAGAGTACTATCGTTTGTGCGAGAAGCACAAGTTGATTTTGTTGGTTCCCAGGACCATCTTTTCTTGTTTTTGAAGTTGGTAAGCTTTTCTCCGGTTAGCACCCTATGTTCAGGGTGTTCAGACTGACCTAAAATCAATGAACCGGCCAAACCAAGAGCTAGCCGGGTAGGACAACTAATATTTTGGCTGGTTGATTTGTGAGGTATGAAGTAAATGACACTTGGTTCGCTGGAACAATCACACAACCACCATAAATTTCACTTTTGACATAGTCATTGTGCACCCCGATCATCAATGCAGATTGTAAACAGATTAAAACCCAAACAATCCAACCTATCTGGAAACGGTTTGAAACCTAGAAAATGACTCAACCATTTAGAAGCCGACTTGAAAAATCAAAATCAAACACATATCGTATAGTAAAACACATATGAAATATTTTCAAAGACTACAATAGTCATTTTAAAAGACTTACCGACTTATGTTAATCTTAAGTGAACCATTTAGAAGCTGACAAGAGCATTGTTGCTGGGTGTGGGGGTGTGCGTGTGTGTGTGTGTGTTTAGATTCATAAAGGTGAGATTTGAGGAGAGAAGATTTACTTATTCTAGTTGGTTGAATTTATAACTAATTAACAAGGGCCAACTATGAAGCATATTCCAAGGGTACAATAGTAATTTCAAAAGACTTAACTGGCTTATGTTGTTCTTAACACAACTAGTGACCAAATCTAAAACTACTTTTCAAAATTGGGGTCAGTGTAATATCAAAACCTAATAACCAAAACTGCAATATTATGTAAATCACATGAACAAAATATGTAATTTACTCTTCTTTATAAAAAGGACTAGCCTAAAACATTGGGATATGGGATTTTTATTTGAAACCATAGTTCTTAACCTTGGTCTCATTATTGGGTTAGTTACATGATGTCAAGATGCACATGTGCATATCATATTTTAACTTATCTAAGTAATTTCTCTATCATAAAGGTGGCAAACAAGCAACTAAATAACATAAAAGAAGCGTGTTTCTGTCGCAATAACTTTCGAGTGAGTCAAAATTGACAATATCCTCATCTAATGTATGGTTTAACACGGGCATTGTAATTGATTAAAACTACTTCACACCCAGCTCTACCTGGAGTCCATGTAATCAATATTAATGTACATGCAATACATTATAATCAACAATCTTGATCTCACCACAGAGTGGTAGGTAACACTAACTTGGTTCAGGATGGAAGGGACCACTTTCCAGATTTGAAGTCTTTATAGAAACTGGATCTCTTTGAAACAACAAAAAACACTGCACTCACAAAGAAGATTTAAAAGTGAGGATGAAAATAACAGATATATTGGGTTTATAAGAGAAAGTGCACAGAAAGATGTGGTTTTTTATGGTTACAAACCAGGGATTCCAGGGATAAGGAAATTCGGTTCTTTGAGAACTGCGTGAAGGGTTCTTCTTTCGTTCACTTTCACCCATTTGGAACGAGTGTCTCCTAAAGGGCATTACAGCAAAAGAAAATTAGAACAGAAGAGCCAACATTCAATATTATGAAACATGTGAAAGACTCCTTTACAAGGTGTAATTGTGCTCTTTGTACTATTTATTTCCTATTAAACGGAGTTTTTCCCCGTTAAGGCTCCTCCTGGAGGCGCCGAGCCTTTGGCTAAGATGCACGCGGTTTAACCGGTTTTACCCGTGGCCGTTTTCGAAGCATCCCCCTGGCCATCCCTAATTGAAACCCAGTGGGACTTGAACCCTTGACCTCCCCTGTGGGGGGCAAGTGGTTTACCCACTAAAGCCATTAGGAGATGGTTAATTGGGCTCTATGTACTGAAAATGCTTATTTTTTTCCACACAAAAATCTAAATGAAAACAATTGTGATTAGAGACGGCAAAACCAGCAGGACGGGTAATGGGTTTAGGCCAAAACAACTTTTTTTGACCATATTTTTGAACTTTTAAAATAATAATTGTATCAAATAAACTTATAATGGTTACAATAATATATTTGATAAAATGATTTAAGAGGTTTTAAGCATTCAAAAAAGAACTTTGGGTGACTTTTGACTTAGTCAACTTATTTGACCCATTTCCATTTTAGATAAGTTTAAAAAGTTTACCCGTTTATAACCCATTGAAGATAAAAATACACCCTAAATTCACCGATTGTTACACAAATGCCCCAAACTTGCCTCTTCCAGTAACGATTCTTTTTCTTTACACTTTCCTATTTTAGAACACAGAGAGCAAGATAAAAGAAAATAAAATGCACCTGAAGAGCCTCCATTATTTTTAGATTTAACTGCATCATCGTCACCAAAAGTTTCAAGATGGGAAGCAACTGTACCCTGCAAGAAATTGCTAATAATTTCTTTCTTCGACAAACAAACCCCTGATCCCGCCTGGTGAAACAAAGATCGAAACAAATTGTTAAGAAGAATCATAAGATAAAAATCAGATTATAAGAAAACATAGACCACTACATCTAACCTCGTAGTACAACTCAATAGAATCGCGAGTGTAAGAATTTTCTTTATCCCATGGCAATGGTGCAGCACTGTCTGAAAACATGTTTTGAAGCTAAGGATTCACAATGCCACTGCAAATACAATTAATCTTTTCCCAAAATAAACATCCATACAACAATAATAGTGATCTTTCACATGTATTTTTTTCTTTAGCATCTAAATAAATTTATTATTAGGTCATTGTACCTAAATGTTTTTTACTGTTGATCTGAACCTGTCATTTTGTGTTGTACTAGATTGCTTGATCTAAGAACCGAGAAAGAAAGGATATCAAATCAAGATGAGCTGAAAACATATCCGTCTCACAGAAATCCTCAATGAAGTCACTAGACATAACCTCTGCATAAAGAAGAAGAACGGGCCAGTGAAGTATATGATCTTTATCTAATATTGGCTTTTTCAATCCGGTTAATTCTTGAAACATAGCCTTCCCGATCTTTAATCCTCTGTCTTTAATAGCTGACACTAGGTCCTGCATAAATTTAAGATTAAAAAGCCTTAAGAAACATTAATCTGAGGGTTTTTTGGAGATGGCAATTTCAATTAAAAAAGAAGGTCGAATTGAATTATTTATCAAAAGGGTCAAAGGGGCCAAAGGGGTTAGAAGTCACTTGGAATGTATCTTTCCTGAATTGTTTTATCAAAAGATGTAATATCTGCTTGTAACTATATTGTTTAGCACTCGTATTTAATGCATTATATATATATTTATGAAAGTACAAAAAGAAAAACAAGGTTTTCATGCCAACCCGACTTGACCCATGTCAACCCAAACCTGTTGTCCAATCCACCCAATCCTCCCATCTTGCAAGCAAGATGCAATACCTTCGCATATGACAGAGCTTTGGAAACTTGATCTTCACGATGCTTACGTTCTGATATTTTTGAATCAATTTGGTTTTGTAGTTTCTTTAAATCTTCATTATCTGGGTTCTGATCAAGTCCTATTTCGCAAAAGGCCTTTGCTTCAACCAACTTATTAAGAGATAATGATGCTTTTGCTGCTCTATAAAAAGCCTAGGAATTCAACACAGACAGATCCACACATTAACAACAATTTGAGAAGAAAGCACGCAAGATTGAGTTAACAAAAAATTTTAAACAGATAAAAACCTTAACATTTGTCGGGGACAGCTTTATGGCTTCCTCGGAATCTGAAAGAGCACGCCCATAGTTTCCAAGGAGTAAATTTACATGTGCTCTATTGGAAAAAAGTAATGACGTCTCGGTGTCACTTAAGGCTTTCTGATTTATGGCCCGTGTATAGCAATTGATAGCCTCTGAAAAATGCTTCTTCCCCATCTTGACATACTTGTTACCTTCTTCCTACATTCCCAATGCAGACCAATGTAAGCCACTAAAATTAATACCAAAGTTAGAAGAAAAGTACAATTCAGTTCAAGTGACAAAAGCCTGTAACTTCGTTCTTTTCTTAACTACTTAAAGTGATTTGCAACACATGGTGCAACAAGGCTCCACATCTTGCAGACGTTTAAAAAGACAGTCTTGAGTAGACATTTGTGTTAATATTGTAAATTCGTCTACAAAAGGGTCTTTGGCCTAGCGGTATCAAGGGTGATTAAGGTGTTCCTCCCTCTATGAGGTTGAGGGTTCAAGTCCCATCATGGACATATATGTAGATTAGGCGGCTGTGTGTTTGCCATTAAAAAGTATATATATTTTAAAATCATCTGATGTTGTAATGCCCAAAACCACATATCACTTTGTAGGGTCTTTGTATTCGAGGTTCAATGTATGTGTCTCTGTGTGTGTAATCATGTCTTTGATGTTGGTTGTATCTTTCCAAGTAACATGGTAAATGTTACATCCTTATATCAAATATATGCTCAAGCTCAGTTGGAGATACTCTAATTTCACACAAAAGAAGCCTTGTTTCCTTTTTTGTAAATCTTTTTTGATATTGCTCTTATGTTCACATAGGTTCATTCGAAGTTATTGTATTGGACATTAATTGTTAGGAAGTAATCATGAAGATTGTATGAATTGGGAAGAATAGGGTACAGGGAATTCAGGAAGTGATTATATATATCCATAATTTTTAATTGAATCCCAACAGATACAATGTGTAGTAGCCACTCCTTACCATAGACTAAAACCCACCCAATTACAATCAACTAACTTCCTCCCAAATCAACTAACTAGCTATCACATGCCATGATTAACCAGCAAATAGAATTAGATTGTGACCTAGATAAGCTGCGTAATTATTTCACATATCCCCTTTAATATTCATACTTTGTTATTAATTATTATCATGTCAAAGGTTCTTGTATGCCCAAGATCCCAGAATGTCGATTGAAATAGATAAAAATCGTAAGCATACTTGATTTCAACTCGCTTTCGCATACATAAAACAACCGGATAAAATACAGTTTTTCTTCAATTCATGATATACAGTACATAGTTTTTGGGGATGAGAAACTGAAAATGTTTACAATGAATATGACCTCATAAAGTAATCCTTCGACTTACTTGGGAGTTGGGATGACAGTATCCTTTCTCTCCAGTACGACTTTAAGAATGATAACAGGACAATTATAATAATCACTCGGTTAACCACCATAGTAGAAACTAAATAGTGCTATTGGTAACATGAAATCTACACTGGTGGTCCAGATCAAACCATACAAATGTCTTTTAACAGCTAAATTTTGGCTCCAATGACACCTATTCTTGCTTCAACATTGATCAGAACTATTTTGCTGAAGAATGAAAATGTTTAACACAATTATTCCGTATATTAAACCACACAAGTAAAGTACAACAGATTTAGCTTATAGGAACGAAAAAATATCAAAACCTAGACGGCAGCTATGCTAAGATAAAGTAATTAGTTTGAACTAATGCTATCTTTTTTCTCGAGCACAATGCTAAACTAATCCAGAGCATACAATTGGTCGACAGACGACAACAAAGTCCAAAAACGATGATAATAATACATGATGAATTAGAGCTCATATTGTTGCGCTGATAAAAGTAGAAAGAGACAGATTACTTTGAGTTCGAGAGCAGTGGATTCCTTGAGAGCAGAAATAGCATCAAGGTCTGCTAATTCACTCTCTGTTTGAGGTTCTGCACCTTTCTCCATTAACAACGCCATGTCTCTTTCTTCCCAGAAACACTCGCCGGCGGTGAAGCGACTGACGACGGACTAAAATGGCGCTCGTTAATGGGCTGGAAGAACTAGCACGTCATATTATTGGGCCGATTAGCCCACCAGATATGACCCGACTAATATGGTCTACCTGATAAATTATATTTCATGTTTAGTGTTTTATTAATAAAATAGGGAAGTATAAAAGAAAAGTCAAGATGGCCGAGTTGGTCTAAGGCGCCAGTTTCAGGTACTGGTCCGAAAGGGCATGGGTTCGAATCCCATTCTTGACAAATATTTTTATTTTTAACACCTTTTCAGAGAGAATTTTTAGATTTTGCCCCCAAACTATGTAATGAATGACAAGTTTCGCCCCTGTGATTAAAACATCACTTATTTGTTACACGTTGAGTTTCTTAACTCAATAGAGAATAATTTAATAAAGAATCACTAAAATTATAATTTGTAAACTTTAGATATATTCAATATTCATCGCTGTCGGCATGAATACTACTGTATTGAAAAAAATTTCAAAGGTATTTAAAATTTTTTTAAATTAGTAGATGACATATACGGTTAATAAACGTCAAAGTTTTTGTTGTTGTTGTTAGTAACATAAATCATTATTATTTTTTCTATTTTAATTTTCATGCATCCGTTATTAACATGTGTTCGAATTTAATAAAGATTAAATATAAATTATTGATATTGAATACGAATTTGTTAGATGAGAAAATCATCATTTTGATAAAAGTAGTACTTATTTGAATGTAACAAGGCAGTAGTATTATAAGGTTAAAATCTTCTTATGTTCTATTCAAACATAGAGAATTTTAACCCAATATCATAGTATTTTCTAAAAGAATATTAGTATCAAAGCTAGCTTAATAACCAAAGGACTTTGGTTTGGTTTAGCGGTTTTAAGTATACTTAAGTTGTCTCCTTTGTTAAGATTATGGGTTTTGATTATGTCGAGAATATATATAAATATAAATTCAGAAAAAAAAAGCAAGTTTAATATAAACCTTATTTAAGTTTTAATTTTCTTTTGTTTGCAATGAGGGTGATGCAAACCGTCATGAAGACCGGATTATGGCTTAGTTTGCCATGGAGGATCCAAACGTCCAAAAGTGTCTAATTTGATGTAACACCTTGTTTTATAAAATCGAATTTAATAGAAAATCTTATAATTTGAAACAGACTTTATAGTAACCAATATTTAATCAGGAGAATACAACAGAAAATATAATAAAATCTAATACATATAACATAAACTAAACACATTATTTAACAACATTTTAAGTCTTGGGAAAACTATCTATGCATCTAGAACGCTAGAAGCATTTATGAGCTTCAATGCTTATAAATACTTAAATGGGTAAATGATAAAATAATTAACATACATCTCATTTAAAGTGTTTGTGAGTGTGAAAACACCTAAGATGGATGCTACTAGAAGCATACATCTTATTTTCCAAAGTCTAAAACACGTTTATTTAAAAGTCGGAAAATAACTGGCACATACAATTAGTGTTCTTGTCGAAAGTATAATATGTCGGTGACACATACCATTAGTTCTATTCCTCATGTACATAAGATCTCAATACATTATGTGATTTATATTATATCAAACATATTCTTCTTTATAATTCATTAAATGCTTTAGATTTACTAAACAGTTCTATAACTGAAATACGAGTCTCTATTTTGTACTTAATTAGTTAATCAGGTGTAGGAGAATGAATTTTATTTAACCATAAGAATTAAACTCATACTCCCATACATCATTACTTTATATGTGCAATTAACCAATCTTTTTATTATATTTGTAGTTATTTATTTGGGATGATTAATCATGCATTATTTATTTACATCTAATACCATATGGTACTCGTACTACATGGATAAGCATATATCCATCTTCTAATTATGTTGGCCATAGTATAAAACATATTCATTTTCGTTCGTTTAATTTTAACCGAACAAATAAACGAACACGAACGGATAAACGGACGGATTTCGGTGTTCGTCTTCGTTCGTTTAACTTTAGCCGAACAAATAAACAAATACGAACGATAAACGAACGGGCATGTGTGTTCGCTTATTTAAAAGATATAGCTAATTCGTATACATTTTTGTTTGTTCATTTAAATGATAAATAAACATAAATAAAGGAACACATGCTACAATACAAATCAAGCATTATTCAACACAAATAAACACTATATCTAAACACACACACATATTTAAATTAAATATATATAATATATAAACGAACAATAACCGAACGCTCACGAACATAAACGAACGAACGAGATTTCTGTTCATGTTCGTTTGTTTAATTAAACGAACGGAAAATTTCGTTCATGTTTGTTTGTTTATTAACTAAACGAACATAAACGAACTTCCCGCCGAACAATTTCACGAACGGTTCATGAACGTTCGGTTAGTTTACAGCTCTACTTATAGTGAATTTCGAAACTTCTAAATATTTATCTTTACTACTATACTAGTTTATTGACCCGTGCACGCACGAGTATTTCGGAAGTATATTTGAGATACTAAAATTTTAAAATAAAAATAATGCAGTAATGAAATATCACCTTTGTGATGAGAATATACTAATTTCAAAAAAGTGTTATATTACAATAAAATTTATACCAAAACGTAGATAAAAATGAGACGGTCGTAAATATATAATTATTTTTTTCTCTAAACAAAATGTATCACAATTTTTATAAACAACTTATAATTAATTACATTAGTATACAATTTTTATAAAATCCCCTCACATTTTCTTAAAACCTCCCTATATGTTTTATAAAACCCCCTCAAAATATTCATCTAACCCCCTCCCAATAGATTTAAAATTAATATTTCGAAATTGAAATTGAATAATTTGAAATTAAAATTTCTTATCCACGTTTTCAATATTTCCAAAATTGTTTTGAGAATGAAATGATTTTGAAATTGAAGGTTATGATTGGTTAATTAAGACTCAATTTATGGTTATTTTTGAAAGATTTGCATATCTTTTATATAGATATATAGATAGATAATACATTTATGTTTCTATTCTCAAATTATCAAGACTACTTAAATTTAAGCAGTCCAAACAATTATGCACAATGCACAACTTTGAAATTATTAATACTACTTTAATCTTCACCATTTTCTTATCTAAATTAATCTAATTAACTCAATATTTAACTATTTCAGCCACATCCACATAATTTTTAAAATCTTATTAACTTCTCTTTTCTTATTTCATAAATATATTTCTTTTTTCTTATTTTAATCTTTTTTCAAATCAATTTTTAAAATTAATAAAATAGTTAATACAAATATAAGAAAACTTAAAAATTGGTCAATTTATAGTAGTTTTGGATGTTTATGTCATATGTTATTTACTCGAAGATTTATGAATTATTTTCAAGTTTATCAAACAGAAAAAAAAATTCAAAAACAGATCGACTCTGCTGGGGATCGAACCCAGAATCTCTGGTTTCGTAGACCAGCGCCTTATCCATTGGGCCACAGAGTCAATTGTTGACCAAGTGTAACAGTAAATACTCTTGTTGATGCTACAGCTTTCAACTTATTAGTTAAAAATCAAAGATGCCCTTAGTAATATTGTACAACTACAATAGTACAATCTGTAATGGGGATGCTATTGATCTTTGTATGAACCATTGATTTCTTGATCACATCTCAATCTTATAATAGTTTCCCGCTAGCTTTAGGAGGAGATTCGATAGTCGTCGATTAATATTCGGTGGTGATGAATATGTAAGCAATGGTGAAAATGCGTGTGAGAGAGAGAGAAAAATAGGGAAAGGGATGGTGATGCTAGCTACCTTTGAACATTATGTTAAGACATAACGTTTTTATGTAAATTCGTTGTATAAACTTGAAAAATAAACACTATAATTTTTATGTAAGGATGTTTATTTATAATTGCATAACGTTTGACTTTGATATAGCTTACAAAGTTTAATTTATTTCTTAATCAACTAATTGACATATTATGTTTGATTTCGAAAACCCAACCTCATAAATAACGACTCATCTATTCAGATGCAATTCGCAATTGTATTAACATGTAAATAACAAAATACCCTAATTAATGAATCATTAATTATGATTACAGGTGGTTATCGTATTATCAGTTTTCTCAAATAAACTTCTTCTTACAATACATAATATGATACGATAAAATCTTTTAATATATATAAAAGACTAATATGAATTAATTTAATTAGATAATCTTAGGCTTTAATTCAATCTAAACTAAATCTTAGCCATTCATTTGTTAAAATTAAAAACTCAATCGTGACTTTACTTGGTCAAAATTAAAACTCATTTTTAACTTCAAATTAAGATTATTCATTTAATAACAAATTATTCATTTGAATAACTTGGTAAATTGCATGTATCACTGTCGTTTTTATGTGGTTGAGTAAGACGGCATATCTACTTAATATATATATATATATATATATATATATATATATATATATATATATATATATATATATAATAAACAATTACATATCGACGAGCATGTATGTCTAAATAAATATTTTTTTATAAATAGTTATATCCTTATTTCGTAAATAAATTTTAATATGTTACTAAATATTGTTCGGTTTATATACATTTAAATATTTATGTACAACATTTTATTCATTATCAATGAGAGTTTGAGACAACCTATATAGTTATTTATCGTTTATATATATATATATATATATATATATATATATATATATATATATATATATATATATATATATATATATATATAGGGTAAGGTTACGCATAGAACCTTACTTAAACATGAAACCTAAAGAACCACTTTAGGTGATGACACGTGTCATCCCCCTCCCTTCCAACAAACTTTAAAAAAAAACCCCTCAATCTTTAAATGATCATAATTCATTCGTTTTTAAGAATTTTAACAAAAAATATATATCGTTAGATTCAGTTCTTCGTCCTCTTTCAAACAAGACCAGACTTGATATATTTCTGAAACTTTATTTTTTTTTTGAAAATGCAATTTTTTCAAAATTTGCATTTTTACCTGGGTTTCATTTGAAAATGCAAAAATGCAAAAACCGAAAAAGCAAAAATCGAAGATGCAAGTTATGCATATGCTTCCAAAAATGCAATTTTTGAAACCAATACTGAAAATGCAAACAAGAACTAACTGAAAATGCAACCCAAAATGCAAAACAAAATTTGCATTTTCATAAAATTTTTTGAAAAATATGGCAAGAGTGGTCTTGATTGAAAGAGGATTAAAAAACTAAAATATTATTATAATTTTTTTTTAAAGTTCACAAAACTTAAAAAGTTATGACAATTTAAAGTTTTGGGAGGTATTTTTTAATTAAAAACCTGGGTTTGTTTGGAGGTAATTACAATTATGTCATCCTTAATCTCAACCATTGATTTTGATGATTCAATGGTCCAGATTGGTTTTATGGTTCTATGTTTAAATAATGGTTCTATATTGATCTATTATATATATATATATATATATATATATATATATATATATATATATATATATATATATATATATATATAGGGTTTAGGGTTTAGGGTTTAGGGTTTAGGGTTTGTGGCCCAGATTTCACCTTACATTTAGTACCTTAAGTTTCTTTGTAGTATAACTCTCCCCTATATATATATATATATATATATATATATATATATATATATATATAGGGGAGAGTTATACTACAAAGAAACTTAAGGTACTAAATGTAAGGTGAAATCTGGGCCACAAGATCTATTCAGAAGTCAAACAAAAAAAGTCACTTTTTTAACCAAATTTTCGGAATTAAAAAAATAGAAAATGTTAATATGTTAAATTCAAAAATAAAAAATTATAGATAGATAAAAACGTGGGTGGTCAGATTAGTCTTTCCCGTCAGCCAAATCTCAGGCCATCATGACTGATTCATGGTTTACAATATTCTAATGCACACTATTCAAACATTTGATTCACATCTAACATTTGATGCATAAAGTATTTTGATGCATAAAGTACAACGATTTAGATACACAGGTTACAATCACTTAATGCACAAAAAACAACCTTTGATTCACATAATACACCCTCTTTTGATTCACATAATGCACAACACATAGAAGAAGAAAAATCGCCTGATGTACATACCATTTTGATGCACACGGTAAAAAAATGCAAACTTTTCTAAATCTTATGCACAAGATAGACAACATAGATGAACGCCGGCGGTGGTGATGAACGGCGGTGGCAGCGGTGGTGGCCCAGCGGCGGTGATGTAGCAGGGACGGTAGATCTCTGTTGGTTTGATTTTGATCCTGTGGTAGTGGTGGTTAAGCCTTAGCTGTGCTGGCGGCGAACCCCTAATCTGTGGCGGCGGTTATCGAATACTGATCACAACCCTAGATCGAGAGAGATGTAGAGATGGTGGTGGTCGGCTTGCGGTGATCGAACACCGAACTAACCTTAGGCGGTGCTGGTTCTTGCGATGTCGGTGTCGATACGTTTGGTGTGGGAGACGGCGACGGTTTTGGCGATAGTGGTCGGAGGCGGCGACGGCTTTGGCGATAGTGGTCGGCGACGGCAGGGAAGCGGTGGAGGAAGTAGCGTCGTTCGCGAAGGAGCTTGAGGGATTGGGGGCGGACATTCAAAAAATGGTCTAGGGTTTGAACGCGGGGAACGTGGGTGCAGTAATAATGGAGAGAGAAAATGATAGTTTTTTAAAGTTTCAAAAATACCCTTGACCCCCTAAAGACACGTGGCATACTAAGTATGTCACATGAGCATCTATATAGTTATGGTTTAACGATATTTTCTTAACTTCTCTTAATATACAATTAAGTTAAGATTTATATAATATAAGTAATAGTTACAAAGGCGTAGTATAAAATATTTGATTTCAACAATAATAAATTATTTTTGAAATTTGTACATATTTTATATTTAATATTTCTCGTCATCCGTATAGTAAACTAGTTGTTTAACTAGTATAATATAAACCATTATTAGTATAAGAAAATAATCTATGATATTAAAATCATACAAGTAAGATGATATTACATGACCCATATTATTAATAAAATGATGTATGTATAGTTTAGTGATGTTATTCTTTATTCATTTAAATAGACTTAAGTAATATTAAGATTGTACATTATTTTTTTGAAATTAACGTATAAAGATAGCTATACATTTAATATTGGTGTTAATAACTTGATATAACTTCTTAAAAAGAATCTTGACTTTATTACGGAAGATTAGGGAGCATTAATTTGACCACAAGATTATGGAAAAAAATTATGTTACAATAATTTCCGGAGATTGCGTGAGATTTCTACACGTGGCGTAAGGCTATTGACTCAACTATGGAAAAGTCATAAATCATTATATATATTTTATTTTATATGTATAAAATGCGCCTGTCACGCTAGTTTACGCCTCGTCTTCTTCATTGAACTAACCTCACTCACTATTCACTGAACCACAAATCACCTCAAAATCACGATATGGAGAAGGGGAGTTACGGGTTCCAACAATATTCTCGTATTTCTCTGTTAGGGTTTCTTTGTGCTATCTTATGGTTTTGCTTATTAATCTTCAATTACGGAGTTCCTGAAGCTAAAATCATCCGTAGCAACATGAATTCCAATTTAAACGAACCTAGGGTTCCTGAAATTATTAATTTTGAAGCTGAGGATTCAGAATCTCATTCTGAAAACCCTAAAGTATTCCCTTTTATGAAGGCCATGAAAACCGTAGAAAACAAGAGTGATCCATGTGGTGGCAGGTACGTTTATATTCATGATCTTCCTTCACGATTCAACGAAGATTTGGTGAAGGAATGTGCGAGTATTAACAAATGGTTAGCAATGTGTAAATTCACCATGAACGGTGGGTTTGGACCTCCATTAAACAACACTGATCAAAGTGTGTTTTCAGGTATTAATGGATGGTATGCCACAAATCACTTCAATCTTGAAGTCATCTTTCACAACAGAATAAAACATTATGAATGCTTGACTGAAGATTCATCAATGGCTGCCGCGATCTTCGTTCCGTTTTACCCAGGGTTTGATGCTGCAAGATATCTTTGGGGGTATAATGTATCTGTAAGAGATGCTACTTCTCTAGAACTTGTTAATTGGTTGCAGAGAACAGAGGAATGGAAGATTATGAATGGAAAAGATCATTTTCTTGTTGGTGGTAGACCCACTTGGGATTTCAGAAGATCTTCAGATGAAGAGACCAATTGGGGTAACAAGTTTTTGTTCTTACCAGCTGCTAAAAACATGTCGATTCTTCTTATCGAATCAAACCCATTCAGTTTAAACGATTTCGCAATTCCATATCCAACTTACTTCCATCCATCCAAAGATTCTGATGTTTTCGATTGGCAAGATCGGGTGAGGAAAACAGAGCGAAAATGGCTGTTTTGCTTCGCGGGTGCCCCGCGACCCGGCGACCCGAATTCGATCAGGAGTCTTTTAATCGATCAGTGCAAGAATTCGAGCTTCGGGAAGCTTCTAGAATGCGGGTCTGATGAAAGTAAGTGCCATTCACCGAGTAATGTTCTGAAAATGTTTCAAAGCTCTGTTTTTTGCTTACAACCTCAAGGCGATTCAGCTACACGAAGATCGGCTTTTGATTCGATCTTGGCAGGTTGTATTCCCGTGTTCTTTCATCCAGGTTCTTTCTACACACAATACACTTGGCATCTCCCACCAAACTATGCGAATTATTCGGTTTTTATATCTGAGGATGACATTCGAAAGAATGTAAGTATAGAACAAGTTCTTAGACAGATTGATTCCAAGAAGATCAAGAAGTTGAGGGAGGTGGTCATAAGTTTGATTCCTAAATTGATTTATGCTGATCCTTATTCCAAATTGGAGACTTTGGAAGATGCATTTGATATATCTTTGAAAGCAATTATCCAGAAAGTTACAAAATTGAGACAGGATACGATTGATGATCTAACGAATGATGATCTCAGTGAAGAAGCTAGTTGGAAGTATGCGTTATTAGACCAAGGTGACTATTTGGGAGTTCGGAAATGGGATCCGTTCTTCTCGAAACCATAACCGATCGAGTCGAATAATAGATCGATCAGTCACGCAGATTATTCGATTAAGTAGCAAAAACATCAAGCTTGACTAACTTGAATGGAGGTATAAGTGCTTGGTTCTGTATGCTCATTGTGTTCTTGATTTATGAAGCAAATTTGTAGTAGTTTTGGCTGAAAATATAGATGATTCTTGATTTCTAAACATAACTAAAATAATCGGTGGGGTGTAGCTATTTGGATTCTTAAAAATCTAAACTGATCATGTGATGTAGTGAGTGTGTTACCTTATTCAAAACTATAATTATTTATATTTTGATACGTGAGAGGAAGGGATCCAAATAATAGCATCATTACAGGTATTTTAATCTTTCTCTCACTCTCTAATTTATTTTACAAAATGAAGCCTTAAATTGTATGAAGATCTTAACATTTATATTTTGATGTAGCAAATAATTTTTTAAGTGACAGTCCCCATACTTATATCTCGTTCCCGACGCCAAAGACATTAAAAGGTTCATTAATGTCACGAATAACTATGTTTCTTTATTTTTTTAATATATATTATATATCTAATACTTTTTATTCCTATTTTATCTTTCTACCTATTTAATATTTGATATATGTAATGCACTAATTCACTTTTCCTATATTATCCCTTGATTTTGATAATTGTTTTGATTAAGTGAGTAGAAAAGATAAGTAGAAACAAAAAATAGAAGGATAAATATGTAAGTTTGTAGGGTTTCAACTCAAAACCAATTGGTTATGAGAGTAGTAGCCCAAAACTCTTATAAAGCTCATTACAAAGTCACTTTCGGTCCTATGTGGGACATTACTCAACACGCCCCTTCACGTGTGGTGTTCTTTTTTTTCTCTCACGCCTAACACGTTGATATTTATGGGTCACATGGATACTTATTAGTCATGTGGAGTGGGTGAACTTTGCTCTGGTACCATGTAAGTTTGTGAGGTTTTAACTCAAAACCAATTGATTATGAGAGGAGTAGCCCAAGACTTTTATAAAGCTCATTACAAAATCACTCTCGATCCTATATGAGACATTACTCAACAAAATCATTTCTATTTTCTTAATAACCATTTGCTAAGTTTACCTCACCTTTCAGGTCGTTCTAAGGGGCGTGCCTTAGTGAAATCGCTAATTAAAATGCTCTCTAAAAGTAGAACACTTGTAGCGACATACTTTATATGGTCGCTAAAAGTTTAGTTACTTTCCTAATTGTGTCGCTACAAATTGTTGTTGTGATTCGTCTCTCATCATATTTGTCCACAATATATACTAGTTGATGTTGATAAATAATCTTGCGACTTTGTACAAAAGTCAGTGTTTGTTGTTTATTTACATGTCAGTATCCAACCAGGCCGCTAATGACGTCACAACTTTGAATAACAAATTTATCAAAACTCGCTACAAGTTTACAAAGATTCACAATATAAGTCACTAATTATCAATAATAGAGTTGTGTTCAATAAAATCTATATAAAAATTATTTGGTCCGGTTTTACATCCGGATTTTTAGTTATAATACTTGGATTTAACAATGTAAAATATTACGTTGTCAACAAAACATTTAATGAAGTTGTTTACGACATAAAGTAATAATAGTTATTGCTATCCGAGAACTAAGCAAACAGAGTCATGACTAATCTCTACATCACTATTATTACTGTCAAATTTACTGCAACTACGTATTATTATTCTAAAATAATTTTATTAGTTGGAAAAAATAAAATAAAAGAAGTTGTTGCCGAGCTTGTCTCTGAAATGACGAGTCAAATAAAAATCAGGGGATAACTAAACACCCCTAGTAGTAATCATCAAATGATATCCATGATATAAGGCTATCCGTTATACTCTCCGTTTCCCCTTTCCTTACACACTGCCATATCAGCGCCACATCATTTTTCCTTCCCTTCCCTTTCCCTTACCCACTACAAGCGTTATACTCCCCACTTCCCCTTTCCCTTTCATTTTCACTTTAAAAAAGAAAAGAAAAAAGAATGTTAAAATCTGATTGGTTGAATGTGGGGGTGGGGGGGTGGGTTTTGGCGGCCAAGTCTCACAACCCGATTTCTCTCCTACCAGGCGAGTAGGCACCACCCGAGGTGGTGTTCCTGGGTGAACTCGCAGCCAACTCGCCCGGCGAGTAGGCACCACAACGGATAACCTAACCAAATGATAACTAGTCATGAGGTACTCGTTATAACATTAATATATCTATCAATTGGCAAAATAGGAAGTTATATTATCGTGATATTTTCAAGGGAATATGTGTCTTTTTATCCATTTATCGTTATTTTATCTTATCAGCAAAAACTCGCGATAAATAGCTCATACGAGATCTTGAGGAGTTTTAAGAATTAAGGGACGAAAGTTCGAGATATTTGACTACGACCACGTTTGAAGATGGTAGGCCTGCTCGGAGGTTGCAGCCATGTCCGAGAATGCTAGATTTGGAGGAGAGGTAGTGTCGTTCGAGATTTGTAAGGTGCCGACGAATCTTGGCAAGGCCGTGGCGTCGAATCAAGGCAGTGTTAGTAGAAGCAATCGTGGGTGGGAGAGGGTGTGAGTGTGTGATGGGTGGTGGGTGTTATCGGATGGCATGGGAGAGAAAGGGAGGACGAGGGTGTGTGCGTATGTGAGAGAGAGAGAGAGAGTGTGTGTGTGTGTGTCTATGTGAGGGAGGAATTGATAGAATCCTAGCCGGAGAGGTGGCGTTGTGGCCGGGAGGGTCACCGGTGCGGCGGTACTAAATGGCAAGGATGATGATGGTGGTGGTAAATGTTAATAGGTTAGTATATATTTTCATAGTTATATGAGAGAGAAGGGAGGAAAGAGGGAGAGGGGTAACCGGAGTACTGAAAAGATGAAGCATGGGAAAGAGAGAAGCATGGGAACAAATGAAAGATGGATTTTTTTGACTATTCTGCTTTTTTATGTTAATAATTAAAAACATTTTAACATTTTATTTTAAAATAAAGAAAATAATTGACACCTAAAATAAAATGTTTAGTTTGATGAGAAAAGAACCATTTTTTTAAAAATTTAAATATATATAGAAAAAAAAGTTGACAATCTGTGTAAAGTTATTTAAGATTTTTATATATCCGAACATGATAATTATATAATGACATAATACTAATATAAGTGTCGAATGATATCTAATTTGAGTGATTTCAATTCTTCTAAAATTTAATCTAATGATATAAAATCTAAAAATCCATTCATCTTAACTTTTAAAATAAAAAGTGTGTTACGATTTACGAATATTATTTTGTTATGTAAAAGGATTGTTATTTCTATTAATGATTTAAATATTATATGGTTAATTTATTTTTATATATCTATAGAGAAAAATGTATTCATAGTATACAAATATGGAGAATGATAGGTTGTGGTTAAAAGTTAAAATATATGATTCTTGGCTTTTTTAAATGGTAATTATATTCATGTATGGAAAGTTAAATATAATTTAAAGGCCTAAGATGTGTTTTTTTATAGTTTTAGTCATCGTTATCCTCAAACTACTTACAAGTGAACTTTGAGAAAAATGTTATTGATTTCAAGTTTAATATATTGATATTGTATTAAAGAAAAAAAATACACGCGTACGACTGTCCTGCATTACAAAAAAATCAACATGTAAAGATCAAATTCGTTAGACATAATAATGTGTAAACTCTGATAAATATTGATTTCTTAGTTTTTGAATAATAAATGTTTTATCATAAAAAAATTACTAGAAATATTATCATTAGTAAATAGGACCAACATAAAAGATTTTAATTAACATGAAGCTATTAAAGGTATAAGAATATAATTTATGAGTCAAGATTAGGATGACATGAGATATGTATTTTAAAAAATAAACACTAATTAAATATTAGTCCAAGAAAAATCGAAGAAATTTGTTATAAAAAGCTAAGGGGGTGTTTGGTTGGAGGGAATTGGAGGGATTTCATGGGAATGAGATTTCAAATCCCATGAAATGTGATGTTTGGTTTGCAAAAGAGAGTAAGGATTTCAATTCCTAGGATTGTTTGAAATCCCTTGGATGAGGGATTTCTAAATCCTCCCACCCCCCATGGTATTCTGAAATCCCTCATGTGAGGTATTCTCTCCGGCGACCATCCGGTGACCTCCGGCGAATATTCCGGCGAATAACCTAGTTGCATCACCCACTGTCCTCGTCGCCCACCGTCCATCGAGAAACCCCCACTGTCCCCGTCGCCGTCACCATCACCATTGACCTCTTCCTTCGAGAAACCCTAGTTGCATCGACGTCGATCTCTTCCTTCGCAAACCCTAGTCGCTGTCGACCTCTTCCTTCGCAAACCCTAGTCGCATCGTCGTTGCCTTCGCCATCGAAGAAACCCTAGCTACAGTCTCGGTCGAAGAAACCCGTAGCCGCCGTCTTCTTCGTCTTCTCCGTCTTTGCCTTCGATTCAAACAGAAACCCTAGCCGCCATCTTCTTCGTCTTCTCCGTCTTTGCCTTCGATTCAAACAGAAACCCTAGCCACCGTCTTCTCCGTCAAACACTGCCGCCGTTGTTCTATTCTTCGTTGTTGATGGTGGCAATAGTCGCCGGCGTTGTTCGCCTTCGTCGTACACCGTCGTTCCCGTTGTTCACCTTCGCCGGAAAACAAAAGATGGTGACAACAGATGTCGTGGTTGGTGGTGGGGACTGAGGTGGTGGCCGGCGGTTTGGTGTTGGTTTTAAAGGGTTTGTGTTGGTGAGGTGAACCAAACAAGGGAATGGGATTTTGAATCCCACCAAATGCATTCCCACCAAATGCAAATCCCATGCATAAATCCCAATCCCACCAAAAACAATACTTGAACCAAACGCCCCCTAAGAGTTCGACATCTAAGTTCTAAGTTTATTTTAAAATTTTAATAGTGATTACAATTATTTTACTTATTTATTACTTCTAAAATGACATTTGTGTTTTTTTAATGGTATAACACATAAATTAATCTATTCCTAAATCTACTCTTTTTATTTATAACGGGACTTGAACTCATGATCTCATTGCCTATGGAGAACATTGAAACACCTTCAAACACCTTGATACCGCCAGACTACAAGACCTTTGATATTTATATATAAAAGTAAGACATTTTTTGATATAATTATAATATACATTTTCTATCCCGGCGCAACACGCGGACCTTTGAATACCTCGTTGCAATCATTTTAATATTCAAATGTCAAATGTGGCATGAAATTAAATCCAACTACAAAGGTAAAAAGGCATAGCAATATTCAAGATATTTACAAATATCTATGCGGCTATGCGCCTATGCCGCCTTAAAGTCTAGGATTTTTTTGTACTGCAACTGTTTGTTAGACAGTAGGTTCATACATATGTTTTTATAGAAATAAATTGATATTATAAATATAAAAAAATTTATAAAATTAGTGGACGTCACTTCCATAAATAAATTACAAAATACATGTGGATTTATAGCAAACTTTTAATGAAATTTGAGTTGTTTTACATTTTTCTAAATTGTAAATTTATCACATGGCTTCATGTGTAAAACACACAAGAGAGATAATTAAATTAACTTGCAGATTATTACATAAAAGGCCATGTGTGTTAAACTTTTCAAGATAAAGAACTCTTGGCTTGATTTTATCAATCTTGGGTGGCCTTATTAATTAATTCTAAACATATTTTGAAGTGGAATTTTTTGACATTATTTGAAATCTTATAAGAGTTGAAAATAATCTGGTTAATAGTAATCTGATATGAAAATAAGTTAAGTCAGTAATGAGAGAACACAAAAATGATAAAAAAAAACAATATAAGTTAGATTTAGCTCAACATAAAAATGCGAAAACAAACATGTTTAACCCAATTTAATTCATTATAATTATTAATTCAACTTAAAAATTATAAAAATAAAACCAAATTTTTTTCTATGTTTTGGAGTGAATATACGAAACGTGAAATAGTGAATATTGTATGGCATGGAATAATCTCCGGAGAGGATCGCGTCTTTTTCTATACACGTGGCACATAACTACAGGCTACCGACACAACTATGAGAATATATCACTGAAAAAGTCATAAATCGCCATCTGCATACATGCGCCTATCACGCTAACTTACGCTTCGTCTCCTTCATTGGACTACCCCCACTATTCACAGCACAACTCATTACCTCAAAATCACACAGAGTCAGCTACTCCCTCTCACTCTCTACAATTCATCCCCCAAATCATCCAACCATCATCCCTCTTCTTAACTCATTCGGTTTGAACTATATTAACTCGATTTTGTAGTATTAGTCGATCAAATTTGACCTTAATTGTCACTCATTCTCTAATTTCATTTACATTCATCATGAGTCATGTTTCAGTTATCTGTTTAATCGAATGATAACAAGTCGCCGATAATGGAGAAGGGGAGTTACGTGTTTCAGCAGTCTCGTGTTTGGGTATTAGGATTAACTTGTGCTCTGTTTTGGATTTTCCTATCGTACTTTCATTCTGGGATATTTGAAGGTACATCTTTCTGGAGCACGAATCTGCAGATAAACCCCAGTTTAAATCAATCTAGGGTTTCTGAGTCCATACCAGTTATTTCACGATCTGAAAACTTAGATAACCCTAGAGTGTTCCCTTTTATGAAGGCAATGAGAACCGCAGACAACAAGAGCGATCCATGCGGTGGGAGGTACGTTTATGTTCATGATCTTCCGTCACGATTCAATGAAGATATGATGAAGGAATGTGGGAGTATTAACAAATGGTTTGATATGTGTAAATTCACTACAAATTGCGGGCTTGGACCGCCATTAAACAACACCGAAGGTGTGTTTTCAGATAATGGATGGTATGCCACAAATCAATTTACAGTTGATGTCATCTTTTACAACCGAATGAAACAGTATGAATGCTTGACCAACGATTCATCAATGGCTGCCGCCATTTTCATCCCGTTTTATGCAGGGTTTGATGCTGCAAGGTATCTTTGGGGTTATAATATTTCTGTAAGAGATTCTGCTTCTCTTGATCTTGTCGATTGGTTACAGAAAAGAGACGAATGGAAGATCATGAATGGAAAAGATCATTTTCTTGTTGGTGGCAGAATCACCTGGGATTTCAGAAGATTAACAGATGAAGAAACCGATTGGGGGAATAAATTCTTGTTCTTGCCAGCTTCAAGAAACATGTCTGTTCTTCTTATAGAATCAAGCCCATGGAATTCAAACGATTTCGCGATTCCATACCCAACTTACTTCCACCCATCTAAAGATTCTGATGTTTTCAATTGGCAAGATCGGATGATGAAACTCGAGAGGAAATGGCTGTTCTGTTTTGCAGGTGCTCCACGACCCGATAACCCCAAATCAATCAGGAGTCTTTTAATCGATCAGTGCAAGAATTCGAGCTTCGGAAAGCTTCTAGAATGCGGGTCTGGTGAAAGCAAGTGTCATTCACCGAGTAATGTTCTGAAAATGTTTCAAAGCTCTGTTTTCTGCTTACAACCTCAAGGTGATTCTTATACACGAAGATCGGCTTTTGATTCGATCTTGGCGGGTTGTATTCCCGTGTTCTTTCATCCGGGTTCTTTCTACACTCAATACACTTGGCATCTCCCTCCAAACTATGAGAATTATTCGGTTTTTATACCCGAGGATGACATTAGAAAGAATGTAAGTATAGAACAAGTTCTTAGACAGATTGATCCTAAGAAGATCAAGAAGATGAGGAAGGTGGTTGTAGGTTTGATCCCTCGATTGATTTATGCAGATCCTCGATCCAAATTGGAGACTTTGAAAGACGCTTTTGATGTATCGGTGGAGGCGATTATAAAGAAGGTGGCGAAATTGAGACGAGATATGATCGATGGGCGTACGAATGATGATTTTATTGAAGAACTTAGCTGGAAGTACGCGTTGCTGGAAGAAGGTGAGTATGTGGGCGTTCACGAATGGGATCGGTTTTTCTCAAAACCAAAATTGAATAGCGGTAATGAAAATTCAGACAGTGTTTCAGCAGACGTGACAAAGAACTCGATGATCATCGAGAAAAAAGAGTAGACCCGATTAGCTCGAATTGATGTATAATTGATTGGTTTATCATATCGTTGTTGGCCATGAAAACACCTTTATAGTCGGTCGTTTATGGGTTAGGATTCTCTCATGTTGGAGTCAAACATGATTCATCATGTTCTGTCACAAACATGAGAGTGGGTCCCTTATATTAATAAAGAATGGGTCCCCTATGTAGGGCCTACTCTCATGTTTGTGAGAGAACATGATACTCATGTTTGACTACAACATGAGATGATCCTAACCCGTCGTTTATATACATACGAGTTATGACTTCCGATTCGAGGTCGGAGCAATTGGTTTGGCAAGTTTGACGATGTAGATCACGAGTCAACGTTTTAGGGGCAATCACGAGTTCACGCATCGCACCAAAGGCGTGTGGAAATTGGCTTTCAACAACCTCTAATCGATATTCGAAACTTGGGTTTTTTTTAAATTAAAAAACACGCAATAATATTTTGTTATTTCTCTTCATTTATATTTTATTCAAACTTGGGCTTGGTGTACTTGGTCAATTCATCCAACATGACTTTGTGTTTTATAACGATTATTTCATTTGTGTCATGGCTCATGGGGATGGCATTATGACGGGTATATTAAATGTGTTTTATAGAAAATAAAGTAAGATGATGATGATAGTGAAAACATTCGTTATCGACTTATCGTAAGAGTACAGTGTTAAATTAGTGATGATAATATGATAATAATAATAGTTATTACTTCGTGTTAATTTGTTAGTATTATTTATAGGATGATCTTATTGAGAAAAGTAAAGTTTGTTAAAATAATAGGTAATAAAAAATAAAGGAGAATGTTAACAACAATCCTTAAGCCTATGGATAATAATAAAAAAAGAAAATATTAGTTTTTAAAAGGGTTATATGCACCAAAATGTAACGAAGTATGCGCGGTTTAATATTGTATGTAATAAACTAATTTTTTTTGCGATTAATACAATGAACTACCCATTTTTTACATTGTGTGTAATTTTGAACTGCAAAGCAGGTAAATGATGACGTG
Source organism: Pulicaria dysenterica (assembly GCA_947179395.2). NCBI lineage: Eukaryota > Viridiplantae > Streptophyta > Magnoliopsida > Asterales > Asteraceae > Pulicaria > Pulicaria dysenterica. The sequence goes on along the minus strand of OX359292.1, from coordinate 73,101,890 downwards.
GAACAGGTAATTTATTATTTTATTTTTTCTTTTCTAAAATAATGCACAAGTGTTATTTGCTTGCTGATGTGTCATTATTATATTTATTATTATATTATTAATAATATTACTTACTATTATTATTATTTGTTTTATTATTTTTTTTTATTTTTTTTTATTATTTGTTTAGTTCTATCATCTTCATCATCTTACTACTACCACCACCATCAGCTACTTCATCTGCCACCACCGCCACCTCCATTTTGAACCACCACCACTGCAAGATCAAATCTGAGATCAAAACTAAAACTCAGATCAAAACAAACAAGATCAACACCAAACTCAGATAAAAAAAGATCGAAGCCCAAACTCAGATATGTGAAAACGATGATGGTGTATGAAAACCCTCGAAGGATAAGGCCACCACCAAGAACCCTCAAACTCGAGCTCAGATCTGTGAAAACCCTCAAACTCAGATCTGTGTAAACCCTCAAACGACAATGGCGTATGAAAACCCTAACCACCATCAGCCACCACCATCAAATCGAAGTCTGATATATCGAAGCAGTGGTGGTGACAGCCTAAATCGAGCAAAACCCTAAATCAAATGCGGCGGTGGTTGTAGTTGAGGTTGGAAACAGATCGAAGAAAACCCTAAACAAAGAACAAAACCGATCACCTCCACCATCTGAAAACAGATCTGAATGTCAGTAGTAAACAAGAAAACTTAACTCAAAGAAAACCCTAAGCAAAGAACAAAAAACCCTAAATCAAAGTCTTAGGCTAGCGGTGGTCGACGGTGATAACAAAAAACCCTAAGTCGAAGGATGAGGCTAGCGGCGGGGGTCGTTAGCGGCGGTAAGAACAGAAAACCCTATATCGATTTATGGATGAAGACGGAGGTTGAACAAATCACAAATCCAAGTATGTGCTTGAACAAATCTGAGCCGCTAGTGCTCGAAGACATGGGCGATGGCAGCTGGTGGTCGAAGACGGCGACGGCGGCGTCGGCGGTGGTTGAAGACCAAGCACGTGGTCGGTGTTGGGTGTTTGGTGCTTGCGAAGATGCATCTGAAGATGGTGTTTGGTGTTTATAATAATAATAATAATAATAATAATAATAATAATAATAATAATAATAACAATAATAAGCATAGTTCATTACATTTGGTCTATGTGGTGGATGAGTAATACGTGGAATCCTATGTGGATTGCCACATGAGCATAGTTTATTACATTTTGGTCTAGGATGACCGGTAACCTATAATCAAAGGTTAAAATTACACAAAATGTAAAAAATGGGTAGTTCATTGTATTAATTGCAAAAAAAATTAGTTTATTACATACAATATTAAACCGCGCATACCTCGTTACATTTCGGTGCATATAACCCTTTTTAAAAATGATAATCACAAGTTATGTTATCATAATAAACTTTCTATAATTTATATAGTTAGCTTTTAATTAATTATCAACTTCCATACATACAACAAGATTGTTATTATAAAAACTAAAAATTAACATTTATTTTATTCTTACTATAAAATGTATGTGGTCCATGTCCAAAATTCTCCATACATATGTGATAAAAAAACGGATGGTGAAGTTTGAAAAGGCATCCAAATTAGATTTCCTTTTGTACTTTGTAGAAGAGGTACAATAATTATTAAGGCTACAAGGTATTTTATTTTATTTTTTGCAGTTGATGTACGAGGAAATGAATTCTTTTTTATCAAAAAAACGGAGTGGTCACCCTCTATCACACCCATCACACCGCCACATCAGCTTTTCACTCTTATCACTCACCCTATCACACAGACCTGTAATGATCACTTATCACCACATCAAATTTTAGGACCCACATAATAACCTAAAAAAATACAAAATTATTAACAAAAAGAAAAAGGAAAAGAGTACAACTTTTTATGAAAAATGTACAAGTTGGTAGACCTTTTGATAGATAATTAAATTGAGGAGTGTGTGGGACCCATGCATTTATTTATCCACGCCTATATCTCAGCCGTGGAATGCTTCACCTAGAGTCCAATTCACATGTTGCTGGAGTGGAATAATTAATTTACCACGGCGCCATTGAAGGTATCACTTGGCTTTTCACCTTCCACTCCAAATACTCTAAGTGCAAACCAAGTGGATTGAGGTGAATATAAGACTGGCTGTACCGATTGGGGACTTGGGGTGCATTTTAATAAGGTTTTTTAAATACAGTTTTCTACTGTTGCACATTTGTATAATAGGGAAGGTTCATTCGAGAACCGTTAATACCGCGAGAACCGGGACACCAATCTCAGTTGTTCCATGGATATGGAAAGTTCATGGATGGAGAGTGTGAAGGGATAGAGTATGGCATGATGCATGTAAGGAATTAATGGGTGGATAATGACATTAAAGGAGGGGGAATTGGACGGCTCAGATTGGTTCTTCCGGTTCTCGCACTAAGAATTGTTCTCAAATGAACTTCTTCCTATAGAAATATATGTACGTGTGTATATGTATAGATGTGCCAAATTTTTTTCGGTATAAATGTAGATATGTATACGTGCAGATAGATGCTATAATACCCCGATAAATATAAACACACACACACACACACACACACACACACACACACACACATATATATATATATATATATATATATATATATATGAAAAAGTTTATGCGAGAACCGCGAGAACCAATCTGAGCCGTCCAATTTCTCCTCTTTCAATGTCATTGCCCACCCATGAATTCCTCACAAGCACCCTGACACACTCAATCGCTCCACGCTCACCATCCATGAAACTTTCCATATCCAAGGAACGGGCGAGATTGGTTCTCGCAGTTCTCGCACTAACAACGGTTCTCGCATGAACCATCCCCTATATATATATATATATAGACACACACACACACACACACACAAATATATATATATATATATATATATATATATATATATATATATATATATATATATATATATATATATATATATATATATATATATATGGGATGGTTCATTCGAGAACCGTTGTTAGCACGAGAACCAATCTCAGCCGTTCCTTGGATATGGGAAGTTAAACGGATGGAGAGCGTGAAGGGATAGAGTGTGGCAGTGTGCATGTGAGGAATTCATGAGTGGGCAATGACATTGAAGGAGGGGGAATTGGACGGCTCAGATTGGTTCTCGCGGTTCTCGCACTAAGAATGGTTTTCGCATGAAAATTTTCCTATATATATACTAGCATTGCACCCGCGCAGTGCGGCGACGGCGATAATAGTTTGTGTTTGATAACATGCTTGATTTAAAAAGTAGGGTATGGTATGTGTGAAATGCAGTGTTAGTCAACATATCCATGTTTTTTCTCCTTTTTTTGATTTCCTTACTTTTTTTATAATTAACCATTTTATTAATTGTTAAAATAGTTTTTGAAATCAATTAAAAAGTATTATTATTAAATAATTAGAGAAAAAGATACTATCGACTTAAAATTGTATTGATGTAAGTAATTTAGCCAAAATTAGATAAATTAAATAGTTGTTATAATGTTTAATTATTTATTAAAGTAGTTGCCTTAAACTAGTAGAGATAATTAAGGGAATGATTGAAGGCTATTGCTTTAAGTGTTTGTATATTAAGCATTAAAACTTGCACTACTTAAAATTAAGTAGTCTTAAAAATTTTAAGAGAGAGAAAGTTAAATGTTTTATAATGTAGTGTATATATATATATATATATATATATATATATATATATATATATATATATATATATTATAGGGGAGGGTTCATGCGAGAACCGTGAGAACCAATCTCGGGCGTTCCTTGGATATGGAAATTCATGGATGGAGAGCGTTGAGGGATAGAGTGTGGTAGGGTGCATGTAAGGAATTCATGGGTGGACAATGACATTGAAGAAGGAGAAATTGAACGGCTCAGATTGATTCTCGCGATTCTCGCATTAAGAATGGTTTTCGCATTAGCTTTTTCCTATATATATTAACTAGCTAAGCGACCCGTGTATCAACACGAGATTATATAAGTTAATTTAAAATTTATATAGTTTTAAAGAGTCATAATACGTATAGTAAAAATAATTACAAAACATAGATAGAAAAATAAAATCTCGTAAGAAAATAAAAAATGAATAACCGTTACAGAATTTTGATATCTATACATAAGATTGTCATTAAATTTTCTGTAAAATTTCTTTATGAACAACATTCATGGTTTTATTAGTATGGTTTCCTTCATCATCGCAAATTAAAACTTTTAACCAATCCTTACTCTTCACTCGAGAAACCGTCACATATAACTATCCATGAGTAAAAACGTGTATTTTTAATAATTTTTATAAATACTCTTTATAAGAAATATAAAGTTACATTACACGTGTAAAAGTTTTTAGTATAATATTAATGTGTTTATCGTGATAGAGCTTTATTCCGATATTGTAAAGACATAACTATAATATTATTGTCGATGTTATAATATCAAGTGCTTTAAATACATTTTTATTAGCCAATTATATATTTGAATATTTGAAATTGTAAACTAACTCTATTAAAAGTTAAATAATGATGACATTCATTTAAGTATACGCAAATTAGATCGCATAAAAATAAGATTCTAACATAGAATATATTATGTCTATACATACGTAAATCACTTAAGTGTAATTTATTGTTCAATTAAATATAATTGAAAATACGAGATCTCACTGAATTCAAATATCCATGTAATAATAACTTTTATTTTATGTATCAAGGTATTAGTTAAAAAATAAGAAAACTTAGACAATTACTATTTTTATATAAAATTTCAAGTTGTATGTGTAGTTACAAAACTCACTATCATGACAGTTGTTTCACTTGTCTTCGTGGACTGCTCTCAACAGCGAGAGAGAAAGGGAGCAACGTCCCTTCCGAATCGGTCACCACTACTCCCTGTTGATTCGGTAATCACTCCCCTGTACCTTCAACAAACTCGTTTATATATACACCCTATGCACATTCTTTTCTTCAATTCAGAAACCAAGAACGAGTGGCAGTACAGCGAAGAGCGGAGGTCGATTAAGGACTGAAACTACGTTTAAGGGTTGAGAGCAGTGTTTTCGTTCATAGTCAGCAACCATTTAAGGTTAGTACTTGCTATCTTCTTCGATTGTAGTTTATGAACAACCGAAATGAAACCAAGTTCTCACCTCTATGACTTAATAATCAATCTGTACGTACCCTATTGAAATCGAATCTGCCATATGCTATCTGATACATCTGTTCAATTTTATAGTTGAATTGGTTCTGTTATTCGAGGCTTCTAACTTGTTCAACTGTATTAACCCCTAATTGAATCGATTATGAGCTACATTAACACCAAGTTCTCATCATTTTGACCTGCAATTAGGCAATATATCGATCTGTAGATACTAAATCAATTCTGTCATCTGTCAACTGATACATTTGAGTTTATACATCTGTTCAAGTTCGTAGTTATATGGTTCTGTCCACTGATGCTCCTGATTTTTGATTGAATCAACAATGAATTTCGGTAGATTAAGTTGCTAATTTGTATTATTATAAAACTTGTATCCTATTAAATTCAATATTAAAATTGTTATTATTAAAACATTAATTTATGTTTTTGTATTTTTAGACATTAATTAGTTAACGTTTCTGATATCCTATATTCTCAGCAAGTTAAAGCCTTCTATAAATTGAAATAATTATTGGAAATTAAGTATCTCTTTGTTTCGTAGAATTTGAAAAAATTAACTTGATTTAATCATCTAATCCATATATACAATGGAAATTTCATTACTTGAGGAAATATAAACATTTCAAAAATAGGTTTACTAAATGTAATACAACACATAAATCTATTTTAATTCATATTCCTTTATATTTTCCGAAATAAACGGGACCTTAGTGTTTCAAATTTGGACAGCATGTTAATCATTAACTTCAATTTTTTAAGGAAAAACTACAAACTACACCTTTATTTAGCTACTACCTTATTGCTAAAACAAATATATTATATACTAATTTGACATTTATATAGATTAAGTTAAACACTTTTATCTAAATATTATAATTTTTTAATTCTAATGAATTAAACAAAAAATTTTACGTAAAAAGCCCTGTGGGGCTAATGATTGGATTTGAAAATGAGGCGTATTGGGCTTTGACTATTTAAAATTTGGCAAATAAATAAATCGTATCGCATGATCTCTAGAGATGGGTAAAATGGGTCCTGGATCACAGCCGATCCGGTCCGGACCTAGTCGGTCTCGGGCCGGTCTGGTCCTCGGCGGACCGGTCTTCGCGTAAGACCATTTCGATAAATTCGGTCTTCGGGCGGTCCTAGACCACTTCCGGACCGGTCCAAGTCCGGACCAGTCCGACTTCGGTCCTGGACCGGTCCGTTTTTCTTTCGGGTATTTTCCGGTTCGGTTTAGACATTTCCGGGTTTTTTTTAGTTTCGGTTTAACATTTTCCGGTTTTCGGTTCGTTTTTTTGTTTGAAAAAAAAGTGACTTGTTAATTTAAAAAAAATTTGCAAGTTATAAACTATAAAGTATAAACATATATAATTGCAAGTTAATAAAAACATATAAATAACATTGCGATACAATTACGAAATAAAATTACATATTGTTGAAACTTGAATTATTTTTTTAACAAGAAAAGGGAACTCTAGCAATGGAGCTTCGGCATGGCCATCACCCCAAGTTAGAGACCCGCGTTCAAATTGCTAGATCATTCACCCGCCATTTTTAATAATCTTGAAGCAAATCGAAATATTATATAGAACACTTGTATTATATAGAACACTTGAAGCAAATCCTTGAAATATAAACTTGAGTTCTTGAAAAATAAAACTTGAAATATCAAGAATGAGAGAATGAGAGAATTAGAGAATGAAAGAATGTGAGAAAGAGAGGTGCAAGAAATAAGTCTTCAAATGGGGGTATTTATAGGGGAAAATTGGAAATTTTTTTTGAAAAAATAGCCGTTGGGACCGGTTTGGACCGATTTAGAGCCGTTAAGTTCAAAAATCAAACCGTTGAGCCTTGGACCGGTTTGGACCGAGTTTGGACCGGTTCGGTCCGGACCGGTTCACGGACCGTTTTGGACTGGTTTTGCTCTTGGACCGTTTCGGACCGTTTCTCTCTCCCGTGGTCTTGAACCGGCTCGGCCCATGCAGTCTTCGTTGGACCGGTCCGGTCGGTCCTAAAAGTCCATCTCTTGTCCTCATCCCATCTCCCGTGCGACGTGATTCTCAGTCAATTCTGTGTTCAAAAGTCAAAATCATTGACTTCAATTTAACGACTCTTCCTACTCACGAGCCTTCCATGTCGGAACATAACACAGCCGCCTACCCCCCTTTATCACCTCCTCTTCATTTGGTCTCCGGCGACCGCACCAGTTTCCCCACAAATTATAAATGCGAGTCATGAGCTTTTTGTGAAAGTTTCAACCAATCGTGATGTGCAAGCAATCCAATTAATTCTACAAGGTTCTATTTGATTATATACTGTCTCCAAGTAGTCAATTCGGTGTTATTTGTGTTAGGTTTTATCTGATTTTGTCAATTTTTTTGAATATCAAGCCCCTTGCCCTTGAATCTCTGTTTCTTTCAACTTAGGGGGTTTTCAACAAATCGCGATCAAATTCAATAGAGGTGTTGAATTTGAATCTATCTTGGCCCCAACTATTCAATTGTGTTTATCTTCTTTCTTATTTGATTTGGGGTTTTCTCTAATTTTTTCAGTTCTGAAAAAGTTAAGCTTCTTGATTTATCTAATCTTCGATATGGGGGGTTTGGCGATTAAAGATGAAGGAGGAATCGCACAAAGTTTATGGAAGAAATCGACAAACGAATCGATATTTGCGATTTATACTCCTTATATACTATCATTAGCTTCTGGGAAATTGGATTCTGGTTCTTTCCTTCATTGTATCTTTCAGGATCTTCGTTTTCTTGAAGCCTCAGCTGAAGCGTAAGTTGGTAGCTGATTTCGATAATATAAATAGTTTAATTAGTCTCATCATAACTCCTCACGTGTGTATCTAATTGCTTTGAAATTTATGGAATTTCAGGTTTGAGATGGCGGAAGAATGCTCTGATGATGATGATGATAAGACTGTTATTCGAAAGATTCGGAAGCGTGTGTTGAAGAAGATGACAATGTTTCGATCTATAGTCCAGGTAGGCTCCTACGTTCCCAATTCTAGAGTATTCAATGATATAAAAACTGTCAATTAGGTTACCAAATTCTACTTTGCATTATATATGTTTATATGATGTTGAAGGCTGTAGATAAATTCAATCCTACTTTCTATAAAGAAGATGGCTAAGCTAGTTTAGTAATAATATAACATGATATTTGCGTTTGAATCAAGAATTTCAGTTTGATTTAGTAATTTTTAAACAGGAATGGGGCTTTGAACTTCCAGCAGGGAACATATCAGATCGTGCAATGATCAAATACACAGATTTCTTGCTGGCAACAGCCTCAGGAAAATCAGTAGGAGAGAGATTTCCTGGTAAACTCGCAACTCCTTTTGAGAAAACTAAACTTGCTGCTTATGCTCTTGCTGCCATGGCACCCTCCATGAGGATTCAATCATTTTTAAGTAAGGAGATACAAGCAGTTCTTGAACCTGATGAAAATAATCATCTCTACAAGAAGTGGATCGATAGTCTTGCTTCTCAGAAATTTGAGGTTTGTTTCAATATTCATAGTGAATTGTGTTCACTGTTCAATAAAGTCTATGTAAAAAACATAGTTCTAAAATTTTAATATGCAACCACAGGTGATTTAGCTTACAATCACATGTGATTTGTAAGAGCATCACATTGAATTATGAAAATGTCCCTCCGCCCAAAATTTTAAAATTAAATCTGGACCATTGCTGCCACTGATACAAAGGCTAAAATTAGTCCCTTAGAACTATGAATTAAGTATGGACTATATTGAACATTCTTCTATTCATAGTACTTGCAAACAAGCCCTGGTTAGATAGTAGCAAGATGGGTGGGTTGAGTAACAAGTTCAAATGGGTTCGGGTTGAAAAGGGTTATCTTTAGTACATGTTGAAACTGCACGTGCCGAGTTAGGTTGACCCAAGAACACTTGTTCCGTATTTTAAAATTTTATATAAATAATTAATGAGGATTACCAAATAAAAAGTACTGTCAGACTATTCTAAATAATTGAATAAAATAAATTAGTTGTATGATTTAAAAATAGACTATGTGCTTTCTTCAACTTGTTTGACCTGCTCCTCTTAGCTATATTTTAAAGGGAGGTGATCCTTACACAACAAAAGTGATCATACACAACTTTATATATCATCAACTTGTAGCACCTGCATTAACTGTTTGTACTTTGTTGTGTATGGCTAAAAATTGTTGTGTACGAATCAGCTCCCTTTTTTAAAATGCTCGTTGAGAGAAAATACAACTATTCACAAGTAAATGGGCGAAACCTCCACCTTTTTCGTTACTTCAAGAAAACTGGCATCTTATGTTATGCTTTCTCCAATTATAGGCTTCTGCATCTCAGATTGAAGAGATGTTGGATAAGTTGACAGTATCTTTGACTGGTGAAGAGCTCCAGTTTGTTGAAACAATCTATCACAAAGCCATGAAGCTTCAAGTAGATTTTTTCTCGGCTCAACCAATCATCCAGAACACTGTTGTACCCTTATATCAAGCCCGTGGGAGTGACGAACAGAATGTTGTTATATGTAGTGGTTTTGACATGACATGCAGTGCTGTTGATTCAGGTGCTCTTCTTGCTGAAGTGGCAATTATAAAATCATCAAAGACTGTAAAATCTAGTGGATATGAATCCCTTGATGATGGAACCTCATTGGATAATCATCGGGGTATTTGGAGTCGTCTTCATGATCAGTATGTTGAAGAATATGAACAATGTATTGACAGCATCATGCTTACCGAAGAAGGTATATTTTTGGTAATTTTTTCTTTATTAAGTTAAACTTTAATGGCTCCTTAAACAACTGATTATCTGAATATTATTATCACAACTTCAAACAACAAAAGCACAATTAAAAACAGTCTCGTAAATTTTTTGTTTACTTTAATTTTTTGGGCAGTCGCAAAGTTCGACTTTGAGAGCTTGTGTAAAGCAGTTGGGCAGTTATCTGATCTTGAAAAGGCAGGAAATTTAAGAGTGGTTAGCTCTGGTGTATTGAAAGGATTGCATATGGATGACATTAAGTGGGCTGGTGAACACCTTGTTTTTCAAGAAGGTTGTTTAGACTTCTTTAGAGAGATTGAAAAGAAAAAAGATGCCGGAATCGATGCTCATATACTTTCTTATTGTTGGTCAGGCGATCTCATTAGGTCCGCCTTCCGCTCAGGTGTGTTTTTGTTTATATTTTTATCTTGAAAAGATACTTACACTTTGGTGAATAATTGATTAAATCTATTTTTTATTAACCAGGAGATTCAAGATTTCCGAATGTCCATTCAAATGAGTTACTCTTCAATGAATCTATATCAACAGGAGAAATCTCAAAAAAAGTGCAATCTCCCACTGAAAAGCTTCAGACTTTCGACGAAATTAGCAAGAACTACAACAAAAAAGGCAGGAACTTGTCTGTTTACATAGGAGGTTCTGTTGAAGACTTGCTTTGCCTGCTGAAAGCAGATATAGGGATTGTTATTTCTCCGAGTGCTAATTTAAAGAGGCTTGGAGGTTTATTTGGTTTTTCATTTGTCCCATTATTTTCGGGTTCGGTCAAAAAACAAAGAGAGTTAATTGAAGATGGTGGTCCTTGTTGGAAAGGTCTTTCTGGTACTCTTTACACAGTTTCTAGTTGGGCTGAGATTCATGCTTTCATTTTGGGTGCATAATGGAAACCACCCCCACCCCACACCAATACATACATAAAAACAAAAACTAAACTAAAAAAGTATATAATTTTGAGTAGAGAGAATAACAGTGACTGGTAATTTATAGTGTTTATAGCCAGATTATTAGTATTGGCTAGGCTTGAGCCTCGGGTATTTTAAAAGGGCCGCCGCCCGTCTTGTGTTCTTGGGTTGATATACAGTTTTGATTGTGGGATTAGCAGATTTTCGAGTAATCTTAACAATGGTGGGCTGAATTTTGAATTGTAATTTGCAAGTGGTTTCTTGAATTGTACAAACATTGCTTAATGCAATGATCAATTGATCTATTTTAATAAACATGATTGTTCTTTTGTTTGAATCTCCTATTCCTCTACAGTTTTGATTGCATATATGTTGGTGCTGGTATAGTGGTATATATTTCCTTCTGCATTTCATTTTCAGTTAACAATGGGAAAAGGATGTTTACAGCTAGAAACGCTTATGATAGTTGCTTCCGTACTCACAAACACTTAAATGAGTAACTGATGAAATGACTGATAGTCTGATATATCCCTCGTTTAAAGTGTATGTGAGTGTGCACCTAATAGGTCTATCCCCTTGAACAATATTTCATAAGTTTTGCTTATGGCCCAGAATAGGTAACAAGAAAGTACAAGAAACCATAAAAAATCATGCATTTGGAAAGAATCAACCACAACTTCACAAAAAGACCTAACTCATTCATAGTAAATTCCATAATTACAATATCATAGAACCCATATTATCAGTGATAGTGTGCGTTGTGTATGCTTAATAAGATGCTTGCTTATACAAAGCTTCCACACAAAAAACCAAGTCTCACCCGAGACCTTTGTGTAATGAAAAATGTAGGATTTAAACCACCCACAAAACGAAATGCATCGATCAAACCATTTATCTCTCCTCTTTTTACCCTTTAACCAACAAGAACTTGGCTCGTGTTCATCTAACCACAAAAAGAAGTTTATATGTATCATAAGACGGAGTCGCTCCTGTGTCTTCCACTGTTTTCTTGAAATCTTGGTGCTGAGAAAAGATAACATCAAGAAGTTAGTCGGTGTTCAGATAACATTACAATATGTTAGTAATTCTGTGCACATATAAACGATAGAGGTGGCTGTTTTAGCCCGTTTATTTAGGAATTGGCGCATAAAAGGAAACAAATGAAACGTTTAAAACTTGCTAAAAGTGTAGTTTGACTTGAAATCCTAAATTTTCGGTTCACAACTCGACTTCTAAGAGTCATTACATATGTGAAATAAAAGAATAACCCGTTCTGAGTTAATCTAACATGCCTGAATTTTGCCATGATGTTTACTTACCAAGCTCATTAGAGTCGGAATTCTTCATGATCCTAAGTCGCTTGACAGAGGTAAGAAACATCCTGAAATAAGATAGACAGAGTATATATAAATTTTGTTCAAACAAATGATTTTGCACTACAAATTCTCAAGAAATGGAAGTTAAGAAAGCATACTGCCAAGGAACATCTCCAACAAGCATACAATCACCATCTTTATCTTCATAAGTAAGGACGAATTCAGATGTTCCATCCAACAATCTTGAAGGTCCTGATGCATCTGTGCTCGATCCTAAACAAAGGAACAACGATGGCTTAATTCAATTATCTAAGCAAATCAATGTTACAAAGGAATAAAAGATCAAAACTTTGCTATCAAGTCAAAGCAATAAGATTCAAGATCAAACAAAATCCAGATTGACTTCAAGAAATTAAGAAACAAAAACTTCTGGGAAAAGACCAACTTACTTCTTCCCCAGAACATTTCTTCTAGTGTTTGAGCCAACATCTCATAGGAAGTGTGAGCATTGAGATTAACTTTCCTTCCTATCAGAGTTCCATCCATATTTACTTTTACAGATTGATATTTCTTGTTGGATGTCGATTTCCGGTCATTAGAATAATCCTTGTGTCCGATCGTTCTGCTCTTGCTTTTGATTTGTTCGTTTATTGAGATAAGGTTTTCGGTTGGTGACTTGATTTGGTTAGCCAAACTAGGCATCCGGGCTTTACTAACGGGCGGCCATCCAACAACACTTCAATTACACAAATTCAAAACCACAAATCAGTTTTCAAATAAGAGATCATGAAGATTGTAAAGGTATATCATTAAAATAAACAGCAAGGGCTTGAAGGATCTGAATTGGAAATTAGACAATCATATAATCATCTATCTAAAACTGTTAGTAGTTTTACATTTACACACATTCAAACACCCTCTAAAGATAAAGTGATTATTCTCACTACCCAAAAATTGCATCTTTTTCTAATTTACAAAGGAGAATCAGTAGATAAGAACCCTAATCATCTATTTATTTTGAAAAGCAACCCTAATTGATCATTAGTGGACAATAGTAAAAGGGTGGGTATGGTCTAAGAATATAAGAAATTCCTACAATTCAAATGTATAACACAAATCTATAAGAAATTCCTACCATTCAAATGTATAACACATATATATGGGTGGTGTACAAACAAATAAATTACCCAAAAATTCTTTAAAAATCACAAATATATCAAGAACACAAGAATTCAAAAACCTGGAAAAGGGGGAGGGAAAAAGATGAAATTAGGGGAAGAAGTGTATACCTGGTACCATTGGGGGGAGAAACAGAATCAGTGGCAGTTCTTTTGGTACCAGAAGTGGATGAATTTGGGATATTAACAGAAGATGATGAAGAACAAGAATTAGGTTTAGAAACCATAGAAGATGGAAAATCTTTTGCTGTCAAGATTCTGGCATACTGACTCCAACAAGGACCTGCTGCCACCGCCTTGGACTTCAAACCACCACCACCACCGGCGGCACCACCGATACTCAATCCAAGTCCCAATTCAAGACCATCTAAATTCTCATAAAAAACAGGGTATGATGAAGTAACCTCGGAAGACATGATCTTGCTGTTCTTGTTATCTTCTTTAGACACTGTCAAGATTGACCTAGCAGTAGTTGACCCATCAGACGGCACACCACCACCACCACCACCACCACCACCATCACCGGCCGGAATATTACCTAACAAGCCAAGGGTAACATCCATTTCACAAAAAAGATTGAATTTTTACAGAGAAAGATTGAAACTTTGTTTTAGGAGAAAGAATTTAGAAAACAGGGGAGATGAGTTTGGTGTAAATGAAAACAAAACATTTGGAGTTGGAGTTGGGGGTGGGGGTCGGGGTAGTGGTGGAGGGTGGGACCCACATGTCGGGTTGTGCGTCTCACAATTCATCATCGATTTCTCCTAACTTTGTCCCCACACAAACACACATCTCTCTGTTTCCATTTTCATTTGCATTAAACACTCTGCCCCCACCCATTATTTTTCTTTTTTTTTTTAAAAGTAAAAAATAAAAAAACTTCTGGATGATCCATCATAACTACTATGACTGTTTCCTAAAAAGTACAACTATTTCTGCACAATGAATATGATTGAGTACAACACAATACAGCTGACTTTTCCCCCTTCTTGTATTTCTTTCTGTGAAAGTTGCTTTCTTAAAAGCTAAAGTTTGCTCGGGTTTTCTTTTTTTGTTAGTGGTTTTTTATTAAAATGGTTTTAGTAAAAAGTATAGAATCCTATGCACCTATAAAGAAAGAAAGTAAAGGAAAAAACAAGAATCTAAAAAACACTTTTTTTGGGTAAATTCTAAGTTAAAGAGACTTTGGGCTTTTTTATTATTTATTTTGAACAACTAAAGTTATGTACATTTCAAGAAATTTAAACATGAATCGATCTTACTTGTTAGAGTAATATTTTGGATGAAAATAACTTTGTAATATGTTTAACAAAGGTCTGAGGTTACTCTATCTAAATTTTATTGGCAATGAGAGAAATAATTTATGACCCCTTTTTACCATATTGCAAAGTCCACATGTGTCTGATGTAAAACAATACTTAATGTATCATTTCATATCAGACACGTGTGAATTTATAATGTGTTTAATAAGAATCATGAGTTAGCCCTTTCATTAGTTTTGAATTTAAACTCCATAAACTTATAATATTTAAAAGAACATAATACCAAATGCACAAAGTGGAGGATAAAAGATGTATTTCTATGACACGTTTAAAAAATTAGCTCAAGTTGAATTTTGTATTTATAGAGATATTTGACAAATAATTGTAATTGCAGTTGAAAAATGCAAATAATATTTTTTTGGAAAGCAGCAAGCTATATTGATTAAAAATTAAAAGAGAGATACAATAAAGGGGATCTGCAAGATGTAGAAATGCCTAAATCTAAAATTATACCAAAGAGACAGACAAATGACGCCTAGAAAAATGAATCAGAATTCTAGCAACAAAAGATAAACAAAAGACCGTTGCTAGAGAAACTTTAACGATGCTTGAAGGGGATTCACCAGCCAAAATAATACAAAATAATGTCTATAAACATAAAAATAAATCTATAAACATTAAACATAATCAACCAGAAGTATTTGAATAATTTCATTAATTTTAAAAATATGTCTCATGTATTTAATATTTGACATATCATAGAAATATTTTTTATTTCTTACTTATATGATTTTTTATCATGCATTTTAATCCCTTTATTATTATTTAAATATTATTTGACATAAAAACTTATTTTTGAATATAGTGCCACAAAAGGGAAATACAAAGGAGCGGATGCAAGTGAAACATAAGTTAAGGGGGTATTTTGCACAAGAAAAAAAAATGAGAAAAGTTTTTAAGAAGTGATTATGGCATATTTTATTTTATTTTTTCAAATAAAAAAAGCAAATGAGGTGAACAAAAATATATATATATAAATAGTTGCAATAAAGTTTGGTGAGGGAGGAAAATATAGTCGAAAATTGAGGAGAAAATAAGGATGACAAAGAATCCAAACGACAAGCCGACAAGATGTGGGGTCACTAAAGTCTCCTCAGGGCTCTATGTCTATGACTTTATTATGCTTCCCCTTCACATCAATTCTTCACATAAAATTATAAATATCTAATTATTATTATTAATTGATTTTCTCCCAAAGAAACATAAAATAAAAGCTTAATAGCCTTCTACTTGTGTATCGTTTTGATTCAATGGGTCTAAAGACTTTTAGCTAGAAACTTAGGGGTGTTTTTCATAGCTTATTTATTTGGCTTATTAGCTTATTAACTTATTTAAGCTAATAAGCCTTAAATAATGTTTCACATAGCTTATTAAGGATGAGCTTATTAGCTTATTTATGAGTTTTAAATAAGCCAAGATTTTGAGGCTTATTAGAGTTTATTTATCCAAATTACATTCTTTATTCTTCCTTGCTTCTTCTTCTCCGATTTTTAGATATGCCCTTTTTTGTTATTTTAAAGCGTAAATAAGTCTTCTTTAAATAAGCCATGTGAAACACTTTTACTTATTTTAGCTTATTTAATTAAATAAGCTAATAAGCTAAAAAGCTAATAAGCTAATAAGCTTAAATAAGCTATGGAAAACACCCCCTTAGACTATTAAGATACATAAGTAGAAAGCTATTAAAATTCCAGTTGTGTTTTTTTGTTTAATCTTATTACCTGAGTATACAACTCCTTATAATCTGGTTAATCTAAGATCATGGTTAGAGGCTTTCTTAGACCCATTTCATCAAAACGATATTGTTGACATAAACAAGTCAAAGTCTATTAGGATTTGTGCACATTGAAATATATAGATCCTCAATATTTCTTAACTTTATTTTCTCCTCATCATTTACATGTAATATCCGATTGCCACAATTCCAAATGAGCCAAATATCAACCAAGAAAATGAATTGCTAGAAAATGAAGAAACAATGATCAAATCATTCTTTTTAACTATACAAAGCACACAACTATCATTATCCATGGACACGTACCCCTTTAGAATTAGATTCGACCTCAAAGGTAGATCATTGATGAAGAACCTCCACACAAGTATATTAACCTTCAACGGAATCGATTTATTCCACAGTATTTTTTATATTAATTTAATAACAAAAATACTTCATCCGAACTAGAGAAACGAGGGCGATTTGTTGATTTCTAAAGAAACGTAAAAGTCTAGTGAGGCACTAAACATCATGTAACATTCTAATTGTCATATTTGAGGATTCATACGAGTTTATTTAATCATGAGTTTGTTTGAATTACAATCTTATTTGTGATATTTGAATATTAGATTTTTTTTAAAGGCTATTTGAATATTAGATTAATCGGATCTTTTTAAGTTAATAAAAACCTTAAACACTTAAACGGATTAATAGAGTATTTGGTAATCATAATAAGGTTATGTTAGATTTGTGGAGGCAAGTAGACATTCAATAATACCATTTATCTAGGTGTATACCTGATGACACTGAAGACACGGTTTGAATCCGTTCATAAATAGTTATGTCTAAAAGATGATTATATGATTTCTGGTTATAAGGATTTACCAGTGCGATGATTAGAATTATATACCAAGATAACCTACGATCACTAGGGCATGGGTGTCAGCTTCTATGAAAGTGATCAAATGATTTGTATGAAAAACTTAAGATATTATTACTTGTTATAATATTTATTTTTGTATATTTAGCTTAGAATATTTGTTGAGATTGGTATAAATTTAGTTTTCTTTATCGTTATTAGTAGTTGGTTAATTTTTATACAACCACTATTGTTTTTAGTATGATCGACAATCACCAATTTGTTTATTTAAATAGTTATATAGAAGCTATACTATGCATGATGGGTGCACTATCTAGTTTTGTATGTAGTCATGGTTTAAGTTATATTTAATTTATAAATATTCTTGATTGTAGAATGTGGTTTGAAATAGTAAATAATAAAAAAACACAAAACTCGAATATCATATCTTCCTCTTAATTCCACTCTCCATTTAAAAGAACCCTGCTAGGAACCATTAAAAAAACTTAATGGTTCTCAAAATACCATGAGAACATTCACATTGTAAAAACCCTTAAAATCTAAAATTTAGTCATTTACACTGTCACATCATGCCACATCAGTTTATCCCATTTTAAAAACGTTTTCCTGCAATTCATTGTTCTTTACAAAAGTCCTTGCATTTTCCTAAGTCACACCATTTTCCTAGTCCTTCACACACACCCAATTGTTTTTGGAAGGTCCTTGAACAAGGACTTTTAAAGTCCTTCATTTTGGGTGCAATGCTAAAAACCATTTTCAAAAGTTTTTAAGTGGCTAAAAACTTTTCAAAAACTTGCATTCTGAATGCTCTGTATACCCTTGCGATCGCATGGGCTGTTCTGCAGGGGGTCCAGTCTAGACAGCTTGTTTAACTTGTGTTTTTAACCTATGTGTACTATGTGTAAGTGATAACCAAGTGTGTGTATGATGTGTTAGGTGATCCGGAGGAACCCGAGGACACAAAGCACTATATTTGATTTTTGTGAACCTCATGTAAGTACCGGTTTCCCATGAGACTCAGTAAGTAGGGTTATCGGTTGTCTGTTGCTATATTGCCATGTTTATATATGTGAACACTCGAGGTATGACGTGATATAGTGTATATGTGATAGCATGTGATATAACTTATGATTTGTGATATGCATGCGTACTATGGACCCTATGGGTCATATGTGTTTGTGATTCCTGTCCGGACAGACGCAGGGGTTGAGGTCAGTTTGCTAACGCGGCTGGATCCCTGAGTGTTATTCGGGATCAACGGTACTCGACGGAGATTTCCGGGTTAAAGGTTATGCAGGCCGCCGTTCCTCGACATACAAGGAGGATCTTGGTCTACGATCAGATCCAAACGGAGTCCTAGTGACTCAAACGTGATGGTGGGCTGCTCTTCGCTCCCCCACTGATACGGTTGGTTGTGACTGATTCCCCAACTCGGATCGTTGAACTGACCATGCATATCCTGCTATCACATCTGCGTCACATAAACTTTTCTCTCTCATACCCTTTCCATACTTTCAAGTGGAGTACCACACCCCATCTACCCCAACCTTTTCCACTCTTTTTTTAATTCTTTTTTTAAATAAATTTAGTAATATAACAAAACAAATATTCTTATACTGATTAAAAATTAAAATAATACAAATTATAAGAAAAATAATTCCTAACATTATTAAACATTAAAAATTTAAAATAACATAACATTTAATATTTAATACCAAATATTAAATAATGATGTGTAGGTGTACTAGAAATAAAAAGAAGAGAGTTATAAAAAATGAGGTGTAGTTGTCTTATGAAAGAGTGGTGATATATTATAGTGGATGAATTGAAAAATATTAAATTAAAATTTTTTTATTTAACAGTTGGAAAAAGGTAAAAAATAAAAAAAAATGAATTATTTTTTAGCGGGTGGATTGGGTTCTAGGAACCATGGCTGAAGCCGCTGGTTAGGACCCTCAAGTGGAGTAGCGGTGTTTCAAGGAAACCATGGGGTAGCCGCTGGCCTACCCGCCAGGCGCTACGCATGGTCTAAATATCTGAATCTTATTCATATTTAACTATTTATGCTTACGAAATGTTTGAGTGCTTGTAAATATATGTTGTAGCGTATTTGGTGTTAATCAAACTTTTAATGCAACCAAAGTTAGAAAACAACCATGGAAGGACTCAAAATACTTTTCAAAAGTTTATATGATTAGGTAACCTTAACAAACGCCTATTCTACCTATGTAAAAGGTTAATTAGGGTTTAGCATGAAGATGTTAGCAAAAATGTTCTTTATAAATCAATTCACGGTGGTTATCGTGTGTCCATCGTGTTAGATTTTTGCATCGTTAGGTGGACTTAGCATGAGTCTGACCTATATGTATATGTTAAGTTGGTATAGTCCCGTCATAATAACATATATGTGTTTTTCGTTGAGGATCCAAGTCTAATTGAGTACCTTCTTGCATTGACTTCTTTTCTATTGCATGTTACTATTACTTTATCTTTATTCTTGTGCGTATTGGTTGTAGATTTGTAGTTTATACTTCTATTTTGTTGATTGCCAACTAGATAATAATAGTTGTTGATTATTAGGAGCTTCGTTCCCAAAGTGTGATACTCAGTTTTATAGGCTCTATACTATATACGTGGATACACTGTCCCTGTGTGTTGTTTTTCTAGGAGAAATCCATTTTCAAAACTGTGTGAAATTGAGCATTATATACATAAAAACCAATACCATCTCGCATACAACAATCTCTACAGTCGGGGAGTTTGAGTAGGCAATGGTTGTTCAATCATCTTAGACCCTGAGATGATCAAGCAAAGTCGTTGGTGAATGTTGATGTTGTAATCTTTATGTTTTAAGCTTGGAGAGCCTTGACAAAGGTCTGCAAAAGTGATAACTAGTTAGAGGTGGTGCCATTGGGGGAGTCCCTGTGATAGACCCTCCAACGATCACGTCAGTATACGGATGTAGAGGAAACAATAAGAGAATGAATTGTAGGGGTGATTTAGGGTGAATAAGGAACATACTTGAGTATTCGTCGACGGTTATTGATCGTGGGACCCAATAAATAATGGTGGTGTATGGGTAACTGCCATAAGACAGGTCCAATGATAGTGACGGTCAACTGTCTCTAGATCACATATTCTAACCTTTCAAATGTAAGGTATACACCATCTACCATGTAGAGGGCATAACCATGTATTATAGCGAGAATGGTATAATATTTAAAACTTTGTTTCATAATTTCTCAAAAGTAGTGAATTTCCTATAATGGTACATTTTAATAAATATTTTGTTAGTTAGTTGAAATTTTTGACCGATAATAGGTCATATTGGTGTAATATTTAGTTTTTTAAATATTTTATTGATTGAGACTCAAATTTAAGTTGCAATTTAATAATATTGCCATGATTGATAAAATGGAGAAAAAAATCACTCATAATCCTACTAATATCGAGTCTTGAACAAACTATAAAACTAAAGATTTGAAAGAAAAACTTAATTTGAAAAGCTTGACTTGAACTTTAACCTGAAGTGGTGCTTGTTCTTTTTTGGTGGGTGGGGTGGGGTGAGGGGAGCAAATATTGCTTGTTCTTAAGAATGGAACAATAATAGTAAACATTTACATGCTTGACTTGAACTTTAAGTCAAAAAGAATTTGTTTGCATTTGAGACTTTTATTGAAAAGAGAAATTTTATTAACAAGTCTCAAACATTGAGACCAAAGATTACATACTCCAAAAACTATCTACCATTCCAAATTTTTATATAACCACATATAAGTAACTAAAAAACGAGGAAATAAAGAGTCTTAAACCGGGAGGAAAAATGATTTCGAAATTATATGTAAGCTTGAACTGCTCGAAGAATCGTGTAGACACTAGCCGAATCGAATATTTCGACCCTATGTCAGTGTTATACAAAATTTAGATTGCAACCTACTTTCAATACATGTCAATAGACTGTGGAAGTTCTTTAATCTTAATCATGGAGTTCTATCTTCTTATAGAAGCATACGAGCCCCATAATGAAGAAAACTCCTTTCAGGATACTGAAGCAAAACAAGTTAATTAAACCTGTGAAACCTTGCAGATTAGTTGATCAGAATATTGTTCAATTTAGTCTATTTTTAAGTCTTAGTATTAAGGGACTAATTTTAGCGTTTGAATCAATGACATCAATGGTGCATATTGCATTTTAAAATTTTTGGACGGAGGGGTATTTTTGTCAATTCACATGTGATTGTATAAAACATGTGATTGTATACTGATCACCTGTGATTGTATACTTGATCACATGTGATTGTATAAAACATCTGATTAATCTTGATCATTAATTTGTATTGATCAAATAGCTAAGATTAATTCATTAAGACTATGTTTTTCAAATAGTCTTTATTGACCACATCTCTAGTAGACCATATATAAAAGGGTTTAGTTCATTAAAATCTATTTAACCTGTCACGTTTTTCTATTGTGTGTATCGAACTTTAATAGTTTCTATTGTGTGTATCAAAATTTTAATTTGTTGCTATTGTATGTATTTTGGATACATAAAAAGGAGAAAATGGTAAAAGTTTAGTATATATAATAAAAAGTTTAATACACATAATTACAATAAATTAAATGTTTGGTACATACAATAGAAAAATTTTAAGTTCAACACACATAACCAGAAAACGTAACAAATTAGATACATTCTGATAAACTAAACCCTATATAAAAGACCTCCTAGTATCATAGATTTACTCTTGAGAATTAAACAAAATATTTAAAACATTATTTGAATTTGAACTCATTTGACATTATTTGCTCCTTGAAAACCATCTTGAAATTGAAAGAATATGAAGTTTATAAGAAATTAAACTAAATAAGCATATATTTTCAGATCCAGTATACCACCGGAATCACATCAATAAGTTTGATTATGAATCCCAAGTTCTTTTCATATTTTGTAGGGAAACGATATATTAATTTTTCTTTTAAATAACAAAACACACGCATATACTAATCTACTTCTAAATTTATATCTTTTGTTCACAGCATGACTTAAACGCTTAACCATAAACCAAGGAGAGCACCTTCTAACACTTTAATGTTATAAATAAATTTCTAAACAAACAATACACAACTTTTTACTGGTTAGTTCCTAGTCAAGCCAGACGATTATTTTTTATTTAATAAATAAAATGTTGCAAAGTTATGACATAAACTTTTCCGAATGACAATTTAAAAAAATGATTTCTTCATGTGTTTCTTGAAGGAAAAACATTAAATATCTTCTCATACTCGATATTTTTTAAAAACTCAAAATTGCTAATTCCTTCGGCCTAGATCTCCTTCATGTGCCATTTGGATCGAAGATTGATTCCATTAATAAAACTCAAAACACAATTTTTAAAATTTTAAAAGACTTTTTCAGAGTCGACTTTAAAAAAATTTCTTCTTTTTAATATTTTTTTATCAATTAATAATTTCTTTGGTATTAAATAGACGTTCACTTATTTCTGAACCCGCTATAAATGCCTTTGAATTATTACAACAAACAATCAACAATTAATATTGTATAGTAAGATCTTTGATAGTTGAGTGGAAATAATTTTGTTGAAGTTGCTATTTGTTTCAAGTGTTTCACATCTTATTTTGAATAGCTAGATACACACTCTTATTAAATGTGTTTCACAATCAATATCATTTTTATTAATAATAAAATTTAAACTTATAATGTCGTAAAACACCTAAACACAAAAAACCATTCTACTATAAGCCCTTTGATTCCAAGTGTTTCACATAGGTAATATGAAGTCATAGTAACCATGTTACAATGTCTTCTCGGAAAGTTAGAAACTTAAACCAGTCCCAATGCTTTCGACCCACAAGTCACACTACTAATTTAGTAATTTGATTTCTTACCATTGACAACGTTTGTTTTAAACAGCAAACACATACGCTCACTAACCATATTCTTAAATTTACTTCGTTGTTTACCACGAGACATAAACTTTCAACCTCTTGCGGGAGGACCACCTTTCATTAAAACCTGATATCGTTGGGCTACAAACCCTTGGTTACCATTGATTATTACTTGGCTACAAGGGCATCCCGTCCATTTTTAAGACCTTGTACGAAGAGAAAAAGTGACCCTTTAATATGCACACACACATAAGCAAAATTTTACTCATACTACAATATTTGTTATATTAATAACTAAAACAAAATAGTGGTAGCAAGATAATTTATCTTACTTAGTTATATGAACCGTGAAGTCTCCTAGGTTGCTAGCATTATTGGAATCAAAGTTATGAGCAACTCTTCGTAATCGATAATCTTCGAGATTTCATTCTCAATAGTTATCATTGTCAATGTCTTTCTTGTGAAATTCTAGACAGTAAGTAAGACTTCAATAATTAAAGTTTCGAGAAACTTGTTTATTTAAATGTCAAAGTCATTGTACTAGACAAATAAAACTCTATATGCAATAAGTATTTTAGGAAAACAATTGACTTGTTACATATATTTTAGTATATTGTTAGGTTTGATAATTTTACCAGGTAAACATGTGTGAAGCAGCTTCAACTCTATATAAAGTTTATTTGCATCAAAATCTGATAATCCAGCATACTTAAGTTACAAATGACTAGCGACAACATGATTTAAAATCTTCGTTGAGCATACATTTGTCCTCATCGCCTTATCGTTTGAAATTAGGACTTGTGAAATTCATAAATATCTTTAATGGCCTATCTTAATAAGGTCATGCGTTATACCCTACCTGCAAATTTCACTTACCCAATGTCACATCAGCGCCATATCATTTTCCTTCTCCTTACCCAATTTTACAAGTTTTACCTCTCATTAAAACTCTCCCCATTTTTTTATTTTTATATTAAATAATTAAATGTGTGTGTGAGTGTGATTGGTTGAGGGGGGAGGGGGTGGGGAGTGGAGGAATACTCGAGCGAGTCTGGAGACCCAAAGGAGGTACCGCTGCCCTTACTTACCATACACTTTTTGGTGTACCTGCTGCTACCCGAGGGTACTCGATGGGATCGAGTAACCCATAACGTGCAGCTTATTTAAAAATTCGTTAATTCAAAGCTTACTAAAAAGAACCTGTTAGCATCTTTTCCAATGACAACCTACAAACATATTTATTTTTTAGGACAATTGAAATTAAAATTAAAATGTTTTTCTGTTTTGCAAATTTGCGATGGTAATAATTGTGATGGTGCCCTTAAATTATGTGAGTTATCTTTCTTTTGTGAACTTGATAGTGAGCAAGTATATGTACTATCCTTTGTTTGAGTTCATGGTATTGTAACTGATTATCCATTGATGCAAGAGAACTGAGAAATTTTGAATGCTAATAAATTTAAACAAACCAGCAACCAACCTAAATTAATACTATAAATTACAAAACCGATACAGGGTTAAATATTTCAAAATTATTTGAGAATATTTAATTCTGTTATCTATTTATCTATACTCAGCTACACTAATGGTAGCTATGCATGTTATTATGTAGTATAATTGTGTGCGAGTCCAGTAATAAAATATATCGTAACGATAGTTTTGCGTATTATTATTGTATGGTATTCATGATAAGTTAATATTGATAATATAACGTTAATATCGTATGACGCGTGTTTTAGGGCTCGCATACTGTCTTATATGGATGTCACTGCAAAGCCAGCTTATTAACTTAACTTCGCTATTAAAAAAATAACAAGTATTTTAATTGATCAAAGAATCAAGACTCAATAACCCAAAATAGTCAAATACCCAAACTAATGACGCCCACTTTTTTTCAATGTCCTGTAAGATTCTTTATTTTATCATATAGAAACGTTTACTTAACTATTCATTAAATTAATATATATGCTCCATTATCGGTCTTTTTTTAAGAAAATAAACTATATTTCTTGTTTAACCAAACTTTGTGATTATTGTAACAGACGAATATGTTTTTATGATTTTTTTTGTCACATTAAGAATAAGCTTATCTAGTTAATATAGGTTTGATATCTATCTCAAATTAAGTATAAGACAAATTATACAAGTTTATATAAATTTAGATCTCAACAATTATTCTATTAATTAGAGGGGAAGGTTCATACGAGAACCGTTGTTAGTGCGAGAACCAATCTTAACCGTTCCTTGGATATGAGAAGTTTCATGGATGGTGAGCGTAGAGGGATAAAGTGTGGCAGGGTGCATGTGAGGAATTCATGGGTGGGCAATGACATTAAATGAGGGGGAATTTGATGGCTCAGATTGGTTATCGCGGTTCTCGAACTAAGAATGGTTATCGCATGAACTTTTTACCTATTAACTATTATATATAACAAAGTACTATGATTCGTCATATATATCTATATGAAAGCAGTCTCTTACCTTCTTTACTTTCGTATAAAAAAACTAATTAAAAAACTAATTAAGAAATAGGTGGAATAAAACTAATATTCAAGGGGACATAAGTTGACGTATTTCTCACAAGGAATTATATTCATTCGAACATCTAAAAGATTAGTTAACTTCAACTAATTAAATGGAGTTTTAAAATGTTATTCTTTTTATGGATTAAAGATAGTTGACGTGTTTATAACATTTTATAATCATTTTAAATGGAGTTTATAACATGATTAGTAACACTGATCTTATCTTTTTCATACATACACTGTATATATCTGTTCTAATAGCAACATCCAACCATATATAAAATGTTTTTAACAAAATGCGGCTGATGATGTTTAACGGTCAATATAGCATAATAAAGATTGTGGGCGACGATATTGACGGCGTAGGTTGCTGTCTGGTGGTAGAGGGCAAGATGCCGCCTGCTGAAAACGACCTCTCGATCATTTTCTTTATAAACGAAACAAACTATCGGATAAATATAACTAATAACTATATATATATATATGTGCTAAAATATATTCATGCCAACACGTACTATATATAAATAGATAGAAATAGTTATCGTAAATAAATTGTCGAGGGAACTTGTAGTCGACATAAATTATCATGCATAATACATAATTTTAATTATTTTTTTATTGAAAGAAGGATTCAAACCATTTTTGGATGAATGCCGTCAAAGATACTGATGAAGACAATAAAGAAGACGCACCTGAGACCCAGCAAAACTCCTCCGCCCCCATGGCCCCATATATAAGTATATAACAAACTAATAGGCCGGGCAACTACATAAAAAAGAATATATAATGCATGTTAGCGTGAAACAAAAAGCCCTGCTACCAGCGTAAACCATCCCAACAAAGAATATGTCGGGTAATTTGTATTACCAATATTATTTAAGTGTAATGAGATAATTTGTTGACCGTTGATAAATATCGAACGAGTAAGGGTGGTGTGAAGTGCATACTTATTGAGTTTATTTGATTCAAAATACAATGTTATATAGGGTGAAACCCCTAAATGACGGGGGTCCGGGGGCAGCATCCCTGGTGGTGGGGGTCGAGCTGTCAGCAGGTCAGTTTGGAAATTTTTTATTTTGGTTAAAATTGCTTTATGGAAATTGCATAGAAATCCGAATTTTGATCCATTGACTTGGTTTTTGACCCACCCGGTTTTGACCCGTTTTAGGGCGGTTTCTTAACTGCGGATGGCAGTTTTTCGTCAGAAAATTGGTCATCTTCTCGAATTGGTACAAAAGATCATAAAACACTAATTCCAATTCCTTGTTCGATTGTATACCGAGTTTTATCCGATTGAGATTTCGATTGTACATGCGAAATACTTCAATCTAAAAGTGTATTATCACGACTCTCACTAATACAAGTAATCGAAATTCCAAATTTCTAACAACACAATCTATACCTAATTAAATTGGGAAAATATACACTTGCACGCACATATGCATTACTTCATAACAATGAAAATGATTATGTAAAACTATTTAACCTCAAAACCGTAAAGATAACAATTAAGAAAAAAAATATTAACAAAATATCAATTAACGACCTATTTATACTTTTTTAAGTTCAAAATGAACTATTTTAAATGACAAAAAAACTTATAATATATCATAACTTGCAAAATGCTAGCAAAAATATAAACAAAAACAAATGACATTAAGGGTGTGTTCGGTATGAAGCTTTTTGGAGCTATTAAATTTCTGTTTTGAAATAAAAAGCTACAAATCATGTTCGGATGAAAAAACTGAGCATTTTTTTAAACAAAAAACTATAAAAGAAAAGGCTTCTTAAAGTAGTTTTTACAACTAGTTAAAAGATTTTTATATACCAAAGTACCTAAATATCATCTTTAATTGTTTTATAATTGCTACTATTTTTATGATTTGTTATTTTACACTATTCAAATTTAGATAACAGCTAATTTGTCAAACACATATATAACTAAAGAAGAATATTCAATACAGTCCATACTTAATTCATAGTCATAATGGATTAATTTTAGCCTTTGGATAATGACATCAATGGTCCAGATTTTAATTTAAAATTTTGGACGGAGAGACATTTTCATAATTCATATGTAATGATTTTAGAAATCACATATGATTGTACACTGAATTGCATGTGATTGCATATTAAAATTTTAGGACTATGTTTTTTACATAAACTTTATTGAACACGACTCTTTAACTAAAATATACATCTTTCAACTACAACTTCCAGCTACAGCTAGCAGTTATTTCCGCCAAACGCACTCTATCTATCAAGAAAAGCAAGACGACGGGCCAACAAAATGAACCCATGTTTTAGCCCCCCCAAAAAAAACAGAGTTCGCTTGGAGTGGATTGAATTTTGTCTAAGCGATAAAAAAAAGTTATTTTTTATATAATATAATTTACTCTAAAAACAAAGATAAAATATCCTCTTTTACGTTACCTTAAATGAACCTGAAGTGTTAGAATTTAGAAAGCACATCGATAGTGTTTTTGACCGTTAAGGAGCGGTCAAAGCAGCACTTTCTAATATTGGGCCCACAAAACAGACAAAAAACCCAGAAAATCTTACTCGATAATAACCACCAGATACGACCCTAAAACCCCTTTCTCCATCATTCCATTCCATATGTTGTTACTTTCCACGCTCCACTCCAGCACTCTTCTGAACTGGAATTTTTAATTAATAACACAATCAATATATAAATAGTTTAAAGCTTATTTGGTCACAAAGTGGATTGCAAACACTACACAGGCTTTGGAAAATGAAAACAGAAAACTGGTCTGGTTCAGTTTCGAGGTCTGACCAGATAGAACCAACAACATGGTAGATGATTTGTACACAACACAAATTAGTCATACACAACAATCATGACTTTTATGCCCTTACCAAACCACTATCTTTTATTCTCATCCACAAATTCAAGGGTATAATAGTCCAAACAGTCACTTTTGTTTGTGTATGACTAATTTGTGTTGTGTGCAACTCACTTCCCCAACAACATAGCTGGTATGACTAATTTAAGCCTGTTTGCTGTCCAAGTCTTTCTATAGAAAGGGACACAAAACATTATAAAGAAACTTCATTTTGTCTACAAAATCCAACTTTATTCAGATGCTAACAGATATTTCTTTCACAAGTCAAAATTTAATCGTGTGTTACCACAACATTGCGTATAATGCAACTACAACCGACATATTCTAGACATCTAGAATCATCAAACATATGACAATGTGTATGTATACCTTAAAAGCAAAATCCTTATTAAATAAAGCACCTGGGAATGAATTCTCTCTTTGTTTTGGAGTTATGTGTGAATCTTATCTTTCAAATGACTAAGTGGGTTGAGGATGTTTGTTTCCAGATCCATCTGGTTCTTGATTTGTGGGACAACCCGTAAGGCACGGGTGGCCTGCTGGTGGAGATATGTCTTCTGATACACGAATTCTGAATGTTCTATTCTTTTCTTCGTTTTCAGGAACATGTAGGAGAGCTTCCATAATTAAGATTTCCCAGTCACGTGGGCGGAAAAATGATAGCCAGCTCTCTTCTGTTTACAAATCAAAATCAAGACATGTAAAGGTGAAAACATAAAAATTTCATACCTGAATAATTAGAAATTTGGTAGAGATGGCAACATAGACTCATTTACTTATGAACAGGCGATTTGTGTTATGTTTCATCTCTACACGCAACCTCTTAAACCTTCTATTAAAATAAATTAGATTGTTATTGATATGTGAAAATGTTATAATTATCATTGACATTTTAATTGTTCATAAAAAAAAATTTAATAGTTGGATAAGTGTTTCAACCCAACACATGTCAAAAGGTTATCTGTGAATTGGTTTGAGTATTTGTCAAGAATTACCTACCCTTGTAATATAAGAGGGTTGTGTACTTGTGTTGCATTCGTTTTTCGGGTTTGTAATGGCGAGATATCATATGTAAGTTATTCCTTATTACTAGCGATGAATTATGAGATGTATGGAGACTGTTGATATGGCAAAGCCAAAAATATAGCATATCGAAATACAGTTCTATATATTTCCAGATAGATAGTGTTTCTTTAGAGGATTCTAACGATAATTTTAAGATTTTAAAGAGAACAATACAAAAAGTGCATGAGTTTCTCGAAGACAATTTTTTACATCTAGAAATTAGTGTGGTGATGCTATGGGTTACTTAAGAGAGGAGAAAACACAAGAGAAAAAAACATTCTACACAGAAAAATGTATATACAATTCTAGAGTAAAAATTCGTTGAAATTTACTATTATAGATCGATAATAAGTGTCTGTGTACACACACACACACACACACACACACACATATATATATATATATATATATATATATAGAGAGAGAGAGAGAGAGAGTCTTAGAGTATTTATGTCTATTTAGAACAATTTAGAGTGAACTTGTGTGTTTTGTTTTCACAGAGAGCACAATAAGTTTGTGTGTGTGAGGGAGAGAGAGAGAGAGAGAGAGAGAGAGAGAGAGAGTGTGTGTGTGTGTGTGTGTATTTCACGTTTTAGGCTAGACATGTGAATACAGGAAGCACACATAGTTCCCTTAATGAAGTAAATATACGTATAGTTTCCAGCTGGAAAAGTGAAGGTTTAGGCAAACTAATAAACTTAAAAAAGTGTGTAGTCATTTATAAATCCTCAGCTGTCCAACGCTCCAACCCAATTGAAACCCAGCCATAATAACTTCTTCCGATTGGTTAGTGATGTAAAATTACTAAAATATTAAATGGGTTAATCTGGGTTTACAACCCAACCCCTAAATTTGTTTGAGAAGTGAGAGAAACAGCGCAATACAGAATGACACAAACGGGTCAACGCGAGTTATATTCTCTCTAAAGGATCCAGACGAGTTAAATAAAATTACTAAAAAGAAAAAAGCTTAAAAGGAAACGGATAAAACAGGTCAAGTGTATTTATATGTATTAACTCTTAATTTAATTAATTCAAGTATTAGATTGTTCATAAAATCATACACTCTTTGTAGTCATATACTCATACAAAACACACTAATTATTTATTAAAAAATTTAAAAACATGGACAAAAGTTGTTTCCAGGTCAAACCAACCCACCCATAGGAAAAAGAAACCGCTTTTGACTCTAAACCATTTCGTCCCACCCGAGTGCCCATTTTGCCATCTTTAACATTCAGCATGGACTAATTGCATGTTACCATTGCTTTTCTTTGTGGGAGTAGATGAACAACAATAAATGAGGTATTCATTACTTATGGACTTTAGTATATCTGAGAACAAAAGTATTGAAAAGCTCAATGGAATGGAGTGCAAAATAAGCCACTTATTAAAACTACATGATGACTTCTTACCTCCATTGCGAACAGCCCTTAGTTGAAAGATTCCAGTGCCATGGGGCCCAGAAACAGGAAATGTGCAAGATACAGAATGCCTTTTGTGAGTCACTGCAAGTGATGCATTATACCAAGGACCTCTAGCAATTGGTTCCCCGATTGCATCTATTACAGCCTGGTTCTTACTGGCTTTCTCCATTGCTTTGCTGAACATATTTAACCAACAGAAAGTTGAGTTTGTGCAAATATATTATGTAATATTAGCTAAAATAAACAAAAGAGTGATTCTTTATTTAAGTGGCTTTTAAAGTCTTTTCTACAAATTATAGATTTTAGAATTTGTGATACTAGAGAACAGCCACCCCTCTTCCCTCAAAACACGATCAAACAACCATAGATCAATAACACAAACAACAGTGAAATGAAATATGTCGGGATGAAAAAGCAACTGATAAGTCATTGAGATAATGAATTCTGAAAAAAGAAACACAAAATACATTAATATAATACTATGCATAATCAGAAATCATACAAGTATTATACATTCACAAAGAAAATTGTGTAAGTTTAATGATGTTTGTAGGCTGGAACGAAGTTCTACTCTCATGAAATCAAATAAGGCTCATTTTTAAAATTTATCTGATAAGTAACTAATACGTTAAATACAATAACAAAAACTATATTATTAGAATAAACTAATCATTTGAATAAAGCAAATTAGAAGATTTTATGGACCAAAACTGCAATTTCGGAAAACTTTCCACCCGTTGGATTCATCCCACCCATTTCCTTGGTGTTGGAAAACTCCTATTCCAAGGCCGAGTACACGGCGAGTACTTATGACAAAGTGGGTGACCTTTCCAGGTTGAGGTGAATCCGAGTACTGCAAAACTCGTCCCCAACTCAGTCAAACTCGGGATGATTCGGTCCTTACTTTATTTATGAATACTTAGTCTCCTTAGTTCCCAAAATTAAAGCCATTACTACACACCCAATTTTCTCGTGTAATGAGTTAACAGCTTCTTTGAGTATTTATTTTCTGATTATATAGTTCCGTGAACGTGCCATACCCTATAATTTGGAAATTTATATAAAAAGTTCCGATCCGTATACTCCCCGAGTACTCACGCCTAGGCCGATTACTCACCTCAATCGGTCGCTCGAGTACCGTCTAGCAAGTTTTACAACATTGCATTTCTTATTAGCTTTATGTTTTTCTTTCACCCATGACATTAGAGATGAGAATACAACACCACTCAACGTATTCATAGACAAATGGATTGAAAATTCAGCCCCAAATTTTAACCATACTCCATACATGTTGAACTGCATTTTCTAACTTTTTGCCTGCCCATTTCAACCATTTCCATTACCTGAAGGATAAACTACATACATTGTTGTTCAAATTTAGAACAATATTTTTCTTGAATCTCGAGTAGCATGAAAAACGGAATCAACTAATTGACATATATATCAATGTCATATCAACTTATTCCAATGAAGCTTACAAATCTTAGCTAAGTTTCAAATAACAAGTGTTTTCTTCTCCATGTAAATAGTTGCATTCTAAAAAATGTCAATATTTAAAAGGGAAAATCAAATTGTTCTGTTGCGAAGCCTGCATCACACTACAGTAGCAAATTCTGTACTAATCTCATTCTATTGATCATACAGCTCACCAAGACTTGAGCTCATTTATCTTCTCATAGTGAGATGGAAATCATCAACTTTACGGTTAACTTGTTCCCTTGGTTTAAAAATGTGGGATGCGCTCTGATGCGTTTAGAGTACCGGGAGCCGATGCGTGATGCGCTCGCATCACGAACACGATGCGCCCGATTTTCACAAAAATTACTTCTAAAGTAATTTTTGTACCTTCTAAGTACTTATATATCACAAATTCTTCAATCAGTCAGTACCTTCTAATTTTATACCTTCTAAATACAAAAAACAACTTACTAAAAGTCTAAAACACATAAAAGCATAAACAAAATGTATATATATAATATTATATATATATATATATATATCAAATCAGAAACATAATGTATATATATAAAATGGAGACAGCTAGGTTTCTAAAGTCAGAAATCAAACCCAACACTCCACAGCCATAAAGAGAGAGGGAGAGAGTTTTTTGCAGATCTATCAATGGAGACAGCTAGGTTTCTAAAGTCGATGACTCGGATGGAAGAAAAAAAGACGAAAAAACAAACGTCGATCTCTGATTTTGAACAAAAGAAGTTCCGATTTGTGTACCTTCCTCAATTTTTCTATAAACTTATGCTAAAATCGTGTGCAAGAACATGTCAGAAGTGATGAACAGCAGGCATTTGCTTCATTTTTTTGATGGAGACAGCCCAGAAAACGCAACGCATCGCATCACGCATCGCTCGACCGCATCAGAGCGCATGTCGTACCCTCTAGCGCATCAGACCCCTTGATGCGTTTCACGCATCGCATCGGGTGCATCATGCATCAGGCGCGCATTTTAAAACCAAGCTTGTTCCTAAACTAAGGAGAGGGGCAGGGTTTTCCTTCATATCTCCATTAAGGCATTAACATAAACAAACTAACAGCTCAATTCCAAATTTAAGAAAACCAGAGGTAATCACCATTTTATAAACCTGACTATAATCACTATATGGGCACTCTAACAATATGCGAAGACCAATGTGGCAGACTGGCAGTGGCATCACAAACCCCTTTACGAGCTATAAAAATATAGGTTCCACGAGACCCTAGTGGCGCCCAAAAACAACAAGCGACGCATGGATAATTTATCAACGAATATTGTTCTATATAGGAGAATACTACAGCTTTTTTATATGCCCTAGTTGGCTAGTTATGGAATTGAATGTATAAGTAAATTCCCAGAAGAAACATTCTTCACATCTTCAGTATACATCTAACAACCAAAATGATGTACATTGATTTTTTTTCAAAATTCAGAAGCAATAAGCTCTGATCAAACTCATAAACTGACATAAAAATCAGCCTAGTTTCATTTACCAGATTCAAACAGTTCTTAGAGACTAATGTAGCACTGCTCTTCCATATATGTAGCTCTGCCTTTCTAAGATGTCAATTTCTTAACATAACATCGATAACATTTCATAAATGATTTACACCATTATTCTATTTCAGTAAAAGCTAATAACTTATTTCTCAATACAATTAACATTCAACATCTATCTTGAAGTGAGAGAATTATCAAGAGTGTTACCTGCTGCAACCTTGATAAATTAAGAGGTCATCAAGAGCACTTAAAGCAACACCGCCGGTGACACATATCAAGCCTCCAGAAACAATTCTCCGGCCCCACGATTTGGGTTTCACTTCCTCCTCCACCGCCACATTGGTCGAGCTGCTGCTGCCACTCACACCATAACAAATCACACAACCATTTATCAATTTCGAAGTTATGAGGATGACTTCTCATGAAATGCAAATGAACATAACAAATTCATCAAATTGATACCTGGAAAGAGAAGGATTACGCCTGAAAAACGAGATAAACCTTCTTCCAATCATCCCTTTTCTCTAGATGATGCTGTGAGTGCAAAACCCTAGTAACGCCAAACGGTCGATCGCATGTTTTTGGGTCCGAATATATTGGGGGGTTTTGGGATGTAATTTTCTTATGATAAATCATAAATGCATAGGTTTTGCTAAATAAACATGAAGAATTTTGTAATTAGGGCACCTTCTAATAATAGAAAAATTAATTAAAATTTAAAGGCATTATTTAGGTGTTATTCGAGTTTACCGGTTACTTAGATTGGATTGATTATTTATTTGGTAATAACTAAAGTGATTGTAGCTTAGCAATATCTGTTGTAGATAGGGATGAGCAAATAACCATATGGACCGGAACCGGAACCGGAACTGGAACCGGACCAGACCGAATTACACTTAAGTGGGACGGTTCTCGGTTCCACTTTTTCTCTTTTTTCGGGTTCCGTTCCGGTTTGGGTTCCAACGGGTTCAGGCTTTTGCTCGGAACCGGACCAGAATATCAAATGACGATCACTTTTTATAATAAAACTTCAAATTATCTTATCCTTAATTAATATGTAACAAACAAGAACCAAAATGTCAAAAATACAATATCACTTCTTTTGCTCTTCCATATTTTAATACCTTGTCATCGTGAACCTTCATCATTTCTACCACGACAACAGTAGTAACCCCGCTTTTATGTCGATAGCATATCCAAACCCTAAAAAGTTTTCATCTTCTTCATATTCCATAAGTCATTTGTGCAAAACACAATCTCAAGTTTTCTTCAACCTATTAACTGTCATTGATGTATAGGTGGGTTCCCTCTTCCTTAGAAGAACTCAAGTTAGTAAGTAATCTTCATATTTACCGTCTATTTCAATGCCTTTTTTGAAAGACAGAGAAATACATTAATATGTTGATTTCTTACAAGTAGAAAATAACTTTTTGATGATAGTGATAAATTCTTTTTGTTTTACGGTTTACGTATGATAATTTTTGTGAATGTATACAAGTAAAAATAACATTATAGCAATCAACATTAAGTTAAACAAATTTGGTTATATGATATGTAATAATGGAACCTCAAGTAGAAAACACTTTAATAGAGGTTTAATATATTTCGGGTTTTGGAACCAAAGAACCGGACCCGCTTACACCTAAATGGGACGGTTCTCGGTTCTAGATGTTGGTCATTTTCGGGTTTTGTCCGGTTTTGGACCAAGTTTGGAACCGCGCTCATCCCGAGTTGTAGATAATGAAGTAGATTTAATAATATGTGTTTCAGTTTAACATATTATTTGGTTATTAAATAGACAAACGAACCAAATTATGTATTTACTTGATGCTTATATTTTTCTAATGTCTTTCTATATATTTTATCAACTCATTAAATTAAGACAAAAATTCTAAGAGTGTTATTATAAGACTAGTTTTCGTGAATGCTGCTATCTATTCCGATGAATAGTTTTTTTACTTTTATTAAAAAACATATGTTATTAACGTCAAGGATTAAGTCTTAATGCATCAATTATGTGTAATATGTAGACTTAAAATTAATTGAACTCGATATAATAGAGATCATATTTACCCAAATGTTTGAAATATTACATGTCTAAAACAAGACAAAGAAGCAAAATTACATGTTATAATTTAACTTTTAGTCTCTTCCACATTATACGGCCTTTCAACTTTAAGGTTTGCGGAGTTGTTAATTTCATATGGTACTTAAACAAATAACAATATGGGTAGACTATTCATGTGAAGTTTGAGAACTAAAAGACGTTTTAAAAAATAATAAAGGGAAAATTTATGGTACAACTTGAAATGGATAAGGTTTGTTGACCCATAAATACTTTTTCTTTTCTTTTTTTAGTTTAGAAAACGATATATAAGTAATGTGTACAAGATATTGAATCAAAAAAGTGAAAAACAATTCACCCGTCTTGTTATAGTAAAGTCCCGATTAGTATAGATGGTAAGTGTAAAAAAAAAAATACCTGTTAAAATGAGTCTTTTTCTAACCCATATAAATACCCTGGCTTATCTACTTTGTTTTACTCCAAAATTTATATATCCCTCTCAAAACTATGTCCTCTCTCTCTCTCTCTCTCTCTCTCTCTCTCTCTCTCTCACACACACACACACACACCCGTAAAATGTTTTTCTTACCCAAAAACTTAAGTATAACTTTTTGAGTAAAAAAGTGAGTAAGCAAGTATAAATATGTTACCGCCACATATAAATAGGCATTGATATTTATTAAAAGCCCCATGGATGAACCCCGAAGCTAATTCAACACTTCGGCATTACATGCTCGTGAGATGCTTAATAATCTCCGTGTAGATTTGATGACTACTTGATTCCGATCATATCGGATGACGAGGAATAAATAAATTAGATGTTTTATATAGTTTAGTTATATAATCCTCTATATATTTTGAACTTAATAATGTAATGTTGAATTAAATTAGACGTTTTAGATAATTTGGTATTATTTGTATAATATTAGTAGTTATTAATATTTAAACTTGAATATTTTTATACTAGCTAAGCGACCCGTGTATCAACACGGGATTATATACGTCAATTTTAAATTTATATAGTTTTAAAGAGTCATAACACGTATAGTAAAAATAATTACAAAGCGTAGATAGAAAAATAAGATATCGTAAGAAAATAAGAAATGAATAACCATTACAGAATTTTGAAATCCATACATAAGATTACATTAAATTTTCTGTAAAACCTCTTTATAAACACCATTCATCGTTTTATTACTATGGTTTCCTTCATCATCGCAAATTAAAACTTTTAACCAATCCTTACTCTTCACTCGAGAAACCGTCACATATAACTATCCATGAGTAAAAACGTGTATTTTTAATACTTTTTATAAATACTCTTTTTAAGTAGTTTCAGAAAAAAAGTTACAAAACTCACTATCATGATAGTTGTTTCACTACCAGTAATTATGTAGAGTTCTAGTTTCTGAAGGATTATTTACTCACAACTAACAATTAGTTTTAAAAAGCTCTAACGGTAGTGGTAGTTTTGTAAACAACTTTATGCCATTAACCATTAGTTCTAGAATACTTTTAATTCTTTTTATCGAAATACCAAGAAATCAGTGATTTTATCGACTACATTATGTAGAGGGAATAACTATAAAAGACGACTAAAATGTCCAATAACTACTTAGATGTTGATAAAACAATTAAATTATACTAATTTTTTTAAAAACCTCATATTCCGATAAAATTTATATCAAAACGTAGATAAAAATGAGACGGTTACAAATATATAATTTTTTTTTCTCAAAACAAAATATATTTGAAGTTATTAAACATAATTTTCAAACAACTTATAATTAATTACATTAATATACAATTTTCTTAAAACCCCCTCACATATTTCATACTACCCCTTAACAATTTACATTCAACCCCTTCCAATTAATGTAATTATGTAAGAAAATCGATGAAGACTTAAGCCCATGTGATGTCATAATGCTTTTATTTTCTATTTTTTTTTAATTTTTTTTATAAATGAAGGGATATGATTGGTGGAGATTTTTTAGGGAAGGAGAATGATGAGGTAAGCATCATTTTCTTTTAATAAGATATAAGATTGTTTATATAAGTTGAAAATAAGTAAAGCTGTACAAGTAATTAATATTAAAAAAAGTTTTATGATCGAGAGAAGATGAAAGATGAGTATTTAATATTTTAAAAGATATAGAGAGAAGTGAGAAGTGATTTGAAACTCGAATGATATTGAAAGATAGAACTTAGAAAGAGCAGATATTATTAAAGCTAAAAAACATTTGCTAGTTATACATTTTCTTTTCATTTTTCAACTCAATGTTATATCAGCATCATATCATTCTCTCTTCTATTTTTTTCTCCCTACTCAAATTAAGTGTTATAACTCTCCTTTTTTTCTCAAACTCTCCCCACTTTTTTATATACCAACAAATTAAAAGCCTCTATGTGTGCGTGTGCGGGTGATATGTTGAGAGTGGGGTGGGGGTGAGGGTTATGCAGGCTTCTCGATCGAGTAACTAAACCCGGTGCCTCTACCCAATGAGGCTACGCAATGAGGTTGTTTTGGTGTTCCTTACCCTACCCGATGAAACCCGATGGAATCAGATCTGGTATAACACTTGGTCTAACACATAGTAAAGTTGAGACAAAGGAAATTATGTTTCTTCTTATTAAATCTTTGTACTTTATTCTCATGCTTATTTATACGTGACATGTAAAATCTAGCAATTCTCTTTCATGATGCGGAACATTCCACTTCGCACCACACTATTGTCTGTCCGAACAAGAACTTCGCAAAACATCATTCATCCTTGTACTACTTCTGTCCGATCACGCTTAACGCAAAGCTCTCATAGAACCCGCCATGCTTATCACCCCAAAACATGTCTGGTGAGGTCAAAAGTTTCTTATAAACCTAGCATCTATCTCATCCACGGCTAACATGGGTTCATCTAAGGCGTTACACTGTGCACATAACAAGGTGACATCCCTAATTGGTTGTTGACAACCATAACTATGATACATACCAAAAAAAAACAAAAGGAACATATATTCATATGCCAAAACCGATTAATATGGTCAAAAATTCTTGATATGCATCATGATAGAAACAACATTCAAGAAGTGAATAGAGAATCATAAGTCAAATATCTGTTTCTCAACCAAAACTATAGTCAAACAACCAGAACCTACCTGGTCATCTCCACTTTAAAAGTTACGAGATCCATTGCCTCTTCCATTAGCAACACCACCACCATAGCGTCCTCTCGATGAATCATAACTTCCTCTGCCTCTTCCCCCTCTTCCTCCTGCCCAAAAAACAGATTTAATTATTTTTCAAAACAGAGGAGATCATTTTTCAAAATGGGTGGTCAGCAAAATCAAAAACTAATAATGTTTTTGCAGGATCAGATAGAATTGACCCTAACACTTTTAACCCAAATTCATTAACCTGTTATATTATTTTAAAAATTAAGTCTACCTTTTATCTTATCAGTCCAAATTGCAACCTTCTTACATTACAAACAAGAATTTTTATGGTTTGTATTGATCAAGAAAAATGAACTCAATTAAAGAATAAGAAAGATAAAAACCAGTCTTTCAGAAAATAAAGTCGAACAAGGCACGTACTTCCTCCACGAGAACTGCTGCTGCTGCTGCCGTTAGCTCTCCTTTCCTCTATATAGACTTGCCTTCCAGCTAGTTGTATCGGGGATGCCTGAAAAATAAATAACAAATAGCACAATTTAGTTTCATTCAAGAAAATACAAAAAGAAACGAAAGATAAATATTAATCAGACTTCATTGTCCAAATATGTTCACCGTCAGAGTTAAACCATGTAAGAAAAACTATTAAAAAGGGATTTCATTTTCTTACAGCAATTTACTTTTTTTTAAATAAAAAACCAGCTCAAACCTCTATAGCTTTCTGAACACCACTAAGGTCCTCAAACTCCACAAACGCAAAGCAAATACCAACATCCTGCACATTTAAAAGTTAGATTCTACGCTAAAATAATAATTGGTAATTAACATACAATTAAAAAAAAGAAAAACCTTCCGGTTCTTTAAAAACACGCCATCCTCCTTTATTCTCCCAAAATTCTTGAACTCCTGAAGAATTTCAAGGCTGGTAACCGTAGTGGGCAAGTTCCTCACATAAACAGATTTTAATTCACCTAAAAAAATAAAAAAAATGTGATCCTAGTTAACACACTAAATGCTCATTAAAAAATTTCACGCTTGTTAGCAAGTGTTTTGGGCAAATCCAAACCACCTATTTTGACCAACAAAAAAAACTATGGAAATAGATGCTAAATGCATTCACCTTCTTCATTAACTAAAGTTTCCTCAGTAACATAAGGACTCCTTTCAGGGACAAATGTAGCAACAGGTTCTGGTGGCTGATGCCACTCCGTTGTAGGTGGAGTAGTCTTAACAGCAGCTGCTTGTGTAGTAACTGATGGGACAGTTTTCCCCTTTGATTGCAACTATAATTTAAATTTTTCATGGCAACAAGAAAACAAGAATAGATTAGTTCCAAAAAACCAGTAAGGAAGTTATAGAGCTTATGTGGTGTTTAGATGCACATTTAAAAACTAAAACTGATAACGTGACTTTGAATATTAATCAGAACTAAATGATCTGCTGCAAAAGGACCTGCTGAAGAAGATAGTATGTGGATGTTTTTTTGCTGCGGAGTTGGAATACTCAAACAAATGATTGTTAAAGTGTAAGTCTTCTTTCACACTAATCCAAAATGCATTCTTTTTTATTTCTATAATATCCTATGACAATTTTGTTTTTTTACACTATTTATTAAACAAACTTTGAAAAAAAAATACATAATATATCGTTTTAGAATTATTAGCCATAAATGCATATGAAAAAATAATAAAGAATAGTTTAGTTTCCCAACTTTCACTTTAAATAAAATGTTCTGGTGCATGCAGCTGATATTAAACCGATTATCCACAGCACATAACTTAATATACTATTTTAGAATTATTATCCATAATACAGATGAAAAATATAAAGAATACTTTAGTTTCCCAACTTTTCCTTTCAAAAATCATTTCTGTTGCATGCAGCTGATATGAAACCGATTCTACAGCTGATCACTTGACCCTAATTAATTACGTAACCAGTTTCATTTCACACATCCAAAGGTTAAGTAACGAGCACTAATGAAACAAAACTAAGAAACATAAATTTAGTAACAGAAGCATAACTTAGTACTTACTATTGAAGCATAAGTGAACTTCACAGGTTCACGAGCAGGCTCTTCCACAGCTGTAACTGGTTCCTGAACATATTCAACAGTGTCCTGATGCAAAGGTTCTTGAACGTATTCCACTGTGTTTTGTTGCAAAGGCTCTTGAATATAGTCAACGGAGTCAAAAGGTGGCTCTTCCTCATATTCTTCTTCACTATCATCTTCTTCCTCTTCTTCTACTTCTTCATCTTGCTGCTGATGTTGGTGTTCATGAGAATTGTAATAGTCAACTTGATTTTCAACTCCTAAGTGTAAAGTATTGAAACTTTCCCTAGCTTCAGCCTCCAATGGATCTTCAGGAACTGCACAATAAAATAATCCACCATCACTAAAAACTTCTATTTTTAAAAAACCTCGAACAGCATATGGCTGAATTATGCATAGAAAATGTTGATAACCATCTCAAGCATAACACACAAATATAATAGAATAAAAAGATTAGAAAATTACTTATGAATAATAGCCATGAAAGAGTTTCACAAACTTTATGCATGCCGAGTTTCGGCCAGGGAAGTTAACAGGTAAAAATAATAAAACATCACAAAATTCTCCATGATCGATTTGATATAAATACACACACCTTAAAAGGCTACGCAACTCGTAATAAACAACAGAGTTTTCTTAAATCAAATGAAAGATCAACCAGTTAAACTAGTTAACAGATGACAAAAAATAAATGCTAAAGCATCTATTTAGAAATACCGTCTTATGCGCCAAAGAACCACATACTTAGAATCTTCAGTATTTGAAGAGTAGTTCTGAAGTACATTTAAAGTATATATAGCAACTTTTGCAACTTAATTACGCAATTTGGCAAAAGTGCTTCACTATTATGATTTTCTAAATGTTTGGAGTCAAAATAAACAAAATGCACAAAGCATGTAAAAAATTAGTTTTGAGAGAACCGACAGTCTGCCATAAGTGCAAAATTACCAATTACTTTATTCAAGATTAAATACCTAATATTCGTGGAGAAGTAGAGGTTATTGGGTGAAAATCATCTTTGTGTCTGGTGGTAGCCAATGAAGGTGGAAGATGATTGGTGACATCATCACTAACAAAGTGGAAGATGTCGGTCATAACAAAGTAGCCTTTCTCTTGGGGAGCAAGAAAAAACGTCTGAACAAACTTCCTCCAACCATTGAAGTAATTTGATCTCACCGAACCAGAAACGACAACAACGATCCCTTCCCTCCATGATCCAAGTGAGTTTATGGTCTTGATTTCAATCGCACTAAAATGTAATGACTGGATAAGCGTATGGATTTGCTGCAAGAAAACAGTAAAAAAACCCTGTTAGTTATAAACTTTAATGATCAAACCAACATGGATCAAAACAAGTATCTTTAAATACTATTCGGTTAAAAGCTTTTTATGTTCATTGATTACAACAATAATATAACTTTTTTCTTAATACGGCTTCAGGAGGTTAGATTTAACTTGAAACGTTCATTTGTCACGTTTCGAATCAAACATAGTTTCATTCAGAAGTATATGGTCAAAATATCAACATCTGAATTGCAGCAAAACGAATAGGAAAAATGAAAGGGAATTTCAATAGCTAAACCCCTTTATTCTTACGTAACTAAAAAGAACAAAACCATAAATGGCAAAACGGTTGTCATACGTGCAGATCCGTATAGCATTGATGAATGAATGAACGTGTACAAGAAATATCAAATATCAAACAAAGAACTGGCAAAATTGTACTTTTTACTTAACATACAAATAATGGTACATCTTAGATGACAGGCAAGTACTTGGAGGCCCTCCAAATATGTCAGAGATTATTAAGCAGTTTTGTAAAGGACAATTGACCCTATTGGTGTGACAATGTAAAACATAATGATAAATGTTATTCTTTTCTGGTTCTGCTCACCAAAAAAGACCTAGAAGCACTAAATACATTTAATAATCAAATCTGAAATTAATCAAATTATCTGTCCCTCTTTGAATAATTATCACATATAAAACTTATTTGATTTCATATAAACTCAGTGTGGTGTACAGCATAGAGAAGCATAGTCATAATGACGTTCAACACTTCAACCAAACAATCAAAAATGAATATTGAAACTATGAATCCTAATAATCAGTTTACAGCAAACAGATCTAAAGATATAAAGATCACCCTTTCTAGAACTATCTAACCTATAATCCGTGGTTCAGCAAATACAAGCATGTCAAAAGATGATACAAATGGAAATCAAATTAGGCCGTAATGCATAGTTTGTAAAGAAAAACACATTAAACAAAACCGGACCACCCACAAAACACAAATTAACACAAGAAATTGAGCAAATAGGTTGAATTGTACAAAATGTAACTGCTTTTACTGTAAAATCAAAGACCCACAAATAAAGCCGATGCGCTCTGAGTGGATTCGCCATCAACCCGAACAATAGTGCTGGAATCGGTATAAAACTGATGAACATATTCAGGCTGTTGTTGATACACCTGATAATACTGCTGAACAAAGTACGAACCAACCTAAAAGAAAAAAAGAAACTTTTATCAAACACAAATCTCAATAAAACACAAGTAATCATAATAACATCGTCATACAGAGTTTCCGAAATTTAACGAGCAGAAAACACATGTATACCTGCGAAGCAGTAACGGGAGATGAGTACGGACTCGCCATTACCACAAACCGATCAAATACCCAATTCGTTAAACCCTAAAACCGATAAATAACAACGGATGCCTAGGGTTTTACAGAAAACGCAAGTAAAAGAGTGAAATCGAGC
Source organism: Pulicaria dysenterica (assembly GCA_947179395.2). Classification (NCBI taxonomy): domain Eukaryota; kingdom Viridiplantae; phylum Streptophyta; class Magnoliopsida; order Asterales; family Asteraceae; genus Pulicaria; species Pulicaria dysenterica. The sequence goes on along the minus strand of OX359292.1, from coordinate 73,057,761 downwards.
ATCTAGGATCACAAATTATACCAAAATTAAATGACGGAATGACCACTGAAAAAGGTAAGCTTCGATTTTCCTAATGAAACTGGATAAAGAAGGGAAACATGAAAAGGGAATTCCGATGTCGTCGAGAGTATCGAGTGTGAGACTGTGTGTGTTTCTGAGAGAGAAGATGAGATCTTTGGAGGAAGGTAGAGAGGGGGATTTAAAAACCTTGAGTTTGGGAATTTGGGAGGGTTTTAATGTATGACAGCCGTCAGATTGGTTATAATGGACGGTGTAGATTAGTCTAGTAATGATGGTGGTGAGGGAATATTTTTTACATGGACCATGAACTTTAGGCTTTTGTCAAAAATAGTACGTAAAGTTTGTAAAAGGCCCAAACGGTTTTTAATAGTTGTATCTTGAAACTACAAATGTCAAATTGTTTTGATTTGTTAGGGGTGGTTTTTCTTGTTAAACTACTTAATCGATTGTCATAGTTTGATATGGTACAAAATAGGGTGAGCAATCGGTCAAGACCAGTCCGGATCAGACCGCATCTGATTTGGAGCCACAATCGATTTAGGTCAACAGTGAGAATAGAAACTGGACCAGTTAAACTACAGACTCCAGTCTTGATGTCAGTTTTTTGATTAAATACATGGTTGGAACCCGCTTATAGTGTCTTCGTAATATGCCATGTCAATTTTTTTTCTTCTATTACATACCATCTCACTTAATCTTTAGTCATACTTTATTAGAGTACTAAAATCAAACTTTACTAAATCATTTCATCTTATGTTTACGAAACTTACTTAATTATTTTGTCTTACGTTTACACGCACATAAAAATAAGACTCTAAACACAACGTGATGGTGATGACGCCAACCACAACACACTAGTGATCACCTAATGTCCACTATGGGATTACACTTGATTATTTGTGTGATGACATGGGTCGGTAATTGACATATTGTTTTGGTCTTAATGATATTTTTTATCTTTTATAAAGCAGTAATAACTAAAATATGCAAAATTATCATACATATAGAAGATGCATCATTAAGAAAGATAACTTTGTTTTTATAAAATATTTAGGTGACATTGCGACTGGACCTATAAAATAAGTGATATGCTTGTTATAATCCATAGATAAAAATAACAAATTAATTGTTCATCTCACGAACCATAAGTTGTAATGCTTCTTTATTTTAAGGATTTTCTTTTAATGTAATTTTTTAATTATATTAGGGTGTGCTTGGTATAAAGAATGAAATTGCAGAGAAATGATTTTAAAGAATGAAATTACAGAGAAAAAGAATTAGTATAAAAAATAAGAATTGAATATTCTGATTGGTAGAAAAAAGATTTCAGTAAAGAACTGTAACAAATAATCATTTCTCTTGTTTGGTAATACAGAGATTTCAGCAGAGAATTATACCAAACATCATATATGTTCATTACAAGCAATAACAAACATCACTATATCACATTATAGGGGATCACATCATAGAAGATCAAGTTATAAAAATGTTGTAAATTTCACCCTCGTTTAATAGAATTTCTAGATCCATTACGGATTTCACCGGTGCTACAAACACTCAACCCACAGGACATTAACTTCCAAAAGTCAGCAATTAGATCTCATATTTTGCACACCATCATCAAAATAAAAAAACCGGGGGGGGGGGGGGGGGGGGGGTGTTGCCATGAAGTCAACCAAAAATCAAAACCATTAGTAACACATTACTAAATTTTGTACTTGCATTTTAAACTAATGTTTTGTCGCGTGTATCTTACAAATTAGTGAAATATTATTTTTTTACAGATAAATAAATTTCTAAACAATAATTACATATGTCAAAACTTATATAACGGTGCTTAAATTAAGTGTGAATCAAATTCATCTAACTAGATTAAAAAAAGAAAAAAACATTAACACAATTATATATTTAAAAAAAAAAGTCATGTAAATCCTTGGCCTCTTAAACGCCATTCTACAAATAAAAAAGATAACAAGAAAATACAAAAGGGAAAAACCGATAAAAACCTAGCTCAATCACTCTTCAAATCATTGTAATAGATTGCAATCGATCACATCAAGTTTTTTTAGACTCTACATTAGGAATACCTTATCGATATGTATGCGTTTACGATGTGATATGATTTATGATTATGTGCGGTTGACTATGTGATATTGCGGATATTTGAGACGTTCAGTGTCACTTGATTTGCGGGTTATCGAGTACGGGTCAAATACACGGGGATCGGGTATGCTTTTCATATTACTGTCATATCTTTAACTATGATTGTATTTTTATGGTTTTCGTTATAACTCCAATTGACTCACGCGGCGTAAACTGAAATTTGTTCTTTTCAAATGTGTATTGTACTCGTGCAAGTGGCTTAGAGGTTACGGTTAAGCGAAGAGGGTAGTCATAGACTATAGTTTGACTTAGTGATTGGTGCCAACTAATATTTTATTTATTTAATCAATTTACGGTTTTAAACTCTATAACGGTTTTGAATTACTACGGTAGTAGCACTGTAGTTTGATTATGATTTGTTTTCTTCGTCTCTATCGCGATGACAGTTAATTCCGTTACTGGTTTAAGACTTCCATCGCAAGTATTCGTTAATATTTATAAGTTTTCATAAGTGATGAAATTTGAAAATCATGGTGTTACACAAACCCCTTAGAAAGCTACACAACTCGTAATAAACAAGAGAGTTTTATTAAATCAAATGAAAAATCAACCAAAGCTAGTTAACAAATGGCAAAAAGTAAATGCTAAAGCATCATTTTAGTAATATCATCTTAAGCGCCAAAGAACCCAATACTAAAGTATTTGGAGGGTAGTTCGGAGTACACTTAAAGTATATATTGCAACTTTTGCAACTTAATTTCGCAATTTGGCTAAAACTTCTTCACTACTATGATTTTCTTTAATGTTTGGAGTCAAAATAAACAAAATGCGCAAAGAATGTAAAAAAATTAGTTTTAAGAGAACCAACAGTCTGCCATAAGTGCAAAATTACCAATTACTTAATTCAAGATAAAATACCTGATATCCGTGGAGAAGTAGAGGTTATTGGGTGAAAATTATCTGTGTGTGGTGGCCAATGAAAGGTGGAAGACGATTGGTGACATCATCACTAACAAAGCGTAAGATTTCGTCATAACATCTAAATTGCAGCAAAAAGAATAGGAAAAATGAAAGAAATTTTCAATAGCTAAACCCCTTTATTCTTACATAGCCAAATAGAACAAGACCATAAATGGAAAAACGGTTGTCATACGTGCATATCCGTATAGCAATGATAAATGAATAAACCTGTACAAGAAATATCAAACAAAGAACTGGCAAAATTGTACTTTTTACTTAACATTCAAACGATGGTACATCTTGGAGCCCCTCCAAATATCTCAAAGATTACTAAGCAGTTATGTAAAGGACAATTGACCCTATTGGTGTGACAATGTAAAACATAATGATAAATGTTATTATTTTCTGGTTCTGCTCACCAAAAAGACCTAGAAGCACTATATACATCTAATAATCAAATCTGAATTTGATAAAATCATCTGTCCCTCTTTGACAATCATGTCCAAATGGAAGACTAAAGAGATAGAGATTAATTAGTTAATATAAAATAAAGGGAGAATTTCGTTTATATCCTTGTAAACTTACTTAATTACGTAGATATCCTTGTAAACTTTGTAATTACGTATATATCCTTATAAAACCTATAAACTCACATAAATACCCAAACACTAAATTTAATAATAATTAATCAATTTAAAACTAAAAACATTATTTTAAATTGATTTTTCATTATTAAAAAACTAATAAGCTTATCATATTACAACATTGTCCTTCTCCTAAATAATATCAATACATCCATCAAACCCAGTGCCATCGTTCAAAATTCCAACTAATTAATCCATTAATCGAATAGAGTAGTACCAAATTGAGTGCCATCAATATTTTACAATAATTCACAAACTGAATCGCAAAATGTTTTTGCTCGGAAGTCGCAACGACGAGAATACAAACCCAGACCTTCAGTACAAACCCAAAATCAGATCCAAAATATTTGCATCTAAATACCCTTGAATACGCTTCATTGCTCCCTTCACCGCCTTCTTTCACCGGCGACGCCTTATCCAACAACCCGAAAGCGTAAACACTGAAAGAGAATCGGCGACATTAGACGACAACTATGACGTTACGTTGGAATCGTTTGAGGCGACGGCGACGATAGGTTCTGATAAGAGGAGACGGAGATCCGGCGCCGGTGTTGAGGTGTAGAAATGTCTCCGACATCCCAGCCGGAAGATTGGTTCCGCTATTTCTCCGTCGAATACATGGTTACTTTGTTTAATCAAAATGGTTTGATGAGTTGTTTGCTTTAAGAGAAGGGCAATGTTGTAATATGATAAACTTATTATTCTTTTAATAATGAAAAAAACAATTTAAAATAATGTTTTTAATTTTAAATTGATTAATTATTATTAAATTTAGTGTTTGGGTATTTATGTGAGTTTATAGGTTTTATAAGGATATATACGTAATTACAAAGTTTACAAGGATATATACGTAATTAAGTAAGTTTACAAGGATATAAACGAAATTCTTCCTAAAATAAATAGGATGTTTAGATATGAATTTTGAAACTGCTGACGATTGCAACAATGCAACTTTGAATAATTATCACATATATAACTATTATAACATAAAGAACTTAACTGATTTCATATAAACTTAGTGTAGTGTACAACATAGAGAAGCATACACATAACTAATGAGTGTTGTTTAGTCTTTTGTTAATGCATAGTCTTAATGACGTTAAACACTTCAACCAAACACTCAAAGATGAATATTGAAACTACAAGTCTTAAGCATAGATGGATGAAGAAACTAAAATAAGTACAAAAGTTAGAGCCTTTTTTGGTGAAAACCTGGGATTGATTTGCAAAAGATGAGATTTGTTCCTTTTTTTAAAAGAACTATAGAAAAGTCTAGATCAAACTCTTATCTTCAAAGGCAAAAGAGGCTCTTCATCGTTGTTCTCACTTTCCCTGTCGTTGCTCTCTCCATCGCCGACTGAAATTCCATCTACCTCATATCTTATCCCACCCATATAGTTAAGGGCATAAATGTCTAAACAGTGTTTTTTGTTAAGCATAAACCTTGTATTTTTCACCTTTGTTGTCATTTTCTTTCAATAATGTTACGAAAACAATATTTTGTCTTGTATCAAAAAACTTACATAATCAAAGTTTATGTACCCTAGCCGAGTAACCGCTTGTGAACTTTGAAAGAGTAGAGAGAGTTGTATAGTATTGATAAAATGTGTTAATATGTTGCAAATGTAAGCAGTGATCCTAAAAACTATAGTTATTGAAGAATTAACGGTGTCCAAATTATGGTGGCCCAACAAACTTCTCCTTTTTATATGGTTAATTTACACAGTTATAAATAAAAATGACACCGTTGTTAATTCTGCTAACGCAAAATTTAGTGCTGCCAGTTAATACTTTGGAGTATTTACTGTTAATACTACTTTGGAATATTTTATTGCTGCTGTTCTACAAAAGTTATACTATTCAATAGTACAATCATTGTTTATCTGCTTATTTTTATTACTACGCAAAGTCATATAGAATCTACATGTATCTCGAGTGCCACTCGCCTTTTCTTTTGAACATTGCCTGCATCAGAAACATTTTTACTTCCCTCAGCTGCATCTTTTTCCATCTCTATATGAGATGCAATGGGTTACCTCGTTATAATATTTTTTACTTCTCTCAGTTGCATCTGTTTCGTTATCTACATTAAAAATAAGTGTTTTCTCATCATTCACATGTGATTTCTCATCATTCATATATCTATCAACATCTTCTTCCTCATCACCAGAATCACAACCAGCTGTGGGAAAGATGAAAATGCCTAAGCTACACACAAATATAGAATGCAATGTCAAAATCCAATAATGATATTAGAATCACACAGGGAATCATATTCGAGGCTAAGCGTTGTAAGGTTTGTGCAACTTGTTCAAAAACATGAAGGGCTCGCTATACAACCTTCCAAACTTTTCTTGGTCCTCGGTATACATTCTTTCAACCCTAGCCTCCATCTGCTCCTTAACCATTTGTCTTATATGTGAGTATTCAAACTCAAAGAATTCTTTTTCACCTTTTGAAGCAGATGAGATCTCATTCTCCTGTAAATAAAAATATGAAACAAAAAACAATGTTATAATTTTAATTTTCTTTTCATAGACAAAAGTTGAGACACATCAACAGTTCATAAACAATATGAAACACAGAAATATGTCAAGCATGTCTCAGCAACATTCTTAAAAAACGACTACAAAAACAGAAACTATATATAGCTAACAAAAATTAACTAACCTTTCCATTCTCCCGTACAAAGTTTTTAACCATCTCCTCCGTGACATAGTGAAGAAGTATAGTATCATTTGGTGGAGTAAAAAAAACCTTATTCATATAAAACAATTACATAAACAAAAACATAATTACAAAACAACTACATAAACAAGAACATATATATATGTATATATTATACATTATTCCTCTATATAGATTATACCATAAATAAGAATATTAAACTAAATTGTAGGAACAGAAGGCATCCTCCTATATGTGATTGCTTTTTTGCATTACTAAGGTTAAAGGAGAGAATGCATGTTGTCATATTTTTTTATGGCAAGTGTTCCCATTGATTTTTCTAAAACTCCTCAATATGGAGATACTTGATATATAGCTCAAGGAAAAAGTTGTAACACCCTCCTTACCGGTCTAGTGGGATTAAGGTAATTAAGTTGGTTTACTTTAATTAATTGGTTAATTAATTGTTTTGTGTGTTTAATTAATTTAATTAATTAATTGTGAGAAATAGTTAATTAATTGTATTATTTGTTAGTGGATGTTGAGGTGTCGGTTTTGGACACCTAAATCACCAACACACACACCTACTTGTCATTACATGCAAAATAGAAAGGTGTAAGTGTGTGTTTGTGTATTCTCGGCCGAGAGCTAGAAAGAAAGAAGAAGAATTGAATTCAATTGTTGATCTTGTTTGTGAATCTGCTCAATTGAAGTGTGTAACATCATTAAGAGGTTAGAAATTCTGAAACAATGTGTTAATTGTTGTTTAATTTCGGATTTATATAAATTATGTGAAATTCCGATTGAATGCTTTACATAATGAATTGTTAATTTAGGATGAATACATATTAGAAATTGATGTTAGAATGATCAATACATGTTTAGAAATCAATTATGGAAACATAAATGTAAATGCATGCTTAAAAACATATTAGAAGTTGAATTTATGTATGAATTTGAATCTGTCGAAATTCTTGAGTTTGAAGCTATCGGAATTCGAGTTATGAATGGATCGGAATTGGTGAATACCGAGTATTTCTATCGGAATTGGTTGAAAACCGAGAGAACTGAATTGTGGCCTTAGCTTTTATCGGAATTGATATTACCGGAATTTGATTCACTGAGTATTTGACTTTTATCGGAATCCTATTCTATCGGATTTATGTATATTCTCGGAATTCATGTTTATCGGATTGTTATTTCATCGTATTGTATGTTTACTCGGTATTGAACAATTACTCGGTATATGAACTATGCCTTAACATTTCATCGGTATTTGCTATATTTTCGGAATTCCATTTACTCAGTATGTGACATTTTCTCGGGATCTTAGTTTCTCGGGATTGAAGTAATCGGTATTGACTTTTATCGGATTTGGTTTTATCGGATTTGATCATATCGGATTTGGTTTTATCGGATTTGGTTTTATCGGATTTAACCTTAGCTCGGATTTGATTCTATCGGAACTGACTTTATCGAAATTTGAGAATTCAATCGGATTTGGGATTGATCGGAATTCTAACTTTCCTATGCTTGGAATTTTAATGTTATGAGGAATCCGATTAAAGATCAACTCTTTGATGAATTGAAGATAAACATGAACTTGTACATCAAGTGTGGCCTTGGCTTATGAAAGGAGTGTATGAATTTCCTAAAGCTGAGGAGTTGAATGAATTCACAGAATTACAGATTGTAAATGGTAATAGTGAATTACGGTATATTAATGTGAATATACATGAATTTAATATGTACTTGTGATTTTATGTGCATATGTGGTTGATTATAGTATTGTGCTTATTGTGTATTGATTAATCAAATACTGATTGTTAGTTGTTTGTTCAGGTGGAGACAAAACTCAATAGATAAGTAAAGACTGAGTTGCCTGACTGTTGAAGATATCGGTGAGTGGATATATATCTTGGATGTATAAGATATATCACCTGATTGTTGCTCTTTGAGATGTTATCTCTTGTTTACTGTATATATACATGTTGTTGTGGAGATCAGCTTGGCGGTTGTTTTTCAGCTGGGCCTATGTTTAGGGATATACAGTAATAGTAATCGTCTTGATAAGCATTTGTTGTAATCAAGAGGTGCTAGTACTGTTATCTGTGATAACTGGGCTATCGGTAAACCTATGCTTTGGCCGGCATTTGGTTGAAGGTCCCGCAAGACCGCCGGTTCTCTTGTTGCTTGAGCTTGGTTGTTTGGGCTTTATGCCTTGTATGTTTTTTATATCTATTCTCTCACTTAGCTTTGTGCTAATCCCCCATTGTTGAACTCTTTTACAGGATATTCTTGGTATGTGAAAGATAGAGGTGAAACTGAAATTGTGGACTGATCATAACTCTGATATCTGTTTGTTTTTGTAAAGAGCCTGTTTCTGAGTAACACTGTAAATGTGTTTTGTAAATCAAACAAGTTAAAGTTGTATTTTTCACTATTATATTATATTAGTATGTGATTTAGCTTCCGCGCGTATTCCAAAGTCGTGTTAGAAATACGGTGTTACAAAAGTATAACAAACATCAAAGCAAGTAGATTATATGCTCTCTTAGCTTCACTCTCATCTCCAACTTCAAGTAGTTGCAGGACTTTCGTGCGGCTAACGTAAAGTTTCGTATGATTCTTTCACTCATAATCCGCAAACTTGTTATATAGTTCCTCGTTCAGAACTTCTGAGCTACTATACAACGGTGGAACACCGTCCCTTACACCCATTAAAGCTGTAAAATCTTTTGATGTAATAATATGTTCGACACCATTGATTATTAAGCAACTTTTGGAGGTGTCAAACATCGAAATCAGCTGAATTACCATCTTTTTATTGAAAATTCTCTTCATCTTTGAAAGACTACATAATGGACTATTCTTGCTTTCTAAATTTGTTTGTTTTATACATTGGGCTGCCTATTTGTTACTTGATAGGTAAAACTTGATATGCGAACGATAAATTTTGTTGTTGATGCATCTCATATGCTAAACATGCGAACTATTAACTGAATCAACGTTTCTCAATTTGTGAATCTCAAAAGAAATGCTTAGAACGCTTTCTAGGCAAAACAAAAAGAAATAGAAGGTGATGAATATGACGTACATGTAGCCAGTCGAATTTGGGCTTACATGTCTCCAACTAGCAAAGAAAAGTTTGGGATCGTATGCAGAGAAAAAGAGTCTCATTTCAATGCAAGGTTGATGTCTTTCCCAATAAAATAGAATCATTAGGGGAAGGAGGGTTAATTTAGTAGAATCTTGGGTGTCTAATAGTCCATTCTTTAGTCCTTTTTAGATTAATGAAGGTGATTTTCAATAGAAAGATGATAATTTAGCTGATTTCGATGTTTGACACCTCCAAAAGTTGCTTAATAACCAATAGTTTCGAACATACTATTACATCAACAGATTTAACAGCTTTGATAGGTGTAAGGGACGGTGTTCCACCGTTGTATAGAAGCTCAGTAGTTCCAAACAAGAAACTATATAACAAGTTTGCGGATTATGATAGGGAAAATCAAACGAATTCTTACGTTAGCCGCACCGTACTAAAATCTTGCAACTACTTAAGTTAGAGATGAGAGTGAAGCTAAGAAAGCATATAATCTACTTGCCTCATGCTTGTTATACTTCCTCCTGGACGTCAAAAACTGTATATCAAGTATCTCCGTATTGAGGAGTTTTAGAAAAATCAATGGGCAATATTTGCCATAAAACATATGACAGCATGCATTCGCTCCTTCAACCTTGGTAATGCAAATAAGCAATCACATATAGAAAGATGCTTTCTATTCTAAGGTTAGTTTAATGTTGTTATTTATAGTGTAATCTATATAGAGGAATAATATATATTATAAACATGTTCTTGTTTATGTATAATTATGTTTCTGTTTATGTAGTTGTTTTATATGAATAAGGTTTTTCTTACTCCACCAAATGATATTATACTCCTTCACTATGTCACGGAGGAGAAGGTTAAAAACTTTGTACTGGAGCATGGAAAGGTTAGTTAGTTTTTGTTAACTATATTTTGTTTCTTTTTCTGTTTTTGTAGCCATTTTTAATAATGTTGCTCAGACATGCGTGACATATTTTTGTGTTTCATATTGTTTATGAACCTTTGATATGCCTCAACTTTTGTCTATGAAAAGGAAAATATAAAATATAAAATTATAGCATTCTTTTGTGTTTCATATTGTTTATTTACAGAAGCATGAGAACTCATCTGCTTCAAAATGTGAGAAGGAAATCTTTGAGTTCGAATACTCACATATAAGACAAATGATTAAGGAGCAGATGGAGAGTAGGGTTAAAAGGGTGTATACCGAGCACCAAGAAAAGAAAGAAAAGAAAGAAAAGGTTAAAAGGTTGTATAGCGGCGTCCTTGTTTTTGAACAACATGATGCACAAACCTTACAACGCTTAGCCTCGGATACAAGTCCCTGTGTGAACTAATATCATTCTTGGATTTTGAACTTGCATTCTATATGTACGTAGCTTAGCATTTTCATCTTTCTCCACAGCTGGTTCTGATTCTAGTGATGAGAAAGAAGATGTTGATAGATATGTGAATGATGAGGAAACACATACTTTTAATGTAGATAACGAAACGGATGCAGCTGAAGGAAGTAAAAAAAATTCTAATAAGGAAAGACATTGCATGCATGACTCTTCTCATGCAGATAAGGAAACATATACAGCTCAGGAAACTAAAAATGTTTCTGATGCAGGCAATGTTCAAAAGAAAAGGCGAGGGGGCACTCGAGATAAAAGCAGATATTGTATGACTTTGCGTAGTAATAAAAATATGCAGACAAGAAAAACAATGATTGTACTATTGAGCAGTATTAACTTTGTAGAACAACATCAATTCCTTCTAACCATAGTTATCAAAATCGCGACCCTAATCGTAGGATCATACGATCCTACGATCTTACCAACCAAAAACGCGCCAGCTCGTACTTAGGATCGTAAATGGGTAAAATCGTATTCGAGATCGTAAGATGGTAGTAAGATTGTAGGATCGTACATCGATCTTACGATCCCACAATCCCAATTTTTAAGTTCTTTTACATTTTTTAATTATTTCTATTATTTTACATTTTTATTTTTTACATTTTTTGGTTATGGCTATTACTATTATTTTATTATTTTTAAATTTCTAAGTGGTTAACGTTGTGTTAAAAACAATTGTTCGCAGTTTTCTACTTTATACACGTCACATTTTTCTTTTTTCTTTTGTTATAAGAGATATAGGTTTACGAGAATAAGACTTTTTATGAAAAAAGAATTAATGTTGTGCACAATATGCTCTAGATTTATTGATCGTGTTTAAGACTCACATTTTAAATTTTATTATGATATGTTAACCAATGAATTGTGGTGAGTCGTTATCTATATTTTTAATATTTAAAAATTTAGACGATTTGATATATGTTATTTTGAAAATTAATGTTTCATTCTCTCATAAAAAAATTATATAATTGGTTTTTAATAAAAATTATAGCATATAAAGAACTTGAAAAAACATTAATGACTTGTGGTAGGATCTTACGATCTCGATCTCGATCTTACGATCCGATCTTGCAAAGACGAAAACGATCCTAGGTAAGATCCCGATCTTGATAACCTTGCTTCTAGCAACATTAAATACTGCAAAGCAATATTAACTTCATTTCAACTAGCAGCAATAAATTTTGCATGAGCAGAATTAACAACGGTGTCATATTTAATCCTAACCGTGTAAATTAACCATATAAAAAGGAGTTTGTTGGGCCACTAGAAATTAGACACCGTTGTTAATTCTTCAATAAGTGTAGTTTCATATTTTTAAATTTTGTAATAGAAAAATCATATAAATACACTATTATGGTCACTACTGACATTTGCAACTTATTAACATATGTTATCAATACTATACAATTCTCTCAACTCTTTACTCTTTCAAAGTTCACAAGCGGCTACTCGGCTAGGATACATAAACTTTGATTATTTAAGTTTTTTGATATAAGACAAAATATTATTTTCGTAACACTATGAAAGAAAATGACTACAAAGGTGAAAAATATACCCTTATGGATGGGATAAAATTATAAGGGGTATATTGGTCAAATTTGTTGTGTATATCTAAAAATTTATTGTGTAGATTTCATTAGTCTTTAAGAAATAAAATTAATGGGTACTATAACTAATATTTAATACGTAAAAATATAAAATAAGAGCACGCGCAGTTATAATTGTCATCACGTCAACAGTGCTTTACCAAAACTTTACCAGAACCCAATGAAGTAATGAACCAAAACTCAAACGAATCTTAACAATAACCTGAACACCTCAACAACAAACCAAAGCTCCCACGACCTTGAAACCCACGGTCAATGGTGAACACCCACCCTTTTAAAATATAAAGAAGACTCTAGTATCCCAACTTTTCCTTTCAAAAATCATTTCTGTGGCATGCAGCTGATATGAAACCGATTATCCACAGCTGACTATTTGACCCTTATTAATTAGATATCCAGTTTCATATCACACATCCAAACACCCGTTAAGTGACGAACACTCGTGAACAAAACTAAGAAACATAAATTTACTAATTTAGTAACAGAAGCATAACTTACTATTGAAGCATAAGTGAACTTCACAGGTTCACGAGCAGGCTCTTCCACAGCCGGTGGTTCCTGAACACATTCAACAGTGTCCTGATGCAAAGGTTCTTGAACGTTTTCTACTGTGTTTTGGTGCAAAGGCTCTTGAAAATAGTCAACAGAGTCAAAAGGTGGCTCTTCCTCATATTCCTCTTCACTATCATCATCATCATCATCATCTTCTTCTTCTTCTTCTTCTTCTTCTTCTACTTCTTCATCTTGCTGCTGATGTTGGTGTTCATGAGAATTGTAGTAGTCAACTTGATTTTCAACTCCTAAGTGTAAATAATTGAAACTTTCTCTAGCTTATGCCTCCAATGTATCTTCAGGACCTGCACAATTAAATAATCTACCATCACTAAAAATTTCTATTTTTAAAACCTCGAAATAGCGTATAGCTGAATTATGCGTAAGAAATGTTGATAACCATCTCAAGCATAACACACAAATATAATAGAATAATAAGATTAGAAAATTATTTATGAATAATAGCCATGAATGAGTTTCACAAACTTTATGCATGCCGAGTTTTGGCCAGGGAAGTTAACAGATAAAAATAGGGTTTAGTATCAAAAAGTGTATTAAACTTGTCACTTTTTGCTATTGTGTATACCAATCTTTCAAAACTACCGTTTAGTGTACCGAAATGTCAAAAATTACCATTTAATGTATCGTTACCTTTGATAGCAGGTAACAGGTGACGTGACACGGTTATAGGTGACATGATATATGACTTGGCTGGTGACATGTAATTTCTTTGTTTAACAATAACTGAAATATAATAATAATAATAATAATAATAATAATAAAATAAAGTACAAACTTTATGAGCAGATCTAGAAGATCTCTGACTTTCGATTTCCATCATTTTCCCCATGCTTTTTCATCATCTAATGTGTTCCATCTTTAAGAAATCCCAAATCAAACATGACCTGATTTTTCGATTTTCATCTCATGTGTTCCATCGTCAAGGTTTTTGGGGACATTACATGACGTGCTTTTTCATCATCTGGGATTTTTGTTTTTGGGGTTTCATCTAATGTGTTCCATCTTTAAGGTTTTTGGAGACTATATTCAAGCCCTGCGATTTGAGTTTTTGTGCTCCATTTTTTAATATGTTCAAGGTTTTCATCTGATGTGTTCCGTCAAGGTTTTCGACGAATCTGTTCAAGGTAAGTTTAGGGTTTTCATCTAATGTGTTCCATCTTCACGACTCTGTTTATGGGTTTTGAAACGAGATTTAGGGTTCGATTTTTCGTTTATGTGTTTTGATATTGTGTTCTTCGTTGATGGGTTTTTGTTTTGAAAGGAGATTTAGGGTTCTGTTCTTTGTTTATGTGTTCGATTTGGGTTCTTGCTGCAGTGATTTCGAGTTGGGTTTTTTGACATGTACGATTGTTCAAATGCGATTGGTTTTTTTTAGGTTTTTAGGGTTTTTGTTCTTCACTGATCTGTTAGGTTTTTGTTCAAACACAATTTTCTTCTTCTGCCATATACGATTTGGGTTTCATCTTTATGTTCCAAAATTGGGTTTTTGTTCGATTTTCTTTCGATTCTGTTTGTGGGCGAACCCATATCTGTGTTTGTTTGAATGTTAAGATGATTCTGTTTGTGTCTGGACCTATATCTGTTTTTCTTTGAATGTTGAATGAAGATCTTCATATGTTTTTCTTTATGTTCTTCAATGTTGAGGATGAAGATCTTCATATGTTCTATAAAAATGAACCGGCATTAATAGAGCTGATGTGGAGGTACATGTGGCAAGTCAAGGATATAAAAAATAATTAAAATATACTCAAATGACCTGCTACCTGTTCAAGAGGTAAACCAATATATTAAATGATAAAAGTGGGAAGTTTGATACACTAAATGGTAGTTTTACAAGTTGGGTATATACAATAGCAAAAAGTGACAAGTTCAATACACTTTTTGAAACTAAACCCATAAAAATAATAAAACATCACAAACTTTATATCTATATATATAGATAGATATAATATACACACCTTAGAAATGTTAGACATTAATGTTTAGGATCTTTAAAGAGTATTAATCTGTATGTACATTAGCTTAGTTTAATTATGTTTAAATAAGTTTGGTCGTTAAGTGTAAAGGGCTGTGAACGTTTGTGATAAATGCCCTGACCAAA
Source organism: Pulicaria dysenterica (assembly GCA_947179395.2). Taxonomy (NCBI): domain Eukaryota; kingdom Viridiplantae; phylum Streptophyta; class Magnoliopsida; order Asterales; family Asteraceae; genus Pulicaria; species Pulicaria dysenterica. Next base: position 73,042,576 of record OX359292.1, on the reverse strand, counting down.
CAGACGTGAAGTCGTTATCGTTAGGAGGTTTTTTTGGCGCGTGTTAACCGCCAAAATCTCGAATATATATGTAAACACTGTGAATGCAAGGCATCGTTTTCCCGTGTTCTTATTTTCGTGTATCACTTTCTTCATACGTATTAACAGATTGATTAGATTAGTAGAACAGTTTGTTCGATTAACAATGAGGAGGGGATCACGAAATCAAACATGGTATCAGAGCCAAAGGCTCAATCGATCCATGAATGATACCAATTGGAGGATGGTCTCAAATCGGAGAGCAGTGAATGATGTATGGAATCAATACGGAAATGATTTCTAGAAATCACGACAAAAGGAAGTTTTACAGAGGCTAAATCGATTGAAGTTACACTCTCATGATTGCCCAGTGGTTTCCGAAGTCAAGAATCCTTACTTACAGAAGAAATTGAAGCGTTCAAGATGCTATCTTTGTCTACAAAGAAGGCATGCTTACTGGAATTGCAACAACAGCCATCCACGACTGCATCGAATCAAAGAGAAGATGCCAATTCGATGTTCAAGCACTGTAAGTAATATTCGTATTAAAGGTCAATATGATGACATGTTTGTACCATCAACAAAGTGGATGGTATATGGGTCTGATGAAGGGAATTGGGACAAGATTTGGTATGTTTATGATGAAACACCACATCACATGACTGGAAACTTTGAGTTGTTCAAGCATTATCACAATGAACAACCAAGTACCAGTACTTTTATGGAAAAAGAAATCGAAATTCAAGGAATTGGTGAAGTATTTGTGAATACTCACGCCCGAGAACTAGTAATACCAGGAACATACTTTGTCCTTAAATGCACCCTAAACATTTTGAGTTTGGAACAATTGAAATTGCAAGGTCTTAGAGTGAAAATCAAGCAAATGAAAGTCATACTTGAGAATTATTTTGAAGATGAATCATATGAGAATAGCAGTGAAACTATTTTTGAAAAGGGTGGTTCTGAAACCGATTCAAATGTGTTGAAATTTGAAGAAAACAGTGTTGGTTTGGAGATTGCAAACAACATACGAGATAAGGCTATTTGTATGGTTCTAAAACACTTCGATTATTTTTATAACCTGCCCAGAAGTGATCAACGATTGCCATTCAAGTCAGAGTTTGATAATCTGATGAACTTTATGGCAATGCTTCATGATCAAGTAATTCATGAAGGATGCAATTTGTTTGTGAAAAAACACTTAGAAAAGTTGATCAATTGGTTCTTTAAAAGGTTTGCTGATGAAAAGGAACAACCCTTTCCAATTAAGGTCAAAGAGTATGAGATTGACATCTTAGAACTTTACCTTGCGATCAAAAGATTAGGAGGGTATATGACTGTGTTTATTGACAACCTGTGGTATATTGTTGCCCATGAATTGTACATACCACAAAGTTATGCAGATGATATTCGAGACTGTTTTGTTGCATACTTGGGGCCGTTGGTTGCCTACGCTGACATAGCCAGGAGATACTCGAGTTTCGAGTTAGCATCATATGCAGAGAAGTGCATGGATGTCGCACCAAGTGCTGAGATAAGCGAGGGTGCAGAAGAGGAGGCTATAAAACTACCTAATGATGGTGTGATACCGAGAGGAGTTGAGGACAACAACATTGAAGGGCCTATGGAACAAGATGAAGGTTCAAGCATGAACTGCAGTGAGTGCAGAGCCGAACTTGTCATCATTGATTGAAGTATGCAAGGCAAAGACTTTAAAGATCAAAACATTAAGGGGGTGAATGTTAGACATTAATGTTTAGGATCTTTAAAGAGTATTAATCTGTATGTACATTAGCTTAGTTTAATTATGTTTAAATAAGTTTGGTCGTTAAGTGTAAAGGGCTGTGAACGTTTGTGATAAACGCCCTGACCAAACAGACGTGAAGTCGTTATCGTTAGGAGGTTTTTTGGCGCGTGTTAACCGCCAAAATCTCGAATATATATATGTAAACACTGTGAATGCAAGGCATCGTTTTCCTGTGTTCTTATTTTCGTGTATCACTTTCTTCATACGTATTAACAGATTGATTAGATTAGTAGAACAGTTTGTTAGATTAACAATGAGGAGGGGATCACGAAATCAAACAAGAAAGCTGAATAGCTGATTATTTAATTAATCGATAGGATGTTTGTTATATACATTTCAAAACTGCTAATTATTGCAACAATGCAACTTTAAATAACTAATTAATTATCACACATATCATTATTATAACATAAAGAACTTAGCTGATTTCATATAAATTAGTGTAGTGTACAGCATAGAGAAGCATACACATAAAGATGAATATTGAAACTATGAGTCCTAATAATCAGTTTACAACTAACAGATTTAAATATATATAAAGATCACTTAACCTTTCTAAAACTGTCTAAGCTATAATCCGTAGGTCATCAAATACAAGCATGTCAAAAGATGATACAAATGGAAATCAAATTAGGCTGTAATGCATTGTTGAATTGTGCAAAATTTAAAAACGTTTAATGTAAGATCAAAGACCCACAAATAAGGCGGATGCGGGCTGAGTGGATTCGCCATCAACCCGAACAATAAGTGCTGGAATCGGAATAAAACTGATGAACATATTCAGGCTGTTGTTGATACACGAAACAACCTAAAGAAAAAAAAGTAAAGATTTTTAACAAACACAAATATCAATAAAACACAAATAATCAAAATAACATTGTCATACAGAGTTTCCTAAATTTAATGAGCAGAAAACACATGTATACCACCCCCTCATACTACCCATGTTTACTTTTTAAAGATTTTTTATTTAAAAAAATATACTCTCTCCTTTTTCTTCTATCATCTCTCCTCTTTTATCTTTTTCTCTCATCTCTCACTCTCGGCATTCATCCACCGAAAGACTCTTGCTTTCTTCGGTACCAAACGGAGGGGTGGTGTACTCCTCGGTACCACACCTCCACATAGCCATGCCAAAGCCTATGCCGAGAGCACTCCCCATGCTCTTAGGTTAGTGCTTAGTGACCTATCATAATGCTTTTTCACTTTGTTTTGTTACTCGACAAGTGTAACCCGTGATCGTTGAGATGGTGAGGAAAAACATCTTTTTATATGGTTAGGGGTAATTCTTGTGCATTGGAATGTTTTGTGAGGGAAAGTTATAGTAACTCGTTCAACTTACAAGGCTAATCATTAGAAGCTTGCAGGCTTCTAATTAGGGTTTGCTTGGCAAGTGGTGGTTAAGTTTTCAAAGTCGATGAAATGGTGTGATGGTGAGGGTTATGAAAAGCATCAATTGCGAGGAAGGAGTCTTGGTGTGGTTAGGACTTGGGATGAGGGGTTTTGGAGTATGTAAATAAATTTATAGATAGATAAAGCAATAAGAGACATTACATATACTAACAATTACCAGGAAGGAATGAACAGTAACCTTCCTGGTTTTTGTTATATATTTTAAAAGCTGCAGATGAAAGAAAGTTAGCATTTGGCGAGTTGGTTAAGGCGTTAGTATTCTAACCCTTACGTCAAGGGTTCTATTCTTCCAATCTGCAACTTTTTTCCTTAGTTTTAACTTTAATTTTTTTTCCCAGACGCAGATTATATTAACCCCATATCCATTATTGCTGTTATAATATATTTTTTTCCCAAGCCTCACTAATATTAAATTAATTATTTTCACATGTTTTTTTAATATATTTATCATCTTCATATTTTTGGGTAGCCCTATAATAATTTGTTTTTCTTGCTTGCCTCTTACGGTTTACTATTTTCTTCCTAGCCTTAATTTTTTACTTATTTTATTATTAAAATATAATTTATATATTATTTATTATTTTAAAACATTTAACCATATAAAATTTAATGTAATTACCGTCGTATTGCTATTCACGTTTCGATATTAGAACAGTTATATCAGAGTCTTTTTTTTAAGTTGTTGAAAGATTCTTAAGTGTAGGAGTAATAAATATTAAATTGTTATAACGTGCATCGGTTTAAATATAAATTAATATTTTTTTCCCAAGCCTCACTAATATTAAATTAATTATTTTCACATGTTTTTTTAATATATTTATCATCTTCATATTTTTAGATAGCCCTATAATAATTTTTTTTCTTGCTTGCCTCTTACGGTTTACTATTTTCTTCCTAGCCTTAATTTTTTACTTATTTTATTATTAAAATATAATTTATTTTTTTTAACATTTTACCATATAAAATTTAATGTAATTATAAATATTTTCATTACCGTCTTATTGCTATTCACGTTTCGATATTAGAATAGTGATATCGGAGTCTTTTTTTAAGTTGTTAAAAGATTCTCAAGTGTAGGGGTAATAAATATTAAATGGTTATAACGTGCATCGGTTTAAATATAAATCAAATAGCACAATAATCTTACATTTTTATGTTGTTTCTACTTTTATTCATCCTAGAACCACATTGTTTAGTTTTTTTCCTACTTTTATTCATCTTAGAACCCGCCGCAACGCGCGGGTCCAATGCGACTCGTTGAGAGATTAAGTATCAGGCTTTTATATTCCTTTAAAAGGATGGTTAAGAGTGGAAGCAAGCTTAGTTTCTGGAGGATACCTGGGTGGGGGATAGACATCGTAATAGATTTCATAGGTTTTAAAATTTGTAAAGGTGCAAATGGTGACAATTAGAAAGAGTGAATAATTGATGGAAGTGATATGGAGGTAAGCATTAAGACATATGAGCAACACCTAAAAGGATGAGTAATGGTTTGGAGTAGTTAAAGACTATACTTCATGGCTATGTGAGTGTGATCAGGGTGATCATTTGGGGGATGAGGTTTGCGTCATTACCATCACGTTGTATTTAGGAGTTACATTTCTTGTGCGTGTGTGTGTGTGTGTTAAAGGTGGAATAAAAGGATTAAGTAAGTCTTGATTTTGTGATCAGGTATGACTATAATGGTTTGCTGTGATGGGTACATGATAAAGAAAAAAGCGGCGTAGCACTATGACGGAGGTGTGATGGCCACATCATAATGCCCTCTCTTCAAGGTGAAAATCATTGATCTAGGTCGAAATCAATAAGACCAAGACTCAAATGACAATCAAGGTTAAGATGTTGAAGATCAACCCGAATCCAACATGCATTAACTAAACCCTTAAGAATAACCATATTTCTTGTTCCTTTATCTCCTAATCGATGGTTGCAAGAGGATTTTCTAGAGAAAGTGTTATAGAGTTCTCTTTAAATGGCTACAAACCTTTATTGGTAATTCGCAATCAACTTTACCTATACGTTCTTAATAGACTTGGTAATTACCCACATAGATGAATATGTATACAGTATAATGCTCACGTGCACAAGACTTGCACATCTGCCATGACAATATTTTTATAACCATAGAGTATAAAAACACGTGTACCTCTAGCTTAATAACTTGTACGCAAAGCCAATTGACACTAAATCGCTATAGAAAACCATAGTTCACTTAAAGTTAAACTTTAAAACGCAATTAGCTATAATTTTTATTAAACCTTTCATAAATCCTATTTACATGAATACCACATAGGCAATTAGCTATAATTTTTTAAAATTTAGGATATTACATTTACCATGTTATATATCCTAAAGTTTATGGTTTTTGTATTTGTGGTAGTAAGTTAGTAACCTAAGCCACACTTGTATATGTGGAGTTATATGGGATTTTTCTTGCTTTGTTAATTAATTTTGTTACCCACCCATACTGTGTCTTCATAATGTTTTATGTTAACTTTTTCCTTTTATAACTTAACATCTCATCTAGCTGTAAGTCATACTTCATCAGAGTACTAAAATCGAAATTTACTTACGATTACATGCATATATATAAATAAAACTCTAAACATAACGTGATGATAATAACGGCAACCTCATCACACTAGTGATCACCCAACGTCCACTATGGGATTACACTTGCGTATTCGTGTGATCACTCCATCACGATGAAAATTAGAAGGCCACACCGTCTCTTCTTAGAGACATGGGGTCGGGTAATGACATATTATTTTTGTTTACATTTTTTGTCTTTTAAAAGATAGTAATAACTAGTACATGCAGAATTATCATTTAGATCGAATATGTATCATTAAAAAGGCTATAGCTAATTTTGGTTATAAATGTTTAGGCAACAGGACCTATGAAATAAGTGACATGCTTCTTAAAATTCTTAAATAAAGTAAACAATTTAATTGTACTTCTCACGAACCATAAGTTGTAATGCTTCTTTTTGAGTATTTTCTTTATATATAATTTCCTAATAAGATTATTATTATATTGCTTAGTTTAATAGTTATATATCTTGTTTAAGGGTGTGTTTGAAGAAACTAGTTAAAGTTTGGGTTGTGGCTCATTAATCGATAATCTCAAGCTTAATACATAAGCCACTTGGAAAAACTTTTATTTTGAGAAATTATGTTATAAATTCTCTCGAAGTTTTGACACCAGAACGAGGCTTGAGAGCTGAGAATTATGAAAACTAGAATCTCAAACCCCTATATTAATCCCCCGAAAGTCTGTTGCCGAATACACCATAAACGGATAGTTTGTGGCATGTATTTTACAAGTTAGTAAAACATTTGTTTTTTTTAATAAATAAATTTTTTGATGGAACAATAATTATATATCTCAAAACTTATATAATGGTGTTTAAATTGAGTGTGGATCAAATTTATCTATTGAAAAATGTAGGGAAAAAAACCCATTAACACAATAATATAAACAAAAGTCATGTATGGATCCTTGGACTTTCTAAACGCCTTTCTACAAATAAAAAAAGATAAGAAAAAAATACAAACGGGAAAAACCGATAAAAACCTAACTTGATTACTCTTCAAATCATTGTACAACGTTATGATAATTTGCAATCAATCGTATCATATTTTTTTAGTTAATTATGTGGATTTGTTATGGTTTTTCGTTTTGTGATACATGATTTATCTTTCAAAGCAAATGGCTTAGTATAGTCTTTCATTTTTGGACGATTTTGGGAGTCAAAGGTTGTAGGGCTTGAGCCACGAATCCTAATTTTGGGTTTAGTAGGTACTTTTGGAGTAGAATCACGTTTGAAAGACTTCTTGTTTATTTCTCCAATCAGATGATCATTATCTGCACATTAAACAAATTAACATAAAAATTAATCTAAACAATGTACGTAACAGAATGTTTTAACTTTGTAATTGATATATGTGGCAAGTTAGTGAAAACATCTATTTTAAAACTAATATGGTTTTGAATTCGACCCATTAACCCGTTTTCTTTTAGGTTAATTTGCCCAATTTACATTGGACATGTAATTAACCTATTCATTATTCGGTCCAACCACCATCTCTAGTAAATTAGTAATCACCACTTGATTTATACCTTTTAGCAACACAACTTATGTCACAAAACAAGGGCAATATTAGTAATTGTGGTTCAACCAAACTTCGGAAAAAATCATCACAAACAAATTACAAAGGTACTTGTAAAAGAAAATCGATGTTTTCTTAAGGGCGATCGATAATAATCATACCAGGACTAGATAATACTGCACGGGGACGTTGAACTACACGTTCAACATCCTTAACTTGATGATTCTTTTTGCTTTCGCCTGACAGTGAATCTAAATCAACAAAAAGGTAATTAACTATTGACATGAATGATTAAATCTATAAACAAACTATAAGAAATTGCAACCTTTGGCCATGGGAGTAAATGTCATTGCCAGATTCGGCACACAAATTCGTCTCACTTTTGTATTCGAGTCATGAGGGCCTAAATCTATTTTTTCAGTTTCCTTTTCTGCTTCAAAATGGACCAGATAACGGAGACCTGGTATTATAACATAAGTTTTATCAGTTGACACAACAGTAATTAAACTAGGAAATAAATAGCCGTATTAATATTAGCATGAATATATAACGTACCAAGTGATTCAACAGAAGAAAATAGTTGATCTCCATCAGGATCTTGAACATTGGCCTTGATGAACACTTTGTTGGAAAACACTTTAATTTTAAAGAAAACAAACACAAACACAAAGTTGTCTTGTTCAAATATAATAATTTTCTCTCTTTTTTAACGAATTAAAACCATATAAAAACGATCGAAAGAACTTACTTGAATGATCGATGATCGATCAATGAGCTGCTTCAATTCTTGATCTTCAAAATTCAAATAACTAAAATGAATCAGGCTTTGTAATTAAAATAAAAGTGGATATGGTGGAATTGCAAGCAAAGATGATATATATATAATTTGAGGTTTACAATATATGTTCATTGCTTGACTTGAAAGCCAAGAGGAATTTATTCTCCATGCATGCATGTGCTTATATGACAAGTGTTTAATTAGTTACTTGGATTGAGTTCAAAGGCATGCATGGACATATGATGAATTCACTAGATTTATTTCCTATGTATGTATTGGACCAATTAGGTTTTATTGTTCTCGAAGAAGAAGAATTAAGATCCTAACAAGATTTTTATTATAATCTTGAGTTCACATTAAAAATGCAAAAAAATCAGGTTATATAAAGATAAAGAAAACACATGCTAACCAAAACTAAAAGAAGCCCTTGCATCACTAGAATCTTGCTTAATTTTAAAGAACCACTCCATCAAAGTTTAGAAGACAGAAGACAAATTAGGATATAGAAAGACATATCTTGCTTTACATGATTTGGTGGAAAAAATAAAGCATTCAATTAACCATGTAAGGGGGTCATATGGATTTAGAATATGTGATCAAACTATATATCATATAATGTGTACAACTAGCTACACTATGCGATATCATATCTAATATCATAAGACGTATAAGAAAAACACGTACGATGGTCTTAAATAGAGAAGTATACAACCCGGACATTAAGAAAGTTTTAAAAGATCTTATTTCATAAATTTGTCATAAAATAATTTAGGTTGATTAATTGCATGTATTTATAAAGATGATATATTTACTAGACAAGTAAAGTACCATGTAAATATGTAAGTGACTAGAGAAATAAATATATACAATTAATTATATAGACAACTCCTATAAATAAAGGATATCTATATAGACAATCCTTGTAAATAAAGGTTTAAGGTTTCAATTTTATTTGTTAAAAATTAATTTCTATAAACGACTCTCTATCTCACACTTTTTCCCGTACAATTTTGACTCCCGTCCGAATATTTGACTTTCGGTTTTAGTCAAAGTTTTACCCGACATCTAGATATGGGTTGCAAAGTCCCCCATTTCACATGTGGCTATGGGGGTATACGGTTTGGGCACTCCTTATGATGTTGTACTCCCTCCGTCTCATTTTTATTGTCCAGTATTGACTTTTTAAAATCTTTCTTTTTCAACTTTGACCTTAAATATTTTTGTTTGTGTTATATAATATTAATTTGATACAAAATATATGAATACATTGTGTTTTAAATGTAATTTCATTGATATAATCTTCATGAAGTATTATATAACCGAAACAAATATATTTAATGTCAAATTGAAAAAAAAAAACTTTAAAAAGTCAAAACTGGACAATAAAAATGGGACGGAGGTAGTATATAGTAACCCAGTTTGCGGAAGTATAGTGAAAATGGACTACTTTAGGCTTATAGATATTTAAGATACCTACTTTAAACGCAAATATTATGAACTTCAATGTTTACATATATTTGTTTTTTAGGCTATTAAACTGGTGGAATATTTTTATAAAAATTTATTGTTATTCCGTTGTACATGTTAAAAATTATTATGTTAATCTCTTAGTATGGGACAATATCTATGAAATAATTCGACTCATCGGCTGGCTAGGCTACTCAATATATTAGAAAGATGTAGCGCCTTTACCACCAGGAATTCCTTTTGGCCTAGTGGTAAGCGTCTTGATCCTAACAACAGGTCATGGATTCGAATCCCACAACATGCCAAAAAATGCTAGGGGGGGGGGGGGGAGTTGGATGTGTCATTGGCAACCATCTTACTAAATCCGCTCGTAGGATGTGACGAGTTGGAATCCCATAAGTCTAAGGCATTTGCGGCAAATGGTGGAGGAAGTTTGACGAGTCATTGGCGGCCATCTTCCTAAATCCGCTTGTAGGTTGTGACGGTTTGGAATCTCATGAATCTAAGCATTTGCGGAGATGTTGGGGGGATAATGTTGGTATGGGACAACTTCTCTGAATAATTTTATTTATGGGCGAGCTAGACTACTCAATATATATGAAAGAGGTAGCGCCTTGATTACCAGGAATTCCTTTTAGCCTAGTGGTAAACACTTTGATCCTAACATAATCGGATAAAAATCCAAAATAAGAAGCTAACTCAAGACAACTTGGCAATGTGGATTACCAAGTGTATTTTAACACTACAAACTGGGCAGTTAAATTCGGTAGGATACAGGTGGGATAGCGGATAGCGGTCTTAGGATAAATAGCGGTTTCAAATAGCGGTGGGAAATAGCGGAAGCGCTAATAGCGCCGCTATTTGGGCGCTATTTCCGCTATTTGAGGTAAAATAGCGGTCAAATAGCAGTGGGATAGCGGTTTTCACAAAAAAAAAAATTTGTGCAGATTATAATTGTTTTCGGTTTACACTCAACGGTTGATTCTCGTATTACTCTTTATATATTAGTGTACTAAGTTTTATACAATGCAATTAATCAATGTTTTATGATTTTAATTATATATATACATATATAAATATATATTCTACGTAATATTAAAAACCGCTATCCCACCGCGATAACCGCTATCCCAAATCAAGGACCTTGACCGCTATTTGATTTCCCACCGCGATAACTGCATAGACTACAAATGCTCTAATGTAAATTATGAAGAATGTTCAATATAGTCCATTTTTAATTTATAGTTTTAAGAGACTAATTTTAGTTTTTGAATCAATGACATCAATGGTTCAGGTTGCATTTTAAAATTTTGGACGGAGGGGTATGTTTATAATTCACATGTGATTGTATATTGAATCACATTTGATTGCATCTTAAAACTTTAGGACTATGTTTTTTGCATAGTCCTTTATTGAACACAACTCTGCAAATTATAACAAAGTAAGTTTTACTTCTTTTTTCTAAGTTAAATTCATAGAGTTGTGTTCAATAAAATCTATGTAAAAGACATAGTCTCAAAATTTTAGAATGGAATCACAGGTGATTCAGTATACAATCACATATGATTTGTAAAAGCATCACATGTGAATTACGAAGATCTCTCTCCGTCCAAAATTTTAAAATACAGTCTGAACCATTGATATCATTAACTCAAGCCTAAAATTAATCCTTAGAACTATGAATTAAGTATAAATTATATTTAACATTCGTCTAAATTTATAATAAATAATTAACTGGATAATTTCATGCAAATCATAATATATAATTTGTTACAAAATTTCTTACCTTTCCCTTTCATGCTTACTCTTGCTTTATTATCAAAGTTTACTTATATTGAATACTCAACTTTATACTTTTACTTATATTGAATATTCAACTTTATACTTTTTTCCTACCTATATGTCGAATTTAAAATCCTATCATTATATACATCAAACTTTCAAATTATTATTGTATGGAATAATTTATTCGTGTACTAAACTTTTATATTTTCTTGCTATATCTAATCACATTTCATAAAACAAAACAAATTTAAAATTCAATTCATATAAGACAAGATTTTAAAGCTTGATGAACTTTATAAACCCATGTTATTCTCTAGACCATACATTCTTCCATGTGTCAAACGCTTGAGTTATGACATAGTAATCGTATAAACAAAGAGAAACAAAATTGTTGTTGAAGGAAAGATCGGAGCAACTCAAATATTTCTTTTTACAAAAAATGTAAACTTGTTAAATAATTAAATAAAACAAAAATTACATAAAAATAGAATATATGTAAAACAAAAATAGAAAAGCTAGTGTCTTTGTCTTTACGTCATCCACTCATAAAGCTCCAAAAATAGTTCACCATTATCTTCTCCTTTCTCATCAATAACCTACATTATTATAAAACCAAACACCAGACGTACTTTTAACATATACTTCATTTTTAGATAATATAAAACATATTAAAATTTCAAATTTGTAATTAAATAATATTGTTCAAAGCCACAAGGTTTTCACATAAAAATATTGTACGTGTTAATAATACATTTTCCCACTAGCAATCTTTACAAGATATAGATATGACATAATTGATCTTGTTCATATTTGATGATCTTCTTTATTAAAAAATTGATTCATTTAAATAAAATATATATTTTACTAATTTAATTATGTTATACTATCTACAGATCAATCATTTTAATATTTATAAAAGAATAGAAATAATGAATTACATATATTATCATTAAATAGGTTAAAGGACGAAGCAAAAATATAATCTTTGTTTATTACTTACCCTTGTTATCAACTTCTTTTTGTACATTTTGTGACAATTATGGTAGAACTTTAGGGGGAAAGTAGATATGAAAGTCATCAAAAGAAAATGCACCAAGTCTTAAAAAGCGCCTCAACTAATAAACGATTTATTTTTAAAACAAATATGTAAAACAAACTTTGCGATCTTGTTCATCGCAAAAAGTTGAGTTTTTTACTTTTATGTTCAGTTTTCAAGATACATCAAGAAAAGAAAATATTGGGAGAAATGAAATTCTTAGAGAATCTTTACAAGTTTTTCAAGAAACATTGAAAAAATTCTTAATATATTTAAACTTTGGTAAAATAAATTAGGAAAATGTGTTGTTAGCTTAACTTATAATAGATTTATTTTTAATAAGCTTATTTTTTTAGTTCATTTTTATGATTTAGAGATTTATTATAATCTAAAATAAGAAAATAAGAAAATAAGAAAGTAATTAGACTATTAAAGCTTATTAAAAATAAATCGAAAAAAATAGGTCAATAATAACTTAATAATCTAAATTCTAAAACAAACACCCAAAGGGCTAAAAACATGTTATTAAACGTCAAATTTAGGTTCACTGTGAGCGAATATGTGAAACATCATTTAAATTAATTATTTAAAAAATGTTTATATTATTTCTAACATTAATCCATTTAAGAAAGGTTGTTGAAGTAATATTATAAATTAGTGTAGCATATATTTTTTTTTCTTGATGAATCAATTTTCACAAATATTAAGAGTGTTTGTTTTAGCTTATTTTCCGGATTTATTTTTTATAAGTTAGTAGTTGTAGCTGAAAACTGTTATTTTTTATGAGTTAGTAGTTTATTTAGGGTTTATTTTCTAGGTTTATTTGTATAAAGTGATAAAAAAGAACAAATTATAAAAATAAAAGAAATTATAAAATGATTAAAAAATGTATATAGGTAATTTGGTATATAAAAAGCTTTCAGCTAGTTTTAAAAGCTACTTCAATAAGTTTTTTGTTTTAGGGTTTTTTTGTTTAAAAAAAACTTTCAGTTTTTTCCGAATATAACTTGTAGTTTTTTCTTTCAAAATAAAAAACTAATAGCTTAAAAAAAACTCCAGAAAAATAAAACCAAAAAAAACAACCTTAGAAAAAATAAGCCTAAATTTTTTTTGATAAACTAAAACAACCACCCCCTAATATACCTTCCCTTCTTTTAAAAATTAAGAAAGAAGCTAACCAACCTCCATAACCATAAGATGAATGTTTCTCCTTTTTCTTCTTGAAAGCTGATTTCAAAACTAGCAAGAACGCGATTCCCAGAAACAATCCAGCCAATCCGCCGATCACAATCGCCACCGTCTTCTGCGTGCTGTGCCGCCCACCTCCACCACCTGTCTCCGTCGCCCCTGTTTCTATCCCACCACCACCGCCACCAGCTGTCCCTGTCAATATACCAAACCCACGTCCCTTTGTTACTTTTTCCCCAAATCCCAAGAATAAAACAAAAATCCAATCCAGACCCATGAATCATCAATCCTAGATCCCACTTTTAGTTCTATTTGTACCATGTAATCACTGATTCCATATCCAATTTCAATCATTTTCAAGAACAGTATTCAATTAAAAAGATACAGAGTTCCGGCGTTGTAAAAGATCCGGCGAGATTATAATTATATACCTGATCCAGGGACTCCGTTTGGGTAATACGTGTAACTGATGTAACATTGCTGGAGATAAATTTGACCGGAAAGTGAACTCCCACAAGCACTCCTGCCATTCTCCGCCGCCGATTTCACACAGTTCACACAGTCCTCTGTTCCCAAATCGCCTTCACACTGTCCCAAAACATAAACCGATTGATACTCACCGGCGTAATACCCTTTCCCGCTCCCAACCCCTTTCTCAATCTGCTCCAACGCCGATTCCAATCTTGAATCAAACCCAGACCCGCTCGCTTGATTCGACGCGCACTGTTTGTACAGGAGGTCCGTCGGCGACGCCGGCGGAAACCCCACAACTTCGTATCTCATATAACACCCATCCAGCTGAACTCTGGCGGCGATCGTATCTCCGCCGCATACCTTCTCAATAGTTTGGGGGATTTTATTCACGCAGGTGTTGCAATCGGAGTGAGATAAATCACCACGGCACTGGTACAGTCCGGTGACGGAGGTAGTTAACTGGTTGTTTCCGGCGGTAGTGTTGTAGAAATTGGTGGTGGAGGATTGAGATATGAGATTTGTGTAAAGAGATTTGAGGTTTTGTGATGAAATCCCAGATGGGTCTTGGAACTTTTGGTTAGCACAGCCTTTGTAGACGAAATTTGTGAGGTCTGCAGCTGAAGAGATTGATGAACAGAAGGAGAGAATAAGGAAGATGATGTGTGTTTTTGATGGGGCCATGTGAGGGTTTCTGCAACAACAGAAATAAAAAAGAACGAAAGAAAAGAATTATTGGAAATTCGGAGAAGAAGATGAAATTGAAGGAGTGGGGGATTACGACGAAATGGGTTTTTTTTTGTTTTTTTAATGGATTATGGTGGTGATTCATAGATTTACTCGAATGCATGTTCATATTAAAATTTTTAATGTAGCTTTTATACTTTAATTAAACCGTGTACTCGTGACATTTTGATTGTATGAATTTGGGTGAAAAAGATATTATTTTTTATTAATATAAAATTTTCAATATTATTTCTTTAAATATCTTAAATTCTACTAATAAAAACTAACTCTTAATTTGATTCATAACTTTTAAGAAAAACTTGGCATTTAATTTTAGTTTTTTCTTTCACTTTCGGTTTTCATTACTTGAATTTTAATTTGATAGTGAGGGATTATATAAAAATATATAAGGGGTGTTTATATAAATTATATATTTATATTTAATTGTATATGTTTATAGTCATTTTATATAAGCTTTAATGTATAATGACTCGTATAGATATAATTAAATATTTATAGTCGTCTCATTTTTATCTACGTTTTGAATTAAATTTTACCGTAATTTAACATAAAATTAAAAAACAATATTTTTTTAAAAATAATTTACACAAAATTGAATACAGTTACCGTCTTTAATTTTGTGTAAATTGTGACACTTAATCTTTTTTCCAAATAGATGTTTTCTTATTTATTTACTTTATAATACTATAAATAAATAAACTAATTATGGTTAAATTTTATATTTTATGAATCAGTAGTTCAGTAATCTCTTTCTTTAAGATGTTTCTGGCTTAGAGTATATGAAAATATCTATTTAGGATGTATAATACCTTTTTATGTTTTCATAAAAAAATATTGGTTAAAATGGGATGTGGTTTAAATAAACACATTATTAGTAAGTGATTAACCGACCCAGAACACATTATTAGCAAGTGATTAACCGACCCATAGCTTTTCAATACATCCTCAAGACTCAATGTTGCGGAATTATATTTGAAATTGTTTTTCAAGCATCCTCAAGACTCAAAGTTACTAAACTTCTCAAAACAATTTGAATCTTCTCATCACCCTATTTCTTATGTTTAAATCTTGGTAATATAATGAAGCTTGGTTATTCAAAATGAATTTAGTTTAATGCTTTTGTTACGCTTAGTATATTGCTTTGAAATTGTATGATTTTATACTTTAATTAAACCGTGTACTCGTGACATTTTGATTGTATGATTTTGGGAGAAAAAGATATTATTTTTTATTAAAATATAAAAATTTCAATATTTTTAAATATCTGAAATTTTATCAATAAAAACTACTCCGTAGCTCTTAATTTCATTCAATTTAACTTTTAAGACAAACCTGCCATTTATTTATTTTTTCTTTCACTTTCGGTTTTCATTACTTGAATTTAAATTTGAAATTTAACTTTTAAGACAAACTTGGCATTTAATTTTGATTTTTTCTTTCACTTTCGGTTTTCATTACTTGAATTTAAATTTGATAGTGAGGGATTATATAAAAATATATAAGGGGTGTTTATATAAATTATATATTTATATTTTTAATTGTATATGTTTTTAGTTTTTCTTATATAAGCTTTAATGTATGATGATTCGTATATATATAATTAAAAATCTATAATCGTCTCATTTTTATAGCTTTAGAATAAATTTTATCGTAATCTAACACAAAATTAAAAAACAATATTTTTTAAAAAAATTTACACAAAATTGAATACAGTTACTGTCTTTGATTTTGTGTAAATTGTGGCACTTAATCTTTTTTCAAATAGATGTTTTCTTATTTATTTACTTTATAAAACTATAAATCAGTAAACTAATTATTGTTAATTTTTTATATTTTATGAATCAATAGTTCAGTAATCCTTTTCTTTGAGATGTTTCTGACTTAGGGTATATGAAAATATCTATTTATATCTGATTAATGATGTATACTACCTTTTTATGTTTTCATAAAAAAATATTGATTAAACTGTGATGGTTTAAATAAACACATTATTAATAAGTGATTAACCGACCCAGAAAACATATTATTAGTAAGTGATTAACCGACCCGTAGCTTTTCAATACATCCTCAAGACTCAATGTTGCGAAATTATATTTGAAATTGTTTTTCAAGCATCCTCAAGACTCAAAGTTACTAAATTACATCTTCTCAAAACAATTTGAATCATCTCATCATCCCATTTCTTATGTTTAAATCTTGGTAATGTAATGAAGCTTGGTTATTCATTATTCATTATGCTTTTGTTAGGCCTAGTATATTGTTTTGAAATTCAAAGAGATATAAATACTAAGAACGGTCCGAATAGTAGCCGGTTTCACAACCGGACAGAAAGTTTCGTCATAGTCAAGACCAGGTTGCTGAGAGAAGCCCTGGGCAACCAACCGACCTTTATAACGGTCAAGTCGGCCTTGACTATCGAACTTGTGACGATATAACCACCGACAACCAACAATGTTAACGTTAGGTGGAGGTGGAACCAGATCCCATGTGTGATTAGAAAGCAAGGCGGACATTTCAGAGTCCATGGCTGTCTTCCAGTTCGGATCACAGACGACCTAAGCAGTCGTTTTTGGGATCTGAGAGAGAGTAGACCGCCGAGAGATTGAGAATCTGACGAGGCTTAAGATTCCCAGTACGCGATCGTGTTGTCATAGGATGACTAGATGAAGAAGCAGGCATGGGCGAGGGAGATGACGCAACAGCAGTGTCGCCTGGAGAGGCGGCATCTGTCGCGGAATGGATGGTTGGCGCGGCCTCAGCTGCGGACGGAGGTGCTTAATCACCGTGAAAGGGGGGTTCAGCCGGCGAGGTATCCGGGGGAGGAGTGGTAGGTGATGCAGATGGAGCATCGGACATCAAGGTAGGAGAAGAATCACCGTCAACGAAAGCATCATAGTCAGAACTAAATGGGGGCACATTAAACGAAGCATACGGGAAATGATCTTCATCAAATACCACATGTCGGGAGACAATGATGTGATGTCTGACACGATCGTAGCATCGATAACCCCGATCAGTAGACGATGGACCCAGATACACATAAGCGGTTGAACGAGGGGATAGCTTGTGAGGCGTTGTGGAAGAGAGATTAGGATAACAAAGGCATCGAAAAACAAGCAAATGCGTGAACGAGGGGAAGGTGCCGTATAAGATTTCACAAGGAGATTTGAAAGCTAATGTGGTTGTGGGAAGAAGATTGAGAATGTGAACTGACATGTTGAGAGCTTCAACCCAGAATTTGGGAGGAAGAGAAGCCTGAAATAGGAGGGTGCGAATGACATTGTTAATGGTGCGAATTGCACGTTCAGCCTTACCGTTTTGTTGTGACGTGTACGGACAAGAGAAGCGAATTTTAATTCCATGTTGTTGAAAAAGATCAAGCAGTTTAGTATTATTAAATTCACGTCCGTTATCATACTGAAACAATTGAATATCTGTTTTAAACTGATTAACAACGTAAGCACGAAAGGTACTAAAAACCTGAAACACATCAGATTTCACACGCAAAGGAAACACCCATAAAAAGTGAGAGAATTCATCCAAAAATAATATATAATATTTAAAACCACTCAAACTAGTCACAGGTGATGTCCACAAATCAGAATGAACGAGCTCAAAAGCCCTGGAAGTCTTAGTAACGGAACTAGAGAAAGCCAAACGACAGTGTTTACCTAATTGACACGCATGACACATGGGTAACATTTGATTTGAACAAGAAATAGATTTGCGAGACTTTAAAAAGTTGAAAGTAGATACGCCAGGGTGACCAAGACAGCGATGCCACACATGAGGAGACACAGCAGCAAGGGCAGCAGCGGGGGACACGGACGACTGAGAAGACTGAAGAACCGGATAGAGATCACCAACGCTATCAGAACGATGAAGAAGACGGTCTGTATTAAGATCCTTTATAGAGAAACCAAAAGGATCAAATTCAATAGAAACCCAATTGTCAATAGTGAACTTACGAACAGAAATCAGATTTTTTACCATTTTATCAGAAACAAGAACATTTTAAGTGCTAGGTTGTTCTGTGAAAAAGGAAGAAATGTATCGCCAATACAAGACACCGGAAGTAAAGCATCATTACCAACCATGATTACTTTTGACTTGCCACAAGGTTTAAGAGAAAGTAAGTTACCTTGGTTGAATAACATGTGAGAGCTTGCACCAGTGTCCATGTAATAGTTGTTGTCCTGATCCTGTGTAGGTTGCTGGATAGATACTGAGCTGAAAAGCGAGGCTAGATCCGTGAACTGAGGTTGAGCTGCAGAGGCCGAAGGGGCTGTAGGAGGCGCAGCATACAGTGCAGATGGAAGAGGATAACTCCCATGAGCAGGCGCAGGAGGCGCCGATAAGCAATGAGATCCTCCATACTGATGAGCCGGAGACTGTTGATGTTGTATGGCATGTTGCAGTAACTGTATAAGCTGAGTGTTGAAAGTTGGTGTACCACCAGGAGTACCTGCATCACCAGAATTACCCGTAAAGGTAGAACAACTCCTCTCAGAAATACTTTTAGATGGAACCCGACCCGTGTTTTTGTTTCCCCGGTTATTTTTATTTTTCCCTTTTCCATTATTATTAGTAGCAGTGGTAGAATAAAGGGCAGAACTAGGGGAAGATTGAGGGTCAACAGTGGGGTCAGGGTGGTCTTCACGTGACTCATGCAAGAGTAACATGTTTTTGGCCTCAAGAAAGAAGGAAAAAGGTTTGTTGTGAGTGATAACATCAACCAGGCTTTGGTACGAGGGTGGTAAGTTTTGTAGGATTTGTAAAACAAGATCCTGATCAGATATTTTGGTATCAACGTCAGCTAGAGAATCAGCTATATCTTTTAAAGTGTGACAGTAATCGGTGATAGACATAACACCCTTTTTGGTGTTCCAAAAAATTGTTTGAAGTTGAAGGCTACGGGAAAATTTATTATTCAAGAAATGAGCATCAAGGGCTTCCCACAAATCTTTTGCAGTACAGTTATCTTTAATATTTAGCAGATTAGGTTCACATGTAGAGTAGAACCAAGATTTAATACGGGAATCAATGGCTTCCCAATCCTCATCATCATCACTTTTAGGTTTGGATTTTCCAGTGATGTGACCCATAACTTTAACCCCTTTACACATATCAGTAAAAATACGACGTCACAATTTATAGCGAGACCCGTCAGTTGTTAATTTGAAACTAAACTGGGGGTAGACATTACCAATATCAAACACAAGTTGGGAAGCCGAGGGGGTGGGTGGTGGGATGGGATCATTGGCGGCCATGACTAATAATAATAGTACTTACGAAAAATAAAGATAACAAGAAAATAAAAACACAGGAACGTGCTCACCCAAAAAGTAATCCCGAAGAAGAGAAAATCAATGGCTTCACGGGAACGATGACCGGAAAAACAGCAGCGGCCGCTACAACTCCTATTTTCTGGAATAGAAAATTCAAAAGCAGCAACCACAATGTATATTGGCTGGTCACATGACAATTAAATCAAAAATTGCATGCGTAGCAGGCATCTCCCATCACAATTAAAGCAAAAGAAAGTCACTGTAGTCTTGATTTGCTTGAAAGCAAAACAACAGGAAAAGCAGCAGAATATAATATATTATATTATAATATATAATATATAATCTACGCATAGTACACCTGCTCAAACCAAACCATGCGCAAAAAACCAATCGGGTCAAATGAAGAGCTGCGCAAACAGTACCCAACGAAGAGAGAAACCAACGCAAAATACAACCGGCGACCAGGGTCTCGACTGCTTGGAAAAAGGGAGTATAACGGGTGTAGTGAGTAAGGGAAATGGAAGGGGAGAAAAAATGATGTGGCGCTGATGTGGCAGTGGGTAAGGAAAAGGGAAAGAGGGAGTATAATGATGTTGGTGTTGTTGATATTTAATCGGGTAGCCACCTTGGGGGGCTTGAAAATTATGTTGCATCGGGTAGCCAAGTTGGGATAGCGGAATATTTTGTTGGCTAAGCATTCCCGTATACGTAAATTGCGGGGGAGCGAACTGTTGGATAATATGCCCACTGACACACGTAGATTAGTAACTCTACTGATAATACACGAGTCTATTTGGTCACAGGCCAAGGATTGATCCCGACAGCACACAACGCAAACGAGAGAAACTGAAATCTGGAAAAAGGGTTACGCGACGCGTAAGATATAGGATTACGCGGCGCGTAATCTGCCTGACAGAAGCTTGACTCTTTGGTTGTTGCTTGGCTCAAGTTATTGACTTGTGGGACATCTAGAATGATTATGCACGAATTTAAGACCTTGTCTATCTGCTGAAATAAGTGAAAAAAGTCATGTATGTCTTTTAGATGTGATAAGGAAGTTATTTTGAACAAGTATTGATAAGGAATTCTCTCTCTCACTCAAGAACACATGCATACACTTTCATAAGTGTTCTTGGTTGTTCTTGATCTTTTCCAGAAATCATAAATGTTCTTAGTGATATATTGGAGATTGTGAGTTGTTCCAAAGTGTGATTTCAAGGCTTTGAAGATCACAAGAAGGCTTACTAGCATTTGGGGATCGAACAAACTTGGTGTGGACTATCAATAGAGAGTTGCTCTCTTGTGACTTAGAGTTCATCCCAACATGAAGAAATCAGAAGCTGGAGCATGGTATATTTCTTATCCCATCTCTTTTATTTGGTTGCATTATCTTTATGTAGAGTTCCACCATTAGTGGGTCTTGTTGGCATCATGTTTATATACCCGGAAAATCTGTTTTTCACGCTTCCGCCGCGCGGGTAAGATGGCCAACGAAACCCAACAGTGATATCAGAGCTATCTCTACATAGGTATTGCACCTTGGTGGCCTGAAAAACCCGAAATCGAAAAACCCGAAACCCAACTGGATCGTGCTGAGGCTCGAGAGAAAGTGGTATGTCCTAGAACAACCTCGAGGAAATCCCCCTGCCAGCAATGCCAAGGCAGAGGTCAGGGAGGCTTTTTCAGAAGCGCTCCAATGACGCCTTGGATGTTAGCTGCCTCATGCTTGCAACTATGAGTCCAGAGTTGCAATCAAGCGTGATGGAAACTCCTGCATATGACATGATCCGCCAGCTGAGGGACATGTTTCAGGAGCAAGCCCGCACGGAGCGTTATGATGCCACTAGGGCATTTAACTCGTGTAAGATGGCAAAGGGGACCTCGGTCAGTGACCATGTCATGAAAATGAAAGGTTACATGGACCACCTAGAGAGACTTGGGCACCCAGTACCGTTGCAGCTAGCAACGGATACGATACTCAACTCGTTGTCAGATGACTATAAGCCTTTTATAGTCAACTACAACATGAACAACATGGAGAAATCCGTGGCTGAGTTGCACTCAATGCTCAAGACTGCTGAGCAGAGTATCGGGACCAAGTCTAAGGACATTCTTATGGTGGGACATGGTGGACGTAAGAAGAGGAAAGGGCGCAACGGAAAGGGAAACGGCAAGGCCCAGCCCAGCCAGAATGTACCCAAAGCTAGTAACGACAACAAGGGCAAGAAGCCAAAGCCAAACAAGGCAAGGACCGAGAATCGGTGCTTCAGGTGCGGCGAGGCCGGACATTGGAAACAAGATTGTCCGAAAGGTCACGAGGCAGGAGGCAAGTCTGGCTCCTCAGGTACTGTGTGATTAGTTTCTTTGTCTCTTTCCTACTTGTAAAGTTTTACGAGTATTCTAATATCTTGCAATCGTTTATTGCAGGAGGAGATGGAAAGTGATACGGCCCAACATAAAGAGATCCTACGTGCAGCATGCGGATATTATAAATAATTTTTATTTCCTAGTTTATTAAACTCTTTTAAGTTTGTTTGGATAATTTTTATCTTACATGTTTATGGAAATTTAATTATATCCGTGCACGTGTTCTTATTGTATGAATAATGATTAGTCCAGTTGTGACTAAAAGAGTGCCAATAAGTCAAAGTCTTGACTTGATTGGTGATTCATAATAATCTTATGCTATGATTTGTTGAAGTTATATATAAATGCTGGCTCCACTATTTAAATGCCTAAATAAACAAGTTTTGTTTATAAAATTAGATAGTTTTTCTAATTCAACAAGTATTTAAGATTTTATGAAAAGTGAATGTTCAAAGTCTTGAACATATGTAAATAATAGTCATTATTTCTGGGTAAAGTAGTTTTTGATAAAACGTTTAAGAAATTATAAAAGTGATTATAATAGTTATTATAGTCAAGAGAATTTTATACTAAATGTTTTAAGAAAAGAAATTTAAAATACCATTATGAGTATTTCATACTTGTGTTCATGGTAAGTTTAATGAAACCACTCTCCGTAATTGGAAAGATGGATATATGGGAGATCCAAGTTATTGGTTTCATAAAACAAATTTCTTACAAAAAACTAAGTTCTTTAAAACATGTGTTTGGAACACAAGTTTTAGGCATGGAAGTCAAGGATTGACTAAGGCCTAAAAAGATGTTTTTAAAGAATGCACTTTTTCATAAAAGATAGTAGGAGCATCTGACTAATGTATTTATCAGAGTTAATAAATTTTTTAACAAGTGTGATAAATACAAGTTTGAACCTTTAGAGTATATAATTATCGGATGTTTTTAGAAGTTATCTAAAACAGTAAGTTCTTGAGAAAGAACTATTCCGGAGATGCATGATTTATTGAGAGGTACTCGATAAAGATATCATTGCAAGATTTTTGAGTCAAGTTATGACTTAAATAGAAATTATATACGTTCTAAAATGTTCAGTGAGTCAGCTTAATAATGTTGTTGGTTGGTTAACGTTAGAAATGATAAAATAGGATGTTCTTTAACATTCTTAGTAGTGATATTAGATCAGTGTTGACATACACAGGGAATCTAATTTCAAGTTTCTTACAAGTAGGTGTAAGAGGATTTATCATTTCAAAAGGACATAAATTCAGTAAGATTTAATACATCTACAAATGTAATTAAAGTTTTAATTACAGAGAGGTTGTTTTATAAATCAGAAACAATGAGTTATTTCCAGTACTCCAAGTTTAAGGAATTTATATAATAAGTAAGCCTAGAAATATTCTTAGGTTGCAAGAATGATTTCTAGCAAAACCAAGAAGGAGTACTCCAAAGTACTAGTCTTGTGTTTTAGGGTTTATAACCATATTATTTTCCTTGTAATCCGTGATAAGTTACAAATGTAAAATAATAAGTAATTCAGATAAACACCGTGAATCGAGTCAGTGAAATGGTAGAAATTATGCATCTTTATTCCAGGGTGGAATATGGAAGGGTGTAGAAATTAGTTTCATTGTTCTTCACAGTTTTGTATGTTTTGGTTCATCCAGGAATAAACTAGGTTTATTCAAAAACATTATCCGTGACTACTTATCTTGGTGGGAACCTCGATAGGGTTATAAAGTCATCGTAATTTTGGGGTAGATTCGAAAGTATATCGAATATAGCTGCAAACGGTTTTTGCGGACCAAAATTTACGGATATTCATTAGGGTTACGAATATTGGATTGACCCACCATGAAAAATACTTCGTGGATTCGTGTCAAAAGTATTTATCACATAGGTTATCCTCAAGCCTGAGGTATTTGGTTTGGGATGCGGTAACTGTTGTCTTCTTAGCGCTTTCTAACGCCACGCCGTAACAGGGTGGTTATAAGGGGCGTGTCTAGATTCAGTGGGAGCCGTATTGCCAAATGCAAATATGCAAGATGGTAATTGCACCTCTTTTTTAGGAGAGATATTTCCGGGCCCCTTGACTGATTAGAGAAACTGGTAAGTGCACGGCCGTGCCCAAACGAACTGATCTGTTCTTTGTCGTTTATCACGCAGTTTTAAAATCAAGTATGTCATGAACAAATTCTTGAGTCTCTGAGTGGACCTTTTTCCATGCTCATGCTCAAAATTGAAATATCGCGCTGCAAGGGACAAACCTATATATATGCAAGTTTGTATATATAAAAACGTACCCATTCATGAACAGAGAGTTTATGATAGTTTAGTTTATAAACAGTTAGTTTATAACAGGTTACTTCTAAGCAGGTTGCTTATGAAGTTTTATCACAAGTTACTTTGGGGTATAAGAGTTCTTATAACCTGGTTACCCTAAGTGTCTGGCTATGGACTTCCTTAGGCTAACAATGTGCAGTAACTGTTACTTATCTTGCACAAGTGGGAGTCTGTTGGATTATGTGCAGAGATAATTAACGGGCATATTGTATCCAATGTTATAAGAGACTAAAGGGTCACACTGCTACACACCCAATTCAGAACAGTTGGATTTCACCTTTTGTCTGTGTGGAAATAATTAATCAGATAGATTAATTATTAAAGAGAAGAAGGAAATAATTAATCAGTTGGATTAATTACTAAAGAGAAAGACGAAATAATTAATCAGTAGTATTAATTATTGAAAAGAGATAAATAAATAATTAATCAGTTTGTATTAATTATTAGAAAGGAAATAAATAATAAATAGTTATTTATTATTTAAGGAGAATTAAATATTAAGTTTTAATATTTAACGGACTAAGTTAATTAATAATTAATTAACTAGTAAAGTCCAGGCGGTCAAAAAGAGAAGAGTTGAAAGTTTAATTAAAACCAGTGGGCTTTTAATTAAACGGGCTTGGGTCCAAGTTAATCCTTATAAATATATGTTAAGGCTTGTATGTCATTTATTTCATTTTCTATGTAATTGTAATTTGGAAGCAACCATCGGGAGTCCTTGGAGAGACGTCTTGGCAAACACAAATCCGAGGCCCAATGGAGGTAGCGGGTTTAGTGGGAGCACATCCAAGTCAAGGATATATCCTTAGATGACTTCGTTTTATCCGTAGGGGCTCACGGGAAAAACGCATAGGTTTTAGGGGGCATGGTTATCAACTATTATATATGCGTGTGGTTGTTTTATTATTTATTGTTTATGCATGGATTATAGGATTGCATGCTAGACAATTTTTTGACAATAATAAAACTCAAGAGTTTTTAACATTGGTTTAACAAACTCGCGCGCGCATAAGATTAACAAAAGAGAATATAACTATGGCTTATAATTCAAAGTGAAATATGCGTTTGGTCACTTATTTGTTAATCTAACCGCTCAAATGGTTTTTTAAACCGGAAAACTAAATCCCGTTTTCTAAATGTAAATTGCACACCACCCATAAGATAACACCGCCCGAATCTAGTTATACAAGAGTTGATTGTCGAGCTCTAGCCGAGTTAATCTAAATATAATATTGATAGATCAATGAACAAACACTAAAAAAACTCGTATATATTAACCTAAATTAGCTAATAACTTAAATTAAGTTAGCTAATAACTTACTTAAAAAGTATAATCTTTACTTGTGTGATTGACAGTGAGAGAGAGTTTTTTTAAGTATTATTTAAAAATTTTAAAGGTTCATTCACATAATATTAAAAAAAGGGTAAAATACATATTTAAAAAAGGTTAATATCAATAGCGTTAAAATTAGTAAACAAAGGCCTAGAGGCGTGCAATTTTTCAAAGTAAAAGATTAAGTCTGCAAGAAAATTTGTAAAAAGACTAATCTGAAAATTGGCTATATCTTAAAAGAATAACAATTACAAGAACAACAATGTATTTGAGAATCTGTTTGATTTAGCTTATTTATGACAAGTAGTTTTTTGGGACTTATAAGTTTATAATGACACATAGTAAAAATAAGCCGGACTCGTACATATAACCTAAATAAATAAATGAATGAAAAGTGAATAGGAAAACAAGCACTCCATACGAACACCATCACACATTATAAAGGATGAACGGTAAATACCTTGATCTACTTAACACACAATCTTTAATCTTCAATATATATTCAAATAAAAGGAGATGTGATATCATTATTCTACTTTTACAATTATTTTCTCACTAATCATCCCCCTTTTATCTTCTAAAATGGCTAATGAGTTAAGAGATTGTATGTCGAAAGCCTTAAACACTGAATTTTAGATTAGGCGTGGATATTAAGTTGAAACAGATTACACGTTTTCTTAATCGGATTTCATGGATGATAGAACACGTATCATTTTTTGATTTCTAATTCGACTAACAACTATTGGCACAAAAATTTGGGTATATCAGTTTTCTTTCTTTACTTTCCAATTTATATGAATGTTTTTTGATTTATTATTAATATATGTATTTATTACACATTTAAGGTTTCACACCATAAATGTTTAAAATTTACATTAACAATTATTCATGTTTATATATGAGTCATTAAGCTAGTGATAAGTTATTCACTTAGGTGGCGTTTGGTTTATTGATTGTTTTTTGTTGGAATTGGAATCTAGAAAGGATTTGGAATGCAGAGAAATTGAACTTGTAATATATATTTTTTACCTTTATGTGTTAAGGTGCCCAAGGAGATTCATGAGACCACCACTCACCACTAAAACCACCACCTCCATAGCCGCCAACACCACCGCCTCCCAACACCACTGAATCTCTGATCGAAGACAAGAAGGGACGAAGCAGAAGGAGAGGACGAGACGAATACTCAAGCCCTAATCGAAGATGAAGACGATGGTGTCGCGTTTGGTTGATAACCACATTGTTTGGCTCACGACAACGGAAGCCATAATCAAAGATGAGAAGAGATGAGTCAGAAGGAAACGAAGATGAGACAAACACCATAGCAAGTCGCCACTTCCGTAGTCGGTCACCACCTCCATACCTCTGTCACCTGTCGCTACCTCCTTACCATTGTTGTCTATCATCGGTCAACACCACCACATGGGAATGAAATAGGTGGACATTAGGAAGGAATCTCAATTCCTTTGCTAGGATTAAGGGTTTTACTTTTCCCCAAAAGTTTTCTCACTCTAGAATTCCAATTCCTTTAATAAATCGTGACAAAAATATAAGAATTTATACAATATTAGAATTCCTACTAACCAAACAAACCCTTAAGATTAGTCGGTACATAGAAATTGGAAAATTAAAATTTTTAGAGTTATCACTCAATAATATAAAAAATATTCATTGATTATTAGGTTATGAACGTAGTGTAGATTATGATAGCCCAATTATGAAGTAGTAATATGATACTCACGCAATGTGGCGACAATGAATATTTTCTACTTTATAACATGTCCGTGGGGCTTTGATATTCATATAATACGGTGACAACGAATAGCTTTCCTTTTGTAACATGTCTATTTTCTTTATCTTTTTTTATGTTTTAATTATTTTCCCGTAATATAGTAAAATAATGAATAATTATTCTATTTTATTTTGGTTATTTGAGTCTAGTATACGTTATTAAGATTTATGAGTTTTACTTTTCCACGTTTTCTAATAATAATTTAAAATTTTATTACATGATAGTATATTTAAAATAGAATGTTTGGTTATGAAAATATTTTTTTAACAATTAAGTTAATTTGTATTAACTTGATCTTTTATTGTTTTTTTTGAATTTTATTGATGATTTTAAATATGAAAATTTGAAAGGTTTAGTCCTTAAAATAGAACATAAAAATCTTATTAACTATATATCTAATAATTACTACATATATTCAAAATACTAATAATATAGTATAAGATACTTAAGTATACCTAATAATATAGTATATAAACCGTAAACATTAGTCATTAGATCCCCCGTCACGTTAAACGGGGGGTTTCCCATCATCCCCTACAAAACCTCCGTTTCATCGGTGCCCTACTACCAACAATACGCACACACTATACTATCTCTCGCCCTCAGTTCATCTCCCTGCAAATTCCCTCAGACGCTACAGGTAAGGATACACGAAAAGAATTGACATTTAATTTCAGTAAAGCCCTTTTCTCTTGTGTTTTTCATCGATCGTTCGATGTTTTTTCCGCCTAATTTTCCGTTTTATACGTAGTTTTAAGTGCGATAATTCCTATTTCTCGAGGGTTACTAGTAGATTTACCCAATTTTAAGAACTTACTTTTTAGTCGCTCCGCATTGTTCAATCGCGGTTTGTTCTCCTCTCGTCGGAGCTACTGGTTTGTTTTTTGAGCTATACGGGGTTACTGTAACAGCATCTAAGTTGCTTGCTGCTAACAGTATGGATCGTTTCCCCTTTACCGATATTTTGCTAATTTACAGTGCCACGTGAACAGAAATTAAGGGTTTTTAGGTTTATTCTGGCTTTTATATGTTTTGTTTGATAAATGCTAGATTACCTTATTGTTTAACTAATGGTATTATGAAGTTACTAAGGAACCAAATCGTCCTATCTGTTCTTGAAATTTTCATGAGTAACGTGTGCCAAATTGTTAGTGAAATTAGCTTCATTTAACTGTAGTGTTGTTATAAAGTGGAAACTTGAATTTGAAGCAGAAGATGTATTGCATGCTTGTTAAAGTATGTTTCAGATGTAGTTAGTTCTCAAATTCAAGATTAATTTTAATAAAAAATTTCAGGTTTATGGCTCTTATTTAATATATAAGGATGGTGAGTGTTAAATTGTTACTAAGTAATTTCTTATAGGATACCTTTTGAAACTGAGGTATGGTTGAAAAGTGGTAAATTATGTGTTTGTTTATTGATCTGCGAGAGTGTCTCTGTGATGTTTGGCTTCTTTATAAGTTATACCATGGGGAGTTTTTAGCTAAGAATTGAGATAATTCCATTGGGGACCTATGAAAATATGCTAAACTAGTCAAGTTTAAGAAATTTAAATGATGGTTCCAGATAGTAACAAAACTGTAATTTTATATGCCTGTCTGGTGATGTATGTGTTGCACTTGTGAAACATTTCTATATGTTGAAATATTGAATGATATACATGGCTCGTATGATCAACTTATACTGTAGTTTAATATTTGTTCCTTCTTGCACTTCCTATTTTCAGTTTTGGTATTCTCATGATTTCTCACAAGTCTTTATATTTTAAAGGGGCGTTGGATAGTCTGAGTTTGTTGTAGGAAAGCCTGTGACACTAGTGATGGCTCCCAATCCAAGAGTTGTAAATGCCTTTCGTGCTATGAGAGAGCTTGGAATTCCTGAAGAGAAAACAAAACCCGTCTTAAAGAATCTTATAAGAATCTACGAAAAGAACTGGGAACTTATCGAACAAGAAAATTATCGAGCGCTTGCAGATGCTATTTTTGATAGCGAGGAGGTGGAGGTATGTTGTTTCTTTCTTCCTGATTACATCACCAATTATTTATTTATCATCTCTATATGTTAAATTTCTCTGTTATCTTCATATCCCTGACTGGTATTATTTTTCAGGCAGCAGAACAGAAGAAAAAGCATGATAATGCTGAAGCTGAAGTAAGTAGAAATTACCCTTGGCTGAGCTTTCTCTGTTGCTGATGTTTGTTGTAGAGGTGGCAAATTGTGTGAGCTGGGTTGGCCCACATGCGCTTTTGTCTATATACTTATTTCTGAGGATATTTAATGATGATGTTTTATCTAACGACTACACAAGGCACAAGCAGTAGTAATTAGATAAGTAATTTAAATCTTTGCATAAAAACATTTAGGAAGCTGCATAAAAATAGACTTCGAGCTGCTACTAGTGGTCTAGTGCATTAGGCCCGCCCTCTTTTTGACCTGTTTGAGATAAAACACATCTCTATTTGACCTATTTCTAAATAAATTGGTGGAAAAATTGCCACCTCCAGTTTGTAACACGAGTATTTAACATTGCTTCTCTTTCCTTTCTTTCTGATTGGTGTCATTGTTCAGGCAGCAGAACAGAAAAAGAAACTTGAGCAAGCTGAAGTATGTAATTTCCTTGATTTCAGTACTGTTAGTGTTTTTGGTACACAGTTGTTTAATTGCTTCTGGTTTGTTTAATCACCAGCTAATGAAGGTTATTGAAGAAGAAACACAAATTCCGGAAGAACCGGAACGACCCTTAAAGCGGCTACGGTTACGGCACCAGGATGGATCTTCTTGCACGAACTCCAGTGCGAATTTACATGGAACACCACTGAAAAAGCCAAAACTGGAGATTGATGATCTTCCTGATGCTATACCCCGATCTCGATCAAAGATGAAATCTTCAACTGGGGAGCCTGTTTCACCCCAACCACAAGTTAAAAGCAAAGGGAAACAACCTGTTTTAGCGAACACTTTGGTTGGAGATTCTGAGAAATCTCAACCAAATGAATCCGGGTCTGATTCGCGTCTCCGCCCAAGACATACGAGAGACAAAGGGAAAGAACCGATTTCAGTGCGGTCCGTTTCTGATAGGCCATCCCATGGTGTGTGCTTCAAAGAACCAAAGCCCAAACAAACAGCTCTGCCATTGATAAAACCCAAAGATGAGCCGGTTACAGATGACACATCATCTCTTCTGTTGATCAGGCCAGGTACTTAAGAACGTCTTAATGACTTAGTTTGAGGTTTGATGTGGCAAAATGGGTAGGTTGGATTGCGGGTCAAAACAGGTTCAGTTTAGGGCTGCAAACGAGTCGATCCTAGCTCAAGCTCGACTTGATCATTTTAGGCTAAGCTCGCCAAGCCTTCATGGTGCAGGCTTGGGCTCAAATTAAAACGCTGAAAATTTTATTTAAAACTTTTTTGAACAACCAAACTTATTTCACATACATGTAAAAGTTGTACTCATTAAATAGCAGAACTCGTTTTCAATCTGTTTAAACGTTATAACAGAACTCAATAACAAGTCAAAAACATTCTAAAAAAGTTTTAATCTTAATAAAGTCCAACAATTACATCATTTACAAACAAGTTCATATATATTTTAAATATACACCTATATATACTACACAATGCTCTACAAGCTCGATAAGGACTTGAGTCTAGCCCTTATATGCTTGAGCTTGGCTTGTTATATATTTTGAGCCATTTTTATCATTAAGCTCTTGATAAAAAGTCGAACAAACTCAAACTTGAGCCGAGCTTGAGTTGCTCGATAAGAGCTCGACTCATTTGCAACCTAGTTATGGTCCAAACGGGTAAGTATGGTACGAGTACAAATTTGTCCGAAGTATATAATTTTTATATAAACAATTAGTGTGTCAAATTTAAATACGGCGAATATATTATTTCATTAATGAATCTGATTCTTTTGTTAAAGTGATTTAGGAGGTTTTATGCATTACACATACACTTTGGGCGACTTTCTAATCGAGTACCCTTTGAGTGGTTCCATTTTAAATGTTTTTCTAATTTTACCCGTTTGACATGTTAGAGATATAACATAACTGAATAGACCCTTTCATGAGTGAAGTGGTAAAAGTCGCCACCTT
Source organism: Pulicaria dysenterica (assembly GCA_947179395.2). Taxonomy (NCBI): domain Eukaryota; kingdom Viridiplantae; phylum Streptophyta; class Magnoliopsida; order Asterales; family Asteraceae; genus Pulicaria; species Pulicaria dysenterica. The sequence goes on along the minus strand of OX359292.1, from coordinate 73,010,540 downwards.
TGCTGTCTGTTAGTGTGAGGTGCTACTATGATCCCTGTTCTGATTGTTCTGGTGAAGATGTTATGATAATGTCTTTTATATAGTAGGTCTAAGAGCCTATGTTTTAGACTTTTACTAGTTTCGAAGTTTCCAATAGCTGAGATTAACAACAAGACTCATCTGCATGGATTGTGAATTTCAAGATACTCACAGTTTAGCATGTTCTTGCATATTACACAATTTTTAGTATTTATATAGGTAATTGTTTTCTTTAAACCTTAACAGAGTCGCTGACAAATGGAGAATATTCAACTGAAAACAATTTGCCCATAGAAGCCGACAAGAATTTAAGCAGCAGTGTTCTAGCTTCGTCAAAGGAAACAAGTGGACGAGAACTTGCAACAATCCCAGATAATTCAACCACAAATTTAGATATCGCGTCCTCATCCTCTGGAGAAATCAAGATTTCATTAAGCTGCAACTCTTTAAGAAACCCTGATCTATCTGTCACTAATGTAGATACTTTATTAAAAAGAATGGAAGATAAATGCCTCAAGTCATACAAAGTCCTTGGCCCAAACTTTTCCATGAGGAAACTTATGAAAGATATGTGTGATTCCCTTTTGGATATTAATCCTGATTCTCCACCAGCAACTGGATCATGCGAAAAACACGTACCTAATGTCCATGCCAATGACTCAGTCGATAATCAAGATAATCGTGAAAATGACAAACACATAGAGCAGAACGGCTTTCAGGATACCGAGACACAAAGCTTGGAGGTTGTACCCAATAATCAGTTAACTGCTGATGGCATTAGGTCTCTTCATGATATCAACGACATTGCAAAAGGACAAGAATCAGTGATAATTTCATTAGTTAATGAAGTCAACACCGAGTGTCCTCCAGCATTTCATTACATTCCCCAAAATGCTGTTTTCCAGAGTGCGTATGTTAACTTTTCACTTGCACGTATTGGGGATGACACTTGTTGTTCTACTTGCTTTGGTGATTGTTTATCATCAACAATTGCGTGTGCATGTGCACTCCAATCGGGTGGTGAATTTGCATATACAAAAGAAGGCCTTGTTAAAGAGGAGCTTGTAGACGAGTGTATAAAAATGAATCGCAACCCCCAAAAGCACTGTTTGTTTTATTGCAAGGAATGTCCCCTAGAAAGGTCCAAAAACGAGGAGATTGTAGAAGCATGCAAAGGTCATTCAGTCAGGAGCTTCATTAAGGAATGTTGGCTCAAGTGTGGCTGTAATAAACAATGTGGCAATCGTGTTGTACAACGTGGAATTCAACGTAAATTGCAAGTATGATATATGTTTTCATAACTGAAACTATACTTGATCCTGCTTTGCTATTGGAAATTATATTTATGAAAAATAAAATTGTTATTTGGTATCTCTTTGGTTCCGGTTGTAGGTGTTCATGACAGCTGGTGGAAAAGGGTGGGGTCTACGTACCCTTGAGGAGTTGCCTAAAGGTGCATTTGTTTGTGAATACGTGGGAGAAGTATTAACAAATGCAGAACTGTATGATCGAGTTTCACGAAGTTCAAACAAAGATGAACATGCTTATCCAGTACTGCTTGATGCTGATTGGGGTGCTGAGAGTGAATTAAAGGATGAAGAAGCTCTATGTTTGGATGCCACTTATTATGGAAATGTTGCTAGATTCATCAATCACAGGTAAGTGCTACATTTAGATTTTAGATTCTTCAATCAGTTGTTTTTCCTGCCTGATTATAACCCTTTTTTATAAAAAATATAAATTTGATAAACTTCTTTTAATAGGTGTTTTGACTCGAATTTGGTGGAGATTCCAGTGGAAGTGGAGAATCCTGATCATCACTATTACCATGTATGTAACTTAATGCCCTCAATGTTATTATTTATATAATATAATTTGATTTTGGTGCATCATTATTGCAACTTGTGAGTGAATATTATTTTTGATCCTTATGTTCAGCTTGCCTTCTTCACTACAAGGAAGGTAAAGGCCCTTGAAGAGTTAACATGGGTGAGTTACATTAGATATTTAGCTTTCTATCATTTACTGCATTTGTTTATACAATTGTATATGCATAATAAGATCCATATGTTTATCTATATGAATAATTATGGCTTGTTAAGCTAGCATATCTGACTGACATCCATGCAGGATTATGGTATTGATTTTGATGATGAAGAACATCCAGTGAAGGCATTTCGGTGCCGATGTGGTAGTAGGTTTTGCCGAAACATCAAACGGCCCAATAGTAAGTAACCTATCTCTATCTCCCCCTTTTCTGTTCCTCCCCAAGTATGAAATGGTGTTACGAGCAACTAGCAAGGTTATCAAGATCGGGATCTTACCCATGGATCGTTTCTGTCTTTGTAAGATCGGATCGTAAGATTGGGATCGGGATCCTAAGATACTACCACAAGTCACTGAACTTTTTTTTAGTTTTTTTATATGCTATAATTTTTTTACATTTGTACGATGGAATGAGACATTAAATTATAAAATAACGTACATCAAACACTCCGAAGTTTAAATATTAAAAACATAGAATAAAAATTCACCACAATTCATTGGTTTACATATCATAATAATAATTACTGTGCGACTCTTAAACACAATCAATAAATCTAGAGCACACTATGCACATCATTAATTCCTTATTTCATAACAAAATCTTCTTCTCATGAACCTCTCTTATAATAAAAGAAAAATCAAACATGTGACATGTGCATAAAGTATAAAACTGTGAACAATTGTTTTTAGCATAAGGTTGACCATTTTAAAAAAATGTAAAAATAAGAAAGTAAAATAGTAGTAATAATAAAAAATGAAAAAAAATAATAATGTAAAATAGTAGTAATAATCAAAAAATGTAAAAAAAATAAGAGATAGTTTTTGGTTGGTGGGATTGTAGGATCGTACAATCAGGATCGCGATTTTGATAACCATGATAACAACTTCTATCCTCCAAATTGTAGGATATGTAATCACAATAATTAATATTTATTGCTCGGATAAAACATATTCTGCTTTTAATTGTTGTAAGATAAATAGATAATCAGTTTCATACTAGCTGTACCAAACTTGGATCAGCAGGTTCATACTAGCTAAAACTGACTATAAGAGGATTAAAAAACAAGGGAATAATTAAATAACCTAATTACACAACCTTTCTTTTAGCCCCTGATTTTAGGGGTGTTTAGGACTAGGATGAGCTCGGTACTAGGACCGGACTGAATCGGTACAAAACCCGAATGTATCGAAACCGAAATTATTAATTTCTTGGTACCGAATACGGAATACCGAGTCGAAAACTTATGACTGGTACCGCACGGGTTTGGTTAGGGAAATTTCAAGTCAATACGCTCACCCCCTACCGGGCCGAAAGTACCGAAACCAAAATTGTTGATTTCTTGATACCGAGTACTGAACAGAAAACTTATAACCTGTACCGGTTTGGGAAATTCTGTCCATTCGCTCACCCTATTTTGAACAATCTTGTATAGACATATTGTCCTTACTCCTTAGCTTTCACAAGCATGTTGTTTGGATGTGAGGAGGGTGGGTTGCAATCAACAACACCCCTATTTATTTGTCATACACTCCAGCAAATGATTGTCAAATTATAAGAACTTCAAATAACTTAACAACAAAAGCACATGTTAACTCGATCTCCTGCAGCTCCTCTTACAATTGATAATCTGAATATGATTATCCTCTATCACATACTCAACACATGTCCAAACGCCCCTAAAATCATTACTTGAATAGCACTACGCTTAAAGCCGAATAAGGGCAAATCTGTCAATAAACACGCCACAAGAGATCTTCAGTCATCCTCGGAAGTTGTCTTTTTATTTTGTTCTAAATACATGACTAAGCTTTTTTTTTGTAATTTTTTTTGCTATGTTACAGGATCCAGAAAAAGAAGATACACATGAAATTAACATCTGTTTGAAGGTTACCACCACCATGAGACCTAAACTTCACAACTTTTAGGTGTGTTGTATCTATCTTAGGGTTTGTAGGACGCTGACAAATTAAAGATGGGTGTTTTAAGTTATGTCTGTTTGCCCGTCATGTTCTTTTGTCCGTTCTTTTGATGTTTTTGTTTGAACCAAAAACCGCATTGTAGCTTTAGTAGCATTTTTTACTAACGTGGACTTCGTTTTCCACCCAATTTTCGTAAACGATTTGGTGCATTGCGAAAAATAAAGGCTTTAAAAGGTGGTATGCATCAAATAATGATATGTTGGACTTTGCCAAAGTGTAAGCTTTCAGGATTTATACTTGTATCAAGATAAAAGGAATCATAGAAGCCTTTCAGCCTTTTTCGTTGCCTAGGTGGCCCTTCTAAGATGATAAAGATTGAACTATAGCATTGCACAAACGACGGTATACGAGAGGTACGATATATACAGTCATACCTCTACCTGTCACTCGGCTTTCAGAGGGAGATTCAACATAATGTATCTAGTTTAAGGTATTAGATATGTTCGCTCCACGGACCAAGGAAACATGCTTATGATTTCATCTCACTACCCTTTTCCCTTTTATTTATTCCTTTATCTCACCAATACTCTTTCTTTCTCTTTCCCAAATCGCTTGGCGTGGGTGGTCCCGATATGACTCCCTTTTTAGTGGATTTGACCCCCGGGTGGGTGTTCCTGTTTGGTATCACAAAAAATGCTCCTCCCGTTTCAGGGTAGGAGGTTAGAGGTATACTTAACGCTCTTATACATACAGAACACTATACATGTTTTTATAATTGTTTATGTTGTATACAAAAGCTTTTGATATACTTGCTACTTGGCTTTCAAAAGTAGCATATTATATTGTGATCTTCATTAAAGTAATTTGCCTTTTTTTTAAGAAGTTTTAAATTACAGATAAAACATTGAAACGGTTTGATAACTTGGTTCATAACAAATAGTTACACAAACTCCAACTTTTTCCCAACCATGATAAAGAAAGGATGTTTTTATAAACAAAATAATACACAAATGTATTGTAAAGAATCAAATTTTATTTTTCATGCCACGGGAGGATTATAATGTGCCCAAAGTCGTGTTCGGATTTGGTCTGCTTTTGGTTCATTTTTGCAGTTTCTAAGGCTAGAAAGAGTAGGCATGGTTGCCTAACCATTGCCAATCACACTAGCATTTTGGTGATGGATGATGGTTGGTGGGCCGTGTGCACAGGCAAAAACTCGTGTGTCGACTTCCTTTTCTTAATTTTTCTTATTTTAACGATTTAAAGATAAAACTCATAGTCTTATAGCGACTTTTACAACTTCTTGTGAGGGTAATGATAATACTATGGATTAAGTGGCCGTGTAGTCGGAATGTGATGTATATATGACCGTGTAATAAAAAGTGGTGAAGTGAAGATTCTGAACACTCTATGGTTTAAACTGAGTTTCGCATTCCCTAGTTTGTGGTTCATAATACAAAGTATAATTTTTTTTTAAATATATATGTCTAAGGCCATCCGTATGGTATGTGGTTTGGGTACCTTAACCCAGCTTTTACGTCGGCATCACATTACATTCCACATCATCTTCTACACCCATATGAGATGTTGTTTGGGTTTACAATACAAAGTATAAAAAACATTAATATATATGTCTGATAGAGAGAGAGAGAGAGAGAGAGAGGAAAAGAGAGAGAAGATAAGAGATAGATACAGAAAAGACGGGTGGAGTAAACGTTTAGTTCTCCAACCTAAATTACCAAGCTGATCTAGTTCACAATGAAGACATATAGGTGTTACCAAGCTACCCGATCAACCCAACCCTAGACCAACTACCAATCACTTCGGGTAATGCCATAAACTTGGTCTAAGACTATCCGTTATACTCCCCCTTTTCCGTTTCTTTACCCACTGCCACATCAGCGACACATCATTTTTTCCTCCCCTTCTCTTTCCTTTACCTACTACAAGTGTTATACCTTCCCTTTTCCCTTTCTCTTTACCCTCTACTTTTTATTTTATTTTTATATTAAATAAATCATTATTAAATTAAATAATAATTTTCATTAATAACAAAAATATTTAAAAAACTACAACTAAAATTTCAAAAATCTAAATTATAAAATATAAATTACAAATAAAATCCTAAAAATTAAAAAAATACATAAAATATATAAACTACAACTAGGCAACTGCAACATTACGATATTGCTCGAAAAAATCGTCAGACGTCGTTGAGCTAGTTGGTGAACACATATTTATTTTTTCTAAGGAAATAAAAAAATATAAAGTGTTGTATAAAATGAGAGAGATAGAGAAAAGATATAGAGAAAAATATAGAGAAAAATGGGATGGAATAGTATATATATAGAGGATTAATTATTTAAAGTAAAAAAAAAAACTAAAAAAACAAGCCGTTATTGGGGGGAGGGGGTGACCAAAGGGCCTTTGGCCTGGCGGTACCAAGGTAGATTAAGGTGTCTCTCCCTCTTAGAGGTTTACGGTTCAAGTCCTGTTAAGGACATAAGGTGTAAATTAGGTGGGTGTGTGTTTGCCGTTAAAAAAAATGGGGGAGAGGAGTGGGGGGGGGGAATTGATTGCTTCTACGTGAGTGTGAGAACCCGGAGCTTCACTTACCCGCCGAGTTAGGGGTGTAAACGAGCCGAGCCGAGCCGAGTACTGTCAAGCTCGAACTCGACTCGAATCATAATACTCGAGCTCGAAACTCGACTCGAGCTCGACCGAGCCTTGATTTTTAAGCTCGAGCTCGAACTCGGTAAAGTAATCGATAACTCGAGCTCGGCTCGACTCGACTCGTGAAGTTTTCTAAACATAAAAAAGTCCACATTTAACAATAACAAAAGCAAACTAAAGAGCAAATCAATCTGAGAATAGTAGCAATTAAAAAAATATGACAAACAAGAATTCATAAACTTTTAAGTATGAGATTCTAGGTTCATCAGTGTCGTACTTTAACCTTAGTAATCAAAATTCAAACCAAAACTAACATTACCCCATCGCAAAACAACATGAATATGAATGCTTAAACCATATTACATGCTTTTTACCCCAAACATTTCATAAAATAAATCATCTGATGACAACTAGCATAAACACATGACTATAAAAATAACTTTTATCCATATCAAAGATAACAAACAAGAATGCTTTAACCCATATCAAAGATAAATCAAAACAAAGCAAATCCATGACCTATATGAAACAAAAGCAACAAGATTTGAAGCAAAAATTAATCTCAACGTGATGAGATATGTAGGAGTTCAAAGCAGCAGTAGCCGGTCACAAGTGACGGGTTACCGTCGGCAACATTGCAATCCGTCAGCGATCACAAGCAATGGTCTGACAAGCGGTAACATTACAATCCGTGAGAGGTAGTGTGGGTAAAAGTTTAACCGGAAGAAGAAAGTGAACCGATGCGGCGTCGGTGACGGTGCTAGAAGAAGATGAAAGTGAATGGTGTCTGTGGCGGTGCAAGAAAAAGATGGGTGAATGTCGGCGGAAGTTTGAAGAGGGATGGAAAAGCAACTTTTGAAATGAATTAGGGTTATTATTTTCTTGTTTATATATATATATATATATATATATATATATATATAATGGCAAAAGTGTTATTTGGTGTAAGCTCGATTAGGCTCGCGAGCCTAGCGAGCCTAGCGAGCTGTGTATTTTAAAACTCGAACTCGACTCGGTACGCTACTCGAGTAGCTCGAGCTCGAGCTCGACTCGGTTAACATCGAGTCGATATCGAACATTTTTCGAGCCGATCCCGAATATCTCGCGAGTTGTCTCGGCTCGGTTACACCCCTACGCCGAGTAAAGGACACCTGTAATGGTGTTTCTTTTTTGAACCCACTGAACTCGCATGACAGCGAGTCCAGTATAATGAAAAGGACTAACTATGATTAAGATATAAGAAGGGTCGGCCTAAGTGTAGACTGTAGTGGTTCAATTTCTAAAATTACATGGCCCATTTATCAACGCAAAGGCCCAAACCTACCATGCCCTAAAACAGATTTATTGCATTCATATAAAACCCTAATTCTCAAACTCCACGCCTCCAGTCCAGAGCCAGTTTGAGCGGAGATCAACAATGTCGAAGCGAGGTACGGCCACAATTGATCTGTTTCATGCTTTTTTTCCATTTGATTTCGTATCAAAGCATGTTAATTGAATGTTCTTTGTTGTGCAGGTCGCGGAGGTTCCGCCGGGAACAAGTTTCGGATGTCACTGGGTCTTCCGGTGGCTGCAACGGTGAACTGCGCCGACAACACCGGTGCCAAGAACCTTTACATCATTTCAGTGAAGGGGATCAAGGGACGGCTCAACCGTCTCCCGTCTGCTTGCGTCGGCGATATGGTTATGGCGACCGTGAAGAAGGGAAAGCCCGATCTCAGGAAGAAGGTTATGCCTGCTGTTATTGTTCGTCAACGCAAGCCTTGGCGCCGAAAGGACGGTGTCTTCATGTACTTTGAAGGTAAGGTTTTGGTAATTCATGCATATTTGTTCTTACGTATTAATCTGTTGTACTTGTTCGTAACTTGCAGTCCTTGGATTACAGCTTTCATTTTAGTAGAAAATGATTTCATAAGCATGTTATCATTGAGTTATTTACCTCATGATCACTTGTTTCAACTTAGACTTGTTTCAAACTTAGGGGGAGTTTGGCTTTTTAATGTAAGCATAATCTTGAATTTTTAAACAATTTTGAAAAACAATAATCTATTTTTTATAGAATGGTGCTGCCTTTCGATGGTAAATTCTACTTTGTTCATTTGGCAAACAGACCCCGACGCTCCGACTGACATGAAAGAGTTGAAAGCACTAATCTATGACGGGTGTTTTGGTTTGATTATTAAAAATTCTTATGCTTTTTTAAAATAGCATAAGCAGGTAACCAGCTGTAGTATAGTGCAGTGTAGGAGAGTGTTTGGCTTCTGCGGTATCAAAACATGATGGTTAGATAAGGCGATAAGCAAATAGTTCTGCTTACCTGAGGTTTAAGAGGTAAAATAATCAGAATCAGGTAAACAGTCTGAAGTAGCAACTCTTAAGCTTCTTATTTCATCCTCAAGTAACAGATAATCACTAATGAGTAATCATAAACGCCCTCAATTAGAAAAGCAGATCAACCAAAACAGGTATTTTTGGGAGAATTTAAAATGTGGATGCTAATGTGTTTGGACCTTCAAGTTTGGAATCATAAAGGGAACTTTTATAGCTTTTTTACTGGATGTAGTTCAGAAAATCTACCGTGTATCTAACCATTTATGTGGCATTATACCAAATACAAGATTCTCTGCTTAGACACATTTTTTAACATTCTAACGTGAGTGGTATGTGTATGGCCTCTGCTATTTTATCTTTTATGTACACTGGAATATAGAATTTTTGTATCAATGATTTTCATATTTGGCCATTGTTGTGGTATTTCTGGCATGGAAGGAGGCCATAGTCACTTAAGTCCAGAGTGATCTTTATAGAATTTCTGTTGTGTTTCATTTAAGTGTACTCATAACTTGTTTCTGAATTTTGGTACGAGACTTGTTGACATAACCTGTGCATCACAAGCTTCACAATTTTTGTTGTTTGGCTTCATATACAAGCTTACTAAACCATCTTTAAATTCTTAAATTTTCCGTGTGCAGATAATGCTGGAGTTATTGTCAATCCCAAGGGAGAAATGAAAGGTAATTCTAATTTACTGCTATCTTTACATGCTGCTGTTCATGTTGAGTTGTGTGCTCTCTAAATTACCATGCATAATTTTTTTTAAATTATAATGTTATATGGGAACCAGTTTGCTTGTCATGTGTGAAAGACTCAAAGCATGTAAATTTTTTCTTTTTCTTTTCTAAAACGGAGTTTTTGTCGGTTATTGCTCCTCTTGGGGGATAGGGGGTCGAGCTTTTGATCAGATGTACGCGGTCTAACCATTACTGTGGCTTTTTTTTACCACCCTTGCCATTCCCGATTGGAACATTCATGGGACTAGAACCCTAGCTGTACCTCCCCTATGTAGAGCCACTAGCCAGTGTCTTACCCGGTAGGTCATTAGGTGATGGTTTGAAGCATATGATCTTAAATGTTAATTTCCAGTGCTTTACTTGTCAGTGGGTTAATTTGGGTTATGATTTATCATATTTCATCCAAAAATTTAGAACATAAAATTTTACTCAAGTATACAAGCCAAGAAGGTTCGAAACGGAACATGTTTATTGTTGCAATAACTTAGTGTTTTGTAGCTATATTTCGAAAATTATCTTTTCATTATAAAATAGACATATAATGATGACAACCTGTTTCGAATAATACTTAAACAGCTCTGTAATTATGTTTACAACTGAAAGTTAAGCTTGTTTTTACTGAAGTTGGTGTTTACATTTGGCATGACCATTTTCTGGTGTTGTGGGTTTTTGATTTTGTAGGATCTGCAATAACTGGACCCATTGGGAAGGAGTGTGCTGATTTGTGGCCTAGAATTGCCAGTGCTGCCAATGCGATTGTGTAGGTGATCTGGAGTTTTTGTTACTAGTGTTAGTTTGTTTTGTTTTGACTGCAAATTTGATGTTTGGCTTGTTGAGAATTTTTGGTAGAAAACATACCTGCAGTGGTCAGGTCATGTTATTTGTTTTTTGTGCAATGAAGTTGGATTATTACAAGTCTTATTTTAAAATGTTTAATTCAACTTTTTATCAATTTGGAAGCTTATTAATAGTATCTTTGAATTAAACTTCAACAAAAAGTGAGCATTTTTTTGGTTTTGTTTGTGGGGGAGTTTGTATGCTTTGCTCAAAAATCAAAATATCACCTTCTTAAAACACTATTTTATCTGTGAATTTTAAGGGAGGGATGATATATGAATCTAATACAAATTATTTAAATATGGAACCTGTAATCAATTTTTCAGGTGCTATTATTTATGCATTATTAAGATTCATGTAATGAAAGAAACTTTTAGAAGAAGTATAATATAAAAATATGATACCAATAAAATATGACATGGTGATATTAAATAAAAAATTAAATGTGCCAATGGGATTGTAGGTATATTCTTTTACAAAGAATCTTTATATATGTTTTTTTAATGATTTTTATGAAGTATATACCAAATGAGAAATGGAGGGACTACAAAATTCATATAGTAAACAACTAAACATAAGATAGGCTTATACAATGAGAAGTGTGGATATTGTTCTTTTCTATGCTACCTAAGTGGCTAAGTACCTATGCTTCTTTTAGTATGAAGTATCCTTATCTCTTGAGCCAACTTGGCTTCTACACAAACTAGAAAACACAAGTACCATCCATATGGATGTCATTTTCTACATACGAGAAAAAACTTGAGGAATTATAGATCCATAAAGGGCTAGATTGCACTTGCCATGTCTTTGCCCTTGAATCTAGCCTTACACTTTGATATTGTTCTATTAGCTTTTTCTAATTGAAACCCCATTATAGACTTGATAGTTTATTTTCTTCAAGAAAAATATCCACTTATTTTTCATTATCAAGCTCACTTCTGATGGCCTAAACATAATAAATTTCAAAAGAAAGCTTATAGCTTATAATTTATTTCTTCTATAATCTAATATTTAGTCAAAATCCAGATATTTACAAAACTAATATAGCAATTAAAATTTTGTTCAAAATATCTTCATGGTATTATCAAATAACATCACGAACTATCAGTATTCTTGTCATCTAAATTGCAGTCTCCACTAGAAATTGTTTCTTAAGACCCAAATATTTGGAGATTATTAAGAAAAATAAAAGAAAAAAAAGAAAAAAAGAAAAAAAGAAGAAGCTATCTACTTCATTCCAAATGATATAATAAATATGTCCATATCTTATTATTATTATTATTATTATCATCATCAACAATTATTATTATTATTATTATTATTATTATTATTATTATTATTATTATTATTATTAATGATTGTATTTTTATTATTGAATTATGCAACCAAGTGACAAAAATGGAGCCGATAAAAACAAGATATATTAACATATAAAAGAAAAAGAAAAACTGAGTGACAGGATTGATAAAAACATCTTGGACTTATCATTTATAATTACGAATCAATTAACTTTAAATGTAAAAAATGATTGTTATTCTTATTAATCTAACAATAAAATTAAATATGACATGTTTGATTAAACTATGTTGGACATTAATTTAAATCAACAGGGTTTAATTAAAATAATGATAAAAAATGTTATATCATTTATATGTTTATTGAAATTTGAAAAAACATCAATAAAAACGTTAACTACACTAAATAATATATTTTTAGAGTTGTATTCAATACAGTCCATAAAAAAACATAGTCCTGAAATTTTAATAATCAATCATATGTGATTCAATATACAATCACATGTGATTGTAAAATCATCACATGTTAATTACAAAAATGCCACTCCGTCCAAAATTTTAAGATTCAATCTGGACCATTTATGAGGTTGATGCAAAGATTAAGATTAGTCCTTCAGAACTATAAATTAAGTATGAACATTTATCTATCATTATGTATAAATTTTGGATCCAATAAAACAGGAAAGCAGCCCATAAATTAGTAAAACCATATACATAACTTCGTGCAATTTCTCATATGAGGTACCTAACTATTTTTTCTTGTTCAAGGCACTTAACTTTGTTTTTTGGTTATAAAAATGATTTTTCTATGTTAAGGAGTTACTTCAATTGGTTACCACCTTACTCTGGCACTCCACTACGATTCCACGACTTCCCTCCATGACATTGGTGGTTTAAATCTATGGCGACCCCTTGGTAAACGATCAAAACAGAACAGATTTGTGTGGCATATATAGTGAACGACTCTTGAATAACAACAAGAAGAAGATGCTTTAAATCTGTTGCACTCCATGATGTCGATGGTTCTAGTGATCGACAACCCTAGATGGTGAGACAGGTGTTTGCGATTGGTGAACGGAGTGATTTTTTCATAATATATTTATGGGTATGGTTGCTAGTCCAAGTGTCTTCGTTTTTGTTCACCTTGTTCAATTCGTTTCAATTTATATTAATCTTGTTTATTAATTTTTTTTAATGGTAAATATATACACTCACTAAACCTACTCCTAATCTACACCATTGTTCACACCAGGACTTGAACTCATAACCTTTTGGAAGGGACATTACTCTATAACACCAGATACCACTAGACAACAAGTCCTTTGGTTCCTAATGCGTGTTTATGATTGTTCATAACAAATATATGGGTGTTTAAGATTGTTCATAATAGATTTATGTGTGTTTGCAGTTGTTTGTAACAAATTTTGGTGTTCAAAAGTGTTCTCATCATGCACATGTTTGAAACTTCTTCAAAACAAGGAAAAAAAATCCCATTTAATTACCGGATATTATAGGTAACCTGAATATTAAACTTTTTAATAGTTTAATATATTAATTTTAAAAATTTATAACTTATTATATACAACGATAATTTAAAATAATTTTGTTTTATTTTATACATTTTATCCTAATAAAAACTCAATAATACGTAGAATAAAGTTTGGTTTCTTGTGTAGAAATTATCTCAAAGAAATTATTATTATTTTTAATTTTAGTTTTATGTGAAAAGAATTGGTCACTCACAACTTGTCATACCATGAGTAAAATCATGTTTATATGCAAATAATTTTCAAGAAATAGATGTACAAGTTGTCAAAAAAGGACAAACAAGTTTTTCACTTTTGTTTCTCAACTATAAAAAACATACTCATGACATCATAATCATATAATAATTCTTCATGGTTTTTATTTTCTTTTATATTTAACTTGTTCTTGTCAATATTATATATGACGTTTAGCCGTTTACTTGATATATCGATGACGACTAGATGGCGATGTAGGGCTATAATTGAACCGAACGAATATGAACCGGGCTTGTTTTTGTTCGTTCGTTTAACTTTAGCCGAATAAATAAACGAACATGCACTAATAAACGAACGGATTTTTGTATTCATGTTCATTCGTTTTAACTTTATCTGAACAAATAAATGAACACGACAAATAAGTGAACGAGCTTTGTGTTCGATTGTTTAAAAGATTGGGTAGTTTTTGTACATTTTTGTTCGTTCATTTATATGATAAACAATGAAAACGAATGAGCACACACTATATTACAAATCCAACATTATTGAAAACAAATAAACACTATATACACACACACATTATATATATAATAAACGAACATAAACGAACGAATAACCGAATGTTCATGCACATAAAAGAACGAACGAGAGCTTTGTTCATGTTCATTCGTTTAATTTAGGGAACGGAAAATCTTGTTCATGTCTGTTTGTTATTAAACAAATGAACACAAACGAACTTCCCGTCTAACGATATTACGAACTTTTTATAAACGTTCTGTTCATTTGCAATCCTACTTTTTTAGTATATGATATAAATGATTCAACTTTTATTAAATATATTGGTATCTTAATGTAAAAACAATAAGCATTCAAATAATTAGTTAAACAGTGTAATAAAAGCCGATATCTATTTTGGATTTTTTATTTTATTAAAAGCTGAAGGCAGACTTTAATCTTACTTCTAAATTTATATATTGTTTCATATAAGACTAGATATTACAATTATAAAAAACCATTTTTTCATTACACTCGATGGTACTACACTTAACTATAAGCCTTTTATCCTTTTGTTTAAAAAACTGTAATTATTAGATGATAAATTAGAATCGTTTACTAGAGAAATGTTCAATATAGTCCATACTTATTGCATAGTCCCAAGGGACTAATCTTAGCCCTTGAATTAGCCCCATCAATGGTCCAGATTAAATTTTAAAAATTTAGGCGGAGTGACATTTTCGTAATTAACATGTAATGATTTTACCATCACATGTGATTATATACTGAATCACATATGATTTTATATTGAATCACATGTGATTGAATATTAAAATTTAGGACTATACTTTTTATATGGACTATATTAAACACAACTCTCGTTTACTATTAACTTCAATGATTGTATGATTTTATATTGATAACTTGATATATAAGTCACACTATTACTTAGGAGCCGCACCTTAAAGCAATATTTATTAAAGAGTTAATTGTACAAATGGTCCCTAAACTTGGCCAAAACTGCCGTTTTGGTCATTTCAAAGTTAAAGTGGTACAGTTGGTCCTTTATGAAGCATTTTGTAGCCAGTTTAGTCCTTTCTAACGTTGACTAACAGTCAACTCTGTTAATTCAGGATGAAATGACCCTTTTACCCTTCTGTTTTATTTTATTCTTTTATTTTTAACTTTTATTAATTTAATCTCTTATTTATTAATTATATATATTAGATAATATTATTATCTCTCTCACACACCTGATTCATCTCTCTCTCCATCCCACACAAATCCAGATTAACATATCAACCACCATACACCTTCAACCATCTCCGACCAACCACCACACACCTTCAACCATGTAACACCCACTTTCCCGGCCTAAATTAATTAAGGTAATTAATTAAATTAGTTTAGGATTTAATTTATAATTGTGAATTTATTGATTTTGTGAATTATTTATTTGATAAATAACTGTTATTTACTAAATTGGATAATTAAATTAAATTAATTAAATTAGATAGTGGGAAATGAGGTGTTGGCCGATTTGGTGATTAGTCACCAACACCCTCACATCTAACCACATTACATGCAAAGTACCATAGTGTGTGTGTGTGTTTTGAATTCTCTCGGTCGAGAATAGAAGGAAGAAGGAATCCACAATTGATCTTCTATCTTGCTTGCTAAATTGATTTCTGAAATCCATTGCATTATTGAGGTTAGCTAACTGAATTCAATTTGTTAATTGATAGATTATTCGGATTTGAATATTTGATATGAATTCCGATTGATGCTAATTGGTGATTTGATGAACTTAGGTTGTATGCATGTTAGATTTTATGCTTGTTATATGTTCTTTAAGTGATTAGAATGATTACCGGAAACATAGAACATTTACATGCTAGAAATCAGTGATGAATTATGTTAGAAACTGAAATTGGAGAAGAATACATGAATTAATCGGATTTGGGATGAATTTGTCGGAATTAGATGAAATCCGATAGTATTTGATCGGAATTGGAGAAATCCGATAGTTTATATCGGAATTAGATAGGAATCCGACAATTCATTTGCGGATTTGGCCCTAACTCTTTTATCGGAATCCTTGTTCATCGGATTCAAACATATATCGAGATATAAGACTTTAACTATGAAATCATACCTAAACTCCTTTCTCGGAATTCCATTTTATCGGTATTGGACAGTTCTCGGAATTGACAAGTGCCTTAACATTTATTATTATCGGATTATAACTAATCTCGGATTGTGACTTTATCGGATTGTGACTTTTCTCGGATTGTGCCTTTGCTCGGGATTTGATTCTATCGGAATTGGTACTATCGGATTTGGACATAATCGGAATTGGATTTGGTTTTATCGGAATTGATGATTATCGGTATTTGGCCTATACTCGGGATTCAATTCAAGCAGATTTGGGATATACTCGGGATTAATGATTTGAAGATAAACATGACTTGTATATCTTTTGGAATTCATGTATGATATATATAAATGCATATGTATACATATATGATTAACATGGTTAGATATGATATCTATTTTGGATCAGTATTATGAATTGAATACTGACTTGGGTTACTTCAATCTCAGGAACTGAGAAGACTCGGTGAATTAGTCACTCGAGTGTGCTCCAAAGCTTTGAAGATTTTGGTGAGTGGATTTATATATTTTGATATACAGGATATGATATCCTATTTGGAATGCTCTTGTTTGGATTGTATATACATGTTATTTGGAGACCAGCATGATGCTGGGCTTTTTGCTTGGGGTGTACCGTATCAGATCTTGTGGTGCATTTGTTGTACACAAGAAGGCTGGTATTGTTATCACTGTCAGCAGGGCTATCAGTAAACCTTGGTTTTAGCCGACCTTGGTTGTAGGTGCTTGCAACACCGCAGGTTCTCCTGGGATTCATGAGCTATTTGGGTTTAGGCATGTTTGCCTTGTTTATGATTAGATATTGGTTCCCTCACTTAGCTTTGTGCTAATTCCCCACTAGATTGTTTTGCAGATGTACCTTGGTGAGCTTTGATGCTTTGGACTGAGAATATGGACAGACCAAACTCTGATGTCAACTTTTTGATAGAGTCTGTTTTTGTATTAACACTGTAAAAGTTTTGGTGTATAAAACAAGTTAAAATGTTTGTATTTATTATGTAATCAAGATTATTATATGTAAATTAGCTTCCGTGTGCAGTAAATATTATGTTTCAAAGTACAGTGTTACAAACCATCTCCGGCCAACCACCGCCAACCTCTGCCACCTCCAGCCAACCTCCACCGTTTTTTATTTTTTAAACTTTCACCATCTTCAAACACACACACACACATTCAAACAAACACACACACACACACACATAATTAGATGTAAAGCAACACACACAATAAGATGTAAAGAAACACACAATCAGATGTGAAGAAACTCTCGCCGCCACCTCTGTTAGGGTTTTCAGATGTTTCAAACACACATCCACACACAATCGTTCAAACACGATCTAAAACCGACACCTCCATTCGTACGATTAGGGTTTTGTTGGTAACAATGAGAGAGAGAGAGAAAACATACGGCGATGGCTTACCGTTCGAAGATCTGTTCTTAGGGTTTCGATTTAGGGCATCTTTTTTAGATCTATTTTCAGATCTGTTCTAAAAAGACGAAGGGGGTGGTGGAGATGAAGGAGGTGGTGGTGGCCGAGGAAACACACGGCGACGGAGAAAAAACATACGGCGGAGATGAAGGAGGTGGTGGTGGCATCTTTTTCAGATCTATTTTCTACTGTGATCGTTGGATGGCGGCGGCGGCTAGGGTTTTCTGTGGGTGTTGGTAGTGCGAGATAGAGAGAGAGAGAGATAGAGAGAGATGACAGCGAGAGACTGAGGCGGTGGTTGAAGATGAGGAATAAGGAGAAGGGCGGTGGTTGAAGATGAGGAGAAGCGTCGGTGGTTGTTGCAGTTGAAGGAGAAGCAGTGGCGGCTGGCGGCTGCTGGTTGGCGGTGGCGGTGGTAGTGGCTGTTGGTTGCAGATCGTGAGGGAGAGGGAGAGTGCAGCCGGTTGCAGAAAGGAGAGAGAGGATGAGAGGAGGGAGGCGATGTAGAGAGAGAGAGGGGGGGAGAGAGTGAGGGAGAGTATATATTTTTATTTAAAAAAGATTAAATATTCTTTTAATTAATACAAAATTAGAAATAAGTGTAAAAAGTCCAAACTACCCCTAACTTAACAGA
Organism: Pulicaria dysenterica; assembly: GCA_947179395.2. Classification (NCBI taxonomy): domain Eukaryota; kingdom Viridiplantae; phylum Streptophyta; class Magnoliopsida; order Asterales; family Asteraceae; genus Pulicaria; species Pulicaria dysenterica. The sequence goes on along the minus strand of OX359292.1, from coordinate 72,992,207 downwards.
TTTGACCGTTAGTCAACCTTAGAAAGGACAAATTTGGCTACAAAATGCTTCATAAAGGACCAATTGTACCACTTTAACTTTGAAAGGACCAAAACGACAGTTTTGACCAAGTTTAGAGACCATTTGTACAATTAACTCTTTATTAAATAGGTGGGAGTGACGTCGATGAATCATGATGATATGGGGGCACATCAAGTTGAATGGGATTCTACATCTCTTTAGATTATCAAGTGGTGTTTGAACTCCTTTTTTTATTATTATCTAGAGTTACTTAATTCTAAAATCACATCAATGTTATATTATATATATATATATATATATATATATAAGAGGAGGGAGGGAGGATAGAGCTCGAGTTGGGGACTTGAAACCCTCACCCAATCGGGTAAGAGTGAGAGGCCTATCAGTGTTTCTCACTCACCAGATTAACCCAAAGTTCTACCCATACGTTTCGGGTTGAGCCATAAAGACGGTCTTATAACTTATTTGGATTTTTATTATATTATAAGTTAATTTGTTGGTTTTACAGACTTATTTAAGTCTATAAGCTTACATTGATAAATTGATGTGTCGGAAAAAATCAGCTTATGAACTTATTTAAAACTGTAATAAATTTATAAAACAAAAATAAAGCTAATTAAGACGTTATAATATACATAAAAACAAGTACAACTAATGTATCTAATTTATATATAAATTGGTTTGTTTAATGCTATGAAGTTGATTGTGGACCACAATGCATTATTGAAGTGTGACATGATTTTTATCCGTATCCAATGACTCTCAAACTAATGTGTGCGACTGCGCTCTTGTATGACCAATAATTAAAAATTCAAGATTCTATAGTAGTTTCAGTATTAATTATTTAGATATATTTAATAAAGTTTGCAAAAATACAGTCTTAAAATTTATAATGTAATCACAGGTGATCAGTTTACAATTACTTGTGATGTGAAGCATCATATGTGAATTATGAAAATTCTCATCCTCCCAAAATTTTAAAATATAATATAGACCATTGATGCCATTGATCTAAAGACTAACATTAGTCTTAAACTATGACTTAAACATATACTAAATTCAACATTCTTCATTAATTATTTTCATACCTCTTAAAGCATATGAAAAACAATACTTATAAAAAAACACATGTTGAACACTTATTATAATAACAGGGCGTTTGATTAAATAAATGAGAATGAGAATGACAAAGGACAAAGATATAAACATACAATGAGAAATTTCTTAGAATTATTAATTAATACTATTAATATAGTTTGGTTAATATAAACTTTAATTTTTTTTATATGTCAATGATCGAAGTTCTTTTAAAATACCAAGAATAAAAGGCTTGTGTAGGCATTTTCGATTCATAAAACATTTGAAAAACATATTTGATCTTTAAATATATTAGCCAAAGTCTTCATACAATAAAGCATTACTCAATTCATAAAACATTTTCGAATATACACAATCACGACTCAACTCGGTTCTAGCTAGACTAATATTACAATGAATATTGATTATAACATTTAGGGGGCGTTTGGTTCAAGTATTGTTTTTGATGGGATTGGGATTTAAGATGGGATTTGCATTTGGTGGGATTTGTATTTGGTAGGATTTAAAATCCTTTCCTATGTTTGTTTCAAATTCTTTACAATGGATTTCCACCACCTGCAACCTCCATTGTCATCACCAACCACCACATCTGCAACCACCAGGGCGAAGGAGGACGGCGACGGCGAAGGAAGACGGCGGCGGCGAAGGGGCAGACGAAGACGGCGACCACCTCGCTGGCTAGGGTTTCTGTCGTCGAAGGGGCAGACGAAGACGGCGACCACCTCGCTGGCTAGGGTTTGCGACGGCTAGGGTTTGCGAAGGGAACGAAGCTCGATGGCGGCGGCTAGGTTTGCGATGCCTAGGGTTTGCGACGGCGAAGCTACAGAGAAGGGGATGACATCGACAGCGACGGCGGTGACTGTGGTTGTTCGCCGGAAGGGTTTAACGATGATGGAAGGGTTTGATGATGATGGAAGGGGGGTGCGACGACGACGACAGCTAGGGTTTCGATGGTTTCTCGAAGGGGACGACGAACAAACAAAGGCTAGAAACGGAGACGGGGGTGCGACGACGACAAAGGGGGTGCGACGACGACGACGGCGACGGGGGTGCGACGACTACGGCGGCGAAATCGGTGATGGTTCGCCGGAATGTTTGCCGGATGGTCGCCAGACCAAATGCTTCATTTGTGGGCTTTAGAAATACCAGGGGGGGTCCAAGGATTTAGAAATCCTTCATTCAAGGGATTTTATAAAATCCAAGGATTTTGATTCCCAACTCAAATTTGCAAACCAAACACAGTATTTCATGGGATTTGAATTCCCATTCCCCCTAAATCCCACCAATTCCCCCCAACCAAACACCACCTTAGAGTAAATTACAAATTTGATCCTTGTGATTTACTAATAATTACACTAATAGTCTCTAAATTTCATTATTACATTGGTGGTCCTTACTAGTGGCAGATCCAGGATTTCCGGATGTTAGGGGCCAACTATTTAAATAGTCCAAAAAAACTTAAACAAACAAAAGAAAATGATAAGAGATAGCAAACTAGTTTTATTGAGTACGGTAAGCAAAATAATAACATTCTAAATTTGTCCTTTACGTTTATTCATCTTTTGAAAGCGTTCGATTACATCTTGCTTTGAAACTTTAGCAAAAATCTCCTTTTCTACGACACTCATTAGACATGAGCTCAAAACCATCACCAATTCGATTACGCAAATCCGTCTTCATAAGCTTCATTGCAGAAAAACATCTCTCAACTGTTGTGGTTGCAACATGCAAAACTAGAGTTAACATTAATAACCGATAAACCAAAGGATATAAAAGATGCTTCCTCGTTTCAACCATCACTCTAGGATGATTGGCAATACCATTCAAGTTGGCAAAATCTTTATCATTTTGCACATTGTGATGGTACTTGTCAAGTTGATATTCAAGGGTAATTCTTTCCACATCATCAAAATCACAAGGATACAACTCACTCAATCTCATTAACTTTGATGCGCCAATATTTGTGAACGAATTACATTGATTCAAAGCCGCCACATTTTTTAGTAATTCGGTATTTACCTCATTAAAGCAATCACTAAATTCTTGAATTTGGTGATCTAGAACCGTGTTGAAACAATCAAACTCATAATAAAGTTGATTGCTGATATTGGCCGTTCGTCTCTTGCTTATTAGATTAATATAATTTTCCTCCATCTTCAACGTTGGAATATTATGCTTATCCCAAAAAGAAAGGTCTTTCTTCAAAAGTACATCAAAACCTTTTCTTCTAAATTCTTGTAATTTTTCTTTGTTGAGTCCACCAATTTCACCGCTTCTAAGATATCTTGATCTTTTCTTTGGAGAGCTCGTGACACTATATTGGTTACACCTAGAATATGCAACATCAAATGCAAATAAAAAATTAAGTCAAATGATTCAAGATAATTTAGAAAACCACTTCCTTGATTTTGATTGGTACCATTAGTGCCTTCAGCCTTAGCATACTTAAGCACCTTAATGACGGAGGAAAATAAAGTAACCAAACGCAAGATAGTATTGCAATGAGAATTCCATCGTGTGTCTCCACCTCGTTTAAGAGAAAGCTCTTGGTTTTATCCATTTCCAGATTTAAGTCCATCATTACGATTTCTTTTACAACTCTCTCTTTCTCAATTTCTCGAAAAAAATCTTTTCGTTTGCAAGAAGCACACACCACATTCATTAAAGTAGCTAACATGTCAAAAAATTCACAAAGCTCAAATATTTTCTTGTAACGGCCAAAACTACTAATTGAAGTTGACGAGCAAAACAATGTACATAATACACCGAACTATTTTCTTCCAAGATTTGTGCTTTTAAACCATTACATTCACCACGCATATTGCTTGCACCATCATAACCTTGACCTCTTACTCGATTCTAAATTAATTTATGTTTAGCAAAAAAAAAAAGAGTCAATTGAAGCTTTAAGAGATGAAGAGAATGTATCCATCACATGAACAAGACCAACAAATCTCTATTTAATAAGTCCACATATATTAACATATCAAAAAAATATTGTCAATTGTTCTTTTTTTGACACATCACTTGACTCATCAACTAGCAAAGCAAAGACATTATCACCAATTTCTTAAAAAATGAATTTAAGTAATTTTTATTCAAAACAAGTAGCAACATATTTTGAATACAAGGAGTCACCATTTGATTATTACCCGGAACATTTCGTAAAGTAACCTTATAGACATCCTCATTTTGACTAATAATCAAGTCTAGTGTTTCCAAGAAGTTCCATTTGAAAATAGAATCATCTTTTTCACAATGCCCACAAAATGGTAAAACACATTTCACTTGTAGCATTTAATCGAATCCGGTATTGTTTTTTGACAACATCACTTTGTTTATCAAGAGCAACGACAATTGATCGTTTTGGTCTCATTTGATTTTCACACTTTTTTAATGCTATATTGTGAAAACTATATACATCACCACATGACTAGAAAGTCTCTCTGTTTTATTCCAATTATTAAAAACTTCCGTCACGAATGCATCATTCCACTAGAAAGGACTCATTATTGTTTCAATTTTATAACACTTATAGTCCCCTAGACAACTGAATTTACCAAAAAATCCTTGGGTTTTCACCTAAAATAACTATAATACACTTATTCCTATTTATATATTTTTAGAATTTAATTCATATTAAAGTATTTATAAAAAAATCCATATTATATTTTACCCAAACCCACCCTCCCATCTCTCTCCCCTCCTATCCCATGTACACTTCCTTGCCACCCTTCTATAATTGGCAACCGACGATCCCCATAGCCGGAGAAGACCACCAACACCACCATCGACCTCTTGTCTTATCATCATCTTCACTCCTCTATTTGACCCCCTCTCTCTCTATCTGGTGTGTGGCACGACCATCGTCAGCCATCCGCCTCCTCCCTTCTTTGTGATTTGTATTGGCCATCTCCCCTCCTTTCCCTGTGATTAGCCATTTACATGTGTTTGTTTGTGATTTGTGATTTAGGGTTTCGTATCCTAGTTGGTACCATTCATCGGTGGTGGGGGAGGGTTTTCTCCAATGTGTGTACTCTATCTTGTGATCTTGTTTATCATCAGCTTTGTTTATCTCGACCTTATTTCCATGTTCTGTTTAGATTTTGTGATTTATAGTGGGTCTTGGTAGGTGGAGACGACAAGGGTGTGTCGGGGATGATGGTGGCTACGATGGTTGTATACTATGGTGCTTGCAATGTATGGTGGCACTTTGTTTGAATTTCAATTTTGGGTTGGTGACATAGTGGATGATTGCTAGTGGTGGCGGTGGGTAGAGAGAACGGAATTAGGGGTAGAGAAGGGAATACAATGCAGATGGTGGTGGTGGTAGTTTAAGGTCAACAGAGATGGTGGTGAGTAGAGATAAGGGGATGTGGGTAAATAAGGGGATATGAGGTGGTGTCGTGGTGGTGGTTTAATGGCAGCGTTAGACAGTGGATGGGTGGTGGTAGACGGTGAAGTTGGTGGCGATGGACAGTGTTTGGTAACTTTTAGGACCTAAGCGCTTACCACCATGCCAAATGAAATTTCTGGTGGAGAAGACACAACTTACTCGTAACTTACTCTTTTATAGCGTAACATTCATAATCACATTTCGATTTAGGGAGATGCTAGTCAATGACCCAACAATCCCCCCAGCATCTGCGCCACTAATAGTTGTTCTGTTAAGAGAAATTGGACACACAAATGTCTTTTATGGGATTTTAACCCATGACCTGCTCTAATATCACTTTTTAGGACCTAAGCGCTTACCCTACGTCAAAAGGAATTCCGATAGAGAAGACACGACTTACTCCTATATAGCGTAGGCGTAGCAGCCAGCACCACGTTTCGATTTAGGGGGATGCTGGTTAATGAACCAACAGTAACAATGTTTTATTTAATTATAAATATCATAATAATTAATATTTTTATTTAAATGATTTATTAAACAATTTTAATCGAATAAAAGTAAAAGTAGAGAACAATTTAAAAAGAAAAGGATATTATAGTCTTTTCAAATAACCAGAAACTACTACTATAACAAAACAAAAATAGTAGACCTCTAATATAACAAATGAATTTTAAGGATCAAGAGTAAAATTCTTAGGGTAATTTACTCTAAAATGTAGCTTGAAGACTCAATACATAGTTAGGGTAGTATCTTAACTTATAGCTCAACTTATAAAAGACTTAAAAAAAACAATTTTTATACTTTACAATACCAATTTATGTTTATTGTAGAAATTAATTGTAAGTAATTAAAAAAAACTATCATGAGCAAATCGATATAATAAGTTTGTCCTAACACTTTCTCTCATTTTCTATACGAAAGTCCTTAGGTGCCGCTTGGTTCGCCGGAATTGTTCGGAATTGCCCGGAATTGGAATTGGAGATTCCAAATCCTAATTCGTGTTTGGTTCAAGGAATTATAGGAATTGGAATTTGAATTCCTTCCAATTCCCATGTTTAAGGAATTGTAATTCCATCATTAAACCTATGGAATTTAAGACAATTATCGGGAATTCGAATTATACGCTCACTATACGCTATTACGCTTCACGACTGCCGACACTTCCAAACGCCACCACCGCCGCCGCCACCACCGTCACTCCGCCACCAACCACCACCAACCGCCGCCGCCACCGCCGACGACCATCACCAACCGCCACCATCGGCGACCACCACCAACCACCACCACCGTCACCACCGCCACCCCCCACCGCCACCACTGTTACCACCTCCGCCGACCACCACCAACTACCACCGCCGCCGCCACCATAGGGTATATAGGGTAGGGTAGGTGGGTAGGTAGGAGGTAGGGGTAGGGTGGGGTAGTGTGGAGTGGGTAGGTAGGGGGTAAGGTAGGGTTAGGGTATTAGTAGGGTAGAGTGGGGTGGGGTGGGGTGGGTGGGTGGGTGGGTGTAGGGGTAGGTTGGGGTTGGGGTTGGGGTGGGGTAGGTAGGGGAGGGTAGGGTAGGGGGTAGGGTTTGGGGTGGGGGTAGGGTGGGGGTGGGTAGGGCATAAGGTTTTTCATTTTTGTTAATTCCATTCCAATTCCTTTGCAAACCAAAGAAAACTTGAAATTTAGATTTTTATTCAATTCAGCGAACCAAAAACACGAAGAAACAGATTCCGTTGAAATCATTCCAATTCCAATTCCTTCCAATTCCAATTCCTTAACGAATTCCAATTCCGGTCAATTTCATTCCGCGAACCAAACGCCCCCTTAGTATTTGTTGTATTTTATTCGTAAAAAAATATATATATTATCTCTATTGCACACCTTCCCGACATAAAACTTCTTATACGGAGTTTAATTTTAATCTTGTAACTGTTAAAGATAAAGATTAATGTGTCTCTTTCAAAAAAAGAGAGTTACAAAATTTAATTTATATAGACGAATAAACTATTATCCATTCTATTTGAAAGTGAAGATAAAATAATCTTATGAATCTTTGGCTATTTTTAAATAAAAAATAGTGATAAATCAATAGCAACACTAATTATAGCTATACTATGATTGATTAAATAATATTCAAGTGCCCATTATTGTATAATATTTGTCATAACACTCTCTCTAACGACAAGGAATCTCTATTTTGCACACAAAACAAAACTTTAAAGTGTAGGACAAGGAAGTGCAGGTCAACACAAGGCAGGTAGCCTTTTCTAATTATATAGAGAAAATTAATATTTATAAAAGCTGTAATTAAAGGTAAATAATAATATTTTATAGTTAAATATTATAAGTAGCTAAATAATTGATTATTAGAAATATATTTATTTAAATTAATAACTTCTTAAACATATCATTTATGTCTTTGAGACTATTGTTAACGAAAGACGTTTATATACAACATTTATTACCATACACAATAATAGTTGTCTTTTTACCTTTACAAACCTACTAATTATTTTTTCTCAACCACGTATTAGAATGTATTCCGATACAAATTGTGTCTAGAGTATCCCACTTTCATAATTCATGCTTTAGTTTTACAAATTGTAATTAAATAAAGGAGGAAGATAACAACCCTTAAAGCTGTGGTTAAGAAATATAAAAGGTAATTTCATTTAAAAAAATAGAAATCACAACTTATGTCTTCATAATTAACTTTCCATATATTTCATGGTTATATTTTAATTAGTTTTCAACTTTTCATACATAAAACAAGATTATTATTTTTAAGAACTAAAAATTTATTTATTTTATTTTTATACACATACCTTAAGTGACGTGGTTATCAAAATCTTTAAATAAATATTCACTAATCTGTCCAAAAAATGATGATGTTTGCAAAGTAGGATCTTGAATTTATAGAATCATAATAATGATATTTTATCACTAATTTAAAACAATAAATTATTTGCTTAGGTAATAATTCCCAAATTTAGTTTTTCTATTTTCAGCTAAAATATAGTTTCCAGTCCACGCGCCTACAGCTTTACCTACCAATCCGCAACCGCTTACATGGCGTCGCCCGGTGGGGCCGGCGACATCCTCGGCCACTTATCTACTCTTATCATCCCGACGCGCCGCCATGTGCGAGCAGGCCTTTTAATTTTTTCTCTCTTGTCGCTGCGTACACAAAGCAAAGGCCAAGTTAAACAAGGAGGTCGCCCAATCATCACCGTTCAATTTCGTCTCTTGTCGAGACACCGGTGACGAAATTAATACGACAAACGTCTCTGTGTTCTGATCTGAATCAACTCAATCTCTTTACAAACCTTACAAATCGTCAGTGAAATCGGAGCTGCTTAGGTTTTCAAATTGCCGGATTTTGCGTTTATGTTCTAAGGTATGGGTTTTTAATTGTGCTCGTTTCGTGATTTCCGTTGCATTATAGTGATGGATTCGGTTGTGGAGATGTAAAGTTGTCATGTGCGGAATGCCGATTCGTAACTTGATTATAGCGAATGGCGAAAAGTTGCCTTATTCAGGATCACATATTCGTATGATTGGCTTTCAATTAGGATAAGTTTTGTTCCTTTTTGACTTTTTATACTTTTCATCAGCTGAACTCTCTTTCTGAAATCAAGATGCTGCAAGTAATCTGATTCCTTGTTTGTAATTTCTGTGGTCCTCTTCTTCGTTCAAGTGATGTATGGCTATAGAAATGTTGATTCCTTATGAACATTCAATGAGATTTGAATCTATTCTGCCTCGGCTTTAGTTGATTTAGTGTGATTCGTAATTTGAGAGTTTGAATTAGAGCTTTATTTAGCATGCTTCATGATTGGTAGTTAAGAATTTAACAAGGCTTATGGGCCTCCTTTTAGGACATAAACTACTCCTCTGTGACTATCAAACTAGGACTTATGTCTATTACATTATGTAATAACACAACTTTTGTAGCAAAAATCACTAGTGATTAAACATGAAGAAACCTGATTGAATGGATCAACTGCGGTCTCGAAACTTTAATCTTGATTCATATCGTTAGTAGTATTAAATGCTTGGCCTTGCTGTATAGCTCTGGTGCCAAAGTCAGTCATGGTGGTTTAGGGTTTAGTTATATTGGAGTCAATCATGAAATAGATAATTAAATTCCTTTGCCCGTTCTGAGTTCAAGAACATATCAACACGCAAATATGAAATTTATGTATAACACTGAAGGCAACTTTGCAATCTTGCCACACATCATGTATCTGGTTTTAGAATGAAAAATGCACATGTCACCACTCTTCTGAGCATGTTTTTTTCTTCTAATTTTTTAATATATATTTGTTTAGAAGCTCCATGTTTATATATTAAAGAGTAATTATTCAGCTTTAATCAAATGGCGATTACGGGAAGTTTACTGTAGATATTATGACACTGTGCTCCAAGCAAGCTGGAATTTTACTCTCCAGGATTTGGCAGATATGATGTTCATGTTGAACTAAGCTTCTTTTGTTTGTGTTCTTGACATCACTAGTTTATATATTTGGAGCCTTTTATATATAACAAGAGTACCAATTTAGTGAGTTTGCATATCGAGATGATCGTTTTTTTTTCCAGAAAATGGCTTTCTAAAGTTGTTTTATTTCTCAGGTATGTCTTCAACTAATGGAAGTGTTGGTCACATAATCTCTTCATCTTCAGGGATGTCTTCACATCTTCACTTATCTTCGGTTTCCGCCGAAGAAACATGTTCAAAAAAAGCCCCTTTTATTACTCAGTCATCAGGAGTTCTTCGCTCTACAGCTTTCCGCGAGTATTTGAAAGAAAATAATACTAGTTCTTGGTGTACAGATTCACTGTCTGATTTTCTTGATTACCCTGAAAATAGCCGTATCGAGTCTGGTAATTTACAACACAATGACAGTGGTGCATGTATCATGCCACCCGAGGAAATTGACAAGCCAAATGATTGGCAAGATTGGGCTGATCAGCTAATCACTGATGATGATGCTGTAACTCCAAATTGGAATGAGATTCTAGTTGACACTACTGTTCCTGATCAAAATCCAAAGGTACCACTGAAATCTTTATTTTACTTTATTTTGTTATAAATGAAAAGGAGAATTTGAGCAATCACTCAAATGAGCAAATGCAATAAGTGTGCTTGTTTTGAGATATTTTTTCAAAGGGACCGCATAGATTGAATACATCTCAGTTCTTGATCATTCAAAATTCATGTCTCTATGTCAAAAACTGTTTATTATGTATATGGTTTTGTTCATATATTTTTTAAATTTTTTTATATTAGTTGGAATTTCATGTGGGGAGATCATCCAAAACCTCATTGTCACTGCAAGTAAAAACGGGCGTTCCTGCATCACCTGGAGATGCGTGCACCCCAATGACACCATCATCATGTGGGAGTGGTTCCCAAAGCAAACCACGTATGCGTTGGACACCTGAACTTCATGAAGCCTTCGTGGAGGCAGTTAACAAGCTCGGTGGAAGTGAAAGTATATATTTTGTTAAGAAGTTTCTTGCTATATTTTATGGTGGTAGAATTTCTTGTAATTAACTCATTTTTAATCACAGGAGCTACACCTAAGGGAGTATTGAAGCTAATGAAGGTTGAGGGCTTAACTATCTATCATGTAAAAAGTCATCTACAGGTGCATTTTTGGTATTTTCTACTGAAGTAAGATACATACTTCAAGGAAATATGTTTTATTTCATCTAGAGTATTTTTCTTTTTAATTTTGTTTGCAGAAATATCGGACAGCTAGATACAAACCTGAACCTTCATCAGAAGGTAAACAAAATATTTCATTAATTCTTTTTTGCTTCGTCTTAGTTTCTTATCCATGCATGTTGATACGTCCCCACTAGTATTAGTTTATTCTCATTTGACATGTATGTTTTTAGGAATAAGATGTGGGTGACCACTTCATGCATTAATCCAAATTTACGTTTCCCCTTCCATGCTCTCATCTTTTAATCCCATGTTCTCTACTAGCATAAGATTAGGACTTTGGATAGCAGTCTTTCTTTCTTATTTAAGTTGTAATTTGCATATTGAAGAAAGGAATGAAGATAATTGTCTCATGTATTCTCTCCTGCATCTTTATTTCTTCGGGAGTTGGGACTCTAACTTGCTTGAAACGGTTTCTTTGGGAGATTGACCTTTCTCGAATCGATCTTCTATCACATGTGGTGTTGTCACTTTGGCTGTGATTCATGGGACATTTAGGGTGTGTTTAAGCAATTAATTACACACACACACACAAAATATGTAAGACCCATATATTTCTTATAATACTTAATAAACTGAATTCTGATCTTTAGAGATTGGGGAAGGCACCGTATCTGATTTGATTGAGGAAAAAGATATATTTAATTAAATATTTATTTATAAGTCCTTACTTTTATCTGAGATGCTTTCTACTTTTTGTTGCCTTTTCACTCCTTGTTACTCCCTTCAATAGATTGGGAAAAAGATAAGATATATCGTAAAGGTGGTGATTTTGACTCAAATACACATGGGTCTGTTTGGGTTATTAACATATCTCCAGTGTGTCAAATCGGGTGAAATTTGTCAAAAGTGTATTATGCTTACTACTACGGTGTATAAGTCAGGTCCAGGTTGAGGGGTCATGGTTGACCCAAATATTGTTGTGTTGACCCATTTTGACCGATGCTTATCTATATCTAATTTCTTGTCACTTAATTCCTGTTAGCTTTGTGTCATGTTAAGAATTGGTAGCCTTACTTGCATCCATATAATCTATTTATTCAAAGAATTACATTGTTATTTTCATAGTACATTTATGTATATAGTACGTTTTTTATCTATAAAACTAAAAGAGAAGTGTTGGTGACCCCTCGTCTCTTAATGCATACCAACTACCTAAATCGTCGTTATTTCAAGATTTGGGTTATTGTTGTAACAATAATTAATATATTGAGTATTTATAAAAAAACTAAACAAAAGACCAAAAAGGATCTGCAGGTCAGCTCAAGCCGATTCAGCCCATGTCAACAACTACTACGAAATGACCCATTTTCAACACAACCCCCCTTTTAAACTGCCCACCTTGGCATCTCTCATCATAACATTTACAATCCTTTCATATTTTATAGTTTTGATGGGAGCTCAAATGTTTGTGGTCCTCTACTTGTTTAATATACAAGCTCACTACGCATGTTTTAATATAATTCCTAGACAAAAATACAACAGAAGAAATAGTTATCAATGATCTTAGTGATTCAAACAATTGATCAATCACTTCTTGCAGGACCTTCAGAGAAAAAGCCTACTCCCATGCAAGATTTATCCTCATTGGATTTGAAAACGTAAGTTTGTTGTATCTTTACCATTTAACTTGACCAAAACTCTTTCTATTCCACAAACAGATGTAATAATTGTTCATTAGATTCAGAAATGAAATGATTTTTACACCAATACTCACCTTGAAAATACACATTTTTAAATCATTTTCAATTCTTTGGTGAAAAATGATTTTTACCTCAACTTAATAGCTTCCAAAGTCCGTTTTTGGCTTTTTGCCTCATTATTTGATAAGATTTCATATCAAAAAAAAAAAAAAACTTATATAAAGTATAAGCTGTATTGATATTCATGCGATAATTATTGTTCGTTTGGTATTTTTAATACTGTATTGATCTGTAATTTCAACATTCTTGCCTCATCAACAGGAGTTCAGAGATCACTGAAGCATTACGATTACAGGTGGAAGTTCAGAAAAGATTACACGAACAACTTGAGGTATAATCAGGTTATCACTATGTTTATAAAACCAGTCACTTTTACAATCTAACACAATAATCTGTTTTTTTTTATAAATAAATCACACTAATAACTTGAGGCATAGAATTATTAACACTAGAGGCGATAGTTTCAACCCATTTACTTATGATTGGGTTGAACTGAGTTGTATTTTATCTCAAAATGGTCAATCCACAAATTTCGCTTAAAGGGAACATGCCTAATGGGTTTAATTGGTCTAACAAGTTAAAAAGTCATAATTAGCTCGTTATAAGTAAGATTTAGATATTCTTGTAATAATATTGTCTTTTTAGTCATACTTAACATAGTTAAACATTTATATATTTGTTAAAAAATTGGACAAATAAAGCGTTTGTGGTTCAACACAACCCGACCCATTTTGCCACATCTATTAATGAAATGTAAAAACCATCACTTTCTGCAGATTCAAAAAAATCTGCAGATGAGAATAGAAGAACAAGGCAGATACCTCCAGAAGCTCTTTGAAAAGCAATGCAAGTATGGATCTGACCATCTCCAACCCTCGTCATTGACCCTTGAGAAATCAGAAACTGAGTTGACCAATGAAGTCTCAAGTTCTCCACCCCAACCTGAAACACTACCCGACCCGATTAAAGCTGGGCCACCATCAGGAGAGAAGCAACTGACCAGTGAAATCTCAAGTTCTCCAGTCCAACACGAAACACAACCCGACCCGATTAAAGCTGGACCACCATCAGGAGAGAAGCAACATGTAGAAGTTGACAACTTCGACTCACAACCCTCAAAACGTGCTAAATTAAACGAGTCATCAACCAAATCATCTTAAGAAATGTAACCATACTGTAAATACATGCACCATCAATCACCTGCTTTTCAATTATGAGACAGAATTAGTTAAGACTAAAGAACGCTAAATTAGCGCTATTCATGATGCAGTTTGGTTTATCCTAGAAATGAATGTAACTTGCTAGTAGTATAAGATTTTTATTGTAGAATTCTATGTTCTTTTTTTTTCTTTTTGCCAGAAAGTGCCACCTTTCGCTTGGTTCTAAATGTATATATGTTTCGAATTGTGTTGTTTGTGTTTGTAGCCTTTGTTCTTAGTGGTAGAAATATGATTTATAATTAAAAATGACTATGAACTGTTACAGTATATATCTTTTGAGATAATTCTGCAATAAGTTCCATAATAGTATAGAAAGTAGTCATGAAAACGGTTAGATAGCATACATTAGAACACGGATCCTTTATAGAAAACCCGCGGAAAAAAGGGGAAATTAAATTACATAAGAAAGGCTGCAATATTCAGATAAATGGTAAAACGTAGTAGTTGACTATGTCACAACTTAGCTCTTAAATAAATTCGGATGGTAAGACATTTTCAATATGTATCTATTAATGGTGGGATCCTGCAGTTGCTCAATTGCTTTTGAATTGACAATAAGATATCAGATGCACTAATAAATATTTTTTAAACTTTATTTATTTATTTATGGAGCTTACTGCCTTACAGAGTATTTTTGATAAAATCTCCTAATAAAACTAGAAAAAGGATTGAATAATAGTATCATAAACTATATATTTGGTAATTTTAGCGAAGACAAGAAAGGTTTTCAGAATAAGTTAGTATGGTAAGAATTGATATATTGATTACTAAATAAGCAAACAAGTTATGGTATATTTTATAAAATATGTCTCAAAAACAGAAGGAATGAAGGCTTTTGACACTTTGAAATCAAGGTACCTTGTAACAACAATTGTAACTTGCATTCTAATCAAACCTTAGACCCCCCAACCATCAGTTGGTAAGCTTCCACCATACACACACCATCACCTTCAAAATCCCCTCATTCTCATCATCTCATCCTCACACCTTCTTTCTTTTGCCTTCTGCCATGGCTGCCCTCTTCACAGGCTCCCATGGCCACCATGATAGTGTCACGCTATGCAGAGTTTGTGGCGATGAAATTGGCCGAAAGGAGAATGGTGAAGTGTTTGTTGCTTGTCACGAATGCAAGTTTCCCGTGTGTCGGCCTTGTTACCTTTACGAGAGAAGTGAAGGGAACCAGTGTTGTCCTCAATGTAATGCTCGGTATAAGCGTCATAAAGGTAAACGTATTTGTTTTTTGTTTGGTTTGGTACTTCGTGTGTTTGGTAGTGTGAATCAGATGATTGTAATGTGTGGAGTTGTTTTGTTGGATAGGTTGTCCGCGCGTTGTTGGAGATGGTGAAGAAAGTGACGACGGAGATGATTTTGAGGATGAGTTTCAGATAAAAAATCACCCTGAAACCATAGTTCAGAATCGTGTTGACAATCAATCGGTAACTTATTCCTTATTTAAAATGTTTATAAGTACAGAAGCATGTATAATATATGAGTTAAAATCCTTTCATGTTTGGTTAAATATGATCTATCATGTTCTGTCATAATCATGAGCGAACCCTATAAAAGAGACCCATTCTTTACTAAAATAACGAATCTACTCCCATATTCCTCTAGAAAACAAAGAGAACATGATGAGCAATGTTTTACTAAATAGTAGAGGATCTTATAATATATTCATGTATCATGCCCACAAATTTATACCCAACTTTGGTTACTAATTGTTACAGGAAAATGGCGACTCTCATGCCCCAAAACAGAACAATGCAAATGGCTTTGCTTTCTCCTACGCCGGAAGCGGTAATAAAACGGTTTACATTTCGCCGCCGGTCATTCTTAACGTTGATAACTAACTTCATCATTATGATTACGTGCTGTATGTAGTTGCTGGAAAGGATCTCGACGGCGATCGAGAAGACGAATGGAAGGATCGAGTCGAGAAATGGAAAACAAGGCAAGAAAAAAGAGGCCTCGTCACAAAAACCGACGACGGCGGAAACGATCCTGGCGAAGAAGACGATTATCTGTAAGCATTCCCAGCTGTTTTTGCTTTTTAAGTCAAAATCGGATTCTCTAATCGTTTCAATTTATACACTTGAATATGAATGCAGTATGGCAGAAGCTCGACAACCCTTATGGCGAAAAGTCCCAATTTCATCGAGCTTAATAAACCCTTATCGTATAGTCATCGTCTTACGTTTCGTGATCCTCATTTTCTTTTTCCGTTTTCGAATCATGACTCCCGCTTACGATGCTTACCCTTTATGGCTAATTTCCGTTATCTGCGAAATCTGGTTCGCGTTATCTTGGATTCTCGACCAGTTTCCAAAATGGTTTCCGATTAACCGGGAAACCTACCTGGACCGGCTTTCGCTCCGGTACGAGCGTGAGGGTGAACCCAACGGGCTATTACCGGTTGATTTTTTTGTGAGTTCGGTTGACCCTTTAAAGGAACCACCGATTATTACCGCAAACACGGTTCTATCGATCTTATCGGTGGATTATCCGATTGAGAAAGTGAGTTGTTATGTTTCCGATGATGGTGCGTCTATGCTGCTTTTCGATACGTTATCGGAAACCGCAGAGTTTGCTCGACGGTGGGTTCCGTTTGCTAAGAAGTATAACATCGAGCCCAGAGCGCCGGAGTTTTATTTCTCGGAGAAAATTGATTATTTGAAGGATAAAGTGCAGCCTACGTTCGTCAAGGATCGCAGAGCCATGAAAGTAAGCAGAAAATCGTTTAATTTCAGTGAAATAAAGGTGAAGTACGAGAATTTGACTTTTTTTTCCTCGTACAGAGAGAATACGAGGAGTTTAAGGTGAGAATCAACGCATTGGTTGCAAAAGCTTTGAAGAAACCTGAGGAAGGTTGGGTAATGCAAGACGGGACGCCATGGCCAGGGAACGATAGTCGTGATCATCCCGGCATGATTCAGGTATGGAATTTTTAATTATGGGTCAAATCATATGAACCATGGAAGTCAACATGAGGATCAACAGGAACTCTTGACTTACATGCTTGTTATGTTCTTCAATGAACAGGTTTATCTAGGAAGTGGAGGTGCACTTGATGTAGAAGGCAAAGAATTACCAAAACTTGTCTACGTTTCGCGTGAAAAACGGCCTGGTTATAACCATCACAAGAAGGCTGGAGCCATGAACGCCCTTGTAAGCATCATCTTCACAACTTAATCAGCTTTTCCTGACTGATTTTAGCCTTTCGTGACCAATTTGTTGGTGTTCTTCATCAGATTCGAGTATCTGCAGTGCTTACAAATGCACCATTTATGTTGAATTTGGATTGTGATCACTACATCAACAACAGTAAAGCTGTAAGGGAAGCAATGTGTTTCCTAATGGATCCACAGCTTGGTAAGAAGCTTTGTTACGTGCAATTCCCGCAACGATTCGATGGTATCGATCGACACGATCGGTACGCCAATCGCAATGTCGTCTTCTTTGATGTAAGTTCTCGATCTAATGGGTCAAATTGATAGAATAATAAGTCAAACATGTTGAACCTAAGAGTGTTCAATATTGAACAGATTAATATGAGAGGACTTGACGGGATACAAGGCCCGGTATATGTTGGCACAGGATGTGTCTTTAACCGACAAGCATTATACGGGTATGATCCCCCAGTGTCGGAAAAGAGACAAAAGATGACCTGTGATTGCTGGCCTTCATGGTGCTGTTGCTGTTGTGGTGGTTCAAGGAAAAAGTCAAAGGATAAGTCAAAGTCAAAAAAGAAGGGCCTGAAAGCTTTACTTGGATTGGGAAAACTTGGGTCCAAGAAGAAGTACTCGAAAAAGTCGTTAGGGCCGGTTTATGATCTCGAGGGGATCGAAGAAGGGCTCGAGGGTTACGATGAGTTGGAGAAGTCGTCGCTAATGTCTCAAAAGAATTTCGAGAAACGGTTCGGGCAATCTCCAGTTTTCATAACCACAACTCTAATGGAAAATGGTGGCATTCCTGAAGGAACTAATAGTAATTCTTTGATAAAAGAAGCCATTCATGTTATTAGCTGTGGATATGAAGAGAAAACTGAATGGGGCAAAGAGGTAAAATGACTTTTTTTTCGTTAAAAGACTCGAAAAAATGTTAAAAACTTGCGTTTTTTGGACAGATTGGATGGATTTACGGGTCGGTGACAGAAGATATCTTGACAGGATTCAAGATGCATTGTAGAGGGTGGAAATCGGTTTACTGTATGCCAAAGAGGCCAGCTTTTAAGGGTTCGGCTCCCATTAACTTGTCTGACCGGTTGCACCAGGTGCTGAGATGGGCTCTTGGTTCGGTTGAGATTTTCATGAGCCGGCATTGCCCTTTATGGTACGCATGGGCCGGGAAGCTGAAAACACTCGAGAGGCTTGCTTACATTAACACCATTGTTTACCCTTTCACTTCCGTCCCTTTGCTTGCATATTGTACACTCCCGGCCGTCTGTCTTCTCACAGGAAAATTCATCATCCCAACGGTAAAATATAACAGAAACTTACTATTATAATATAGGGTATGTTTGGCGGAAAGAGCTGGTAGCTATTAGCTGATAGCTGGAGCTTGAAGCGGTTTATTTTAATTATATATGTGTTTGGCAAATTAGCTGTTAGCTGGAGCTTAATAGTGTAAAAGGACAAAAAATGACAAATTATCAATATATGAGAAACTGTAAAACAATTAAAGAGGGTGGTAATTTGATATAGAAAAAGCTTCCAGCTCGTTTTAAAAGGTACTTCAAGAAGCTTTTTATTTTAGAGCTTTTTGTTTAAAAAAAAGCTTCCAACTTTTTCATCCGAACATTACTTATAGCTTTTTCTTTCAAAACAAAAAGCTATCAGCTCCACTAAGCTCCATAACGAACATACCCATAACCCGCCAAAAGAGTTCAGAACCGAGGTGATTTTGTCTCTTTTACTAACGTTTTCGATGTTTATGAGTTGTTTTGCAGCTCAACAATCTTGCAAGCATGTGGTTTCTTGCTCTTTTCATTTCCATCATAGTGACGGGCGTGCTCGAGCTCAGGTGGAGCCACGTCAGCATCCAAGATTGGTGGAGGAATGAGCAGTTTTGGGTGATCGGTGGTGTCTCCGCCCATCTTTTCGCCGTCTTCCAAGGCCTTCTCAAGGTTCTTGGTGGGGTCGACACAAGCTTCACCGTCACATCGAAAGCAGCTGAAGATGCCGAGTTTGGAGAACTCTACATGTTCAAATGGACAACACTTCTCATCCCGCCAACAACCCTAATCATCATGAACATGGTCGGGGTTGTGGCGGGAGTATCTGATGCCATTAACAACGGGTACGGGTCGTGGGGCCCACTGTTCGGGAAACTGTTCTTTTCTTTTTGGGTGATTGTTCATTTGTATCCTTTCCTAAAGGGTTTGATGGGAAGGCAAAACCGGACTCCGACTATTGTTGTTTTGTGGTCGATTCTTTTGGCTTCGATCTTCTCGTTGGTTTGGGTTCGGATCGACCCTTTCTTGCCGAAACAATCAGGGCCGATACTTAAACAATGTGGGGTGGAATGCTAAATGATCGATGGTTACAAGTTGATCGAGTAATTTGGGCAAATGGTTTTGAAATTTTGCAAAAAATTGGCTGTAAGAACATAATGTTTGATTGAATTTGATTATACATGTATAGTGAAGTAAAAGTTGTTTCTGTTTTAGAAATGTGTTTCTTTGATTTCATATGAACTCCGATTTGCAGGTCTCATGGTGTTGAATTAATTAACTGACCATAATAAATTATTAATCATTAATGAAATATCTGTTAAACATGAAAGAATATCTAAGATTAAAAAATAATAAATAAATGGATAAAAGGGTAATGTGGTCATTTATCTGGAGAAACGATTGAAAGTAAAAGCAAACATTAAATAAACGGAGGGAACATGTAATATTTTGAGACAGGGACAAAACCTGTAACAATTCTGCAACACTTTCTCATTTGTTCCTTACCAAAATTTCCTGAATTAAACATTAAATGTTGGGTTTTGTGTGATGTGTTTTAAGAACTTGTAGCCAATAATTTGATACTTGGTGACAAATTGAACATACAATTTAGGGAACTTTCATTTTTTGTGAGGGGGTTATTGTTGATCGTTTAATTACATTTGCTATTCTTTTGTGTTTTTAACCTCAATGCATGCATATAAAAAGTACTCGGCGGTGTGTGCGAAGGCCAAGGCATCAAATTGTATCAAAGAACGGAGAGTTAAATATTCAAGCTTGAACTTAGTTGATTTATCTTCTGTCAAAAGTCAAACAAATCAACTAGACTTAAAAGCTTAACTGAAAAGATAACAGCTTGATATGAAACAAAATATCAAGAGTTAAATGAGAAATAGATAGGAAATGAAAATTCAATTTTCTTTCATGGAATAGTTAACCACAAGTGGAGGAATTGAAGAAGTTTCTACATGGCTTTACTAGCAAGTAGTTTGATTTCCAGATCCTAGCATGCTAAGGATAGTTGCTCATCATAATTTTGTCAACAAATTTGTAGATTTGCTTATTCAAACACCCACTTGGACTTTGTTGTCTTTCGCTACGAAATCGGAACCACTAACTAGTACACAAAAAAGAATAAAGACCCTTATATAGAAACCGGTTCCTTAATAAACCGGTCTACATAGTTTTGGCTCCCAAAGGAGACAAAATCGAGATAACAGAGACCGGTTTTGCTTTAAAAATAAGTCTCCGTATGTTTTTTTTATATATAAACCCTTTTTTTACAAACATAACTGGTCGCCATGTTGTTTTTTGTTTATTTTTTATGGGAGGGAAAGTTTGCGTGGAACTCAAATTTTGTTTATATTTTATAAAACAATATTTTCTTAGGTTTAGTTCATAAAAATGTATCCAATTTTACACCTTTTGCTATTGTATGTACTGAACTTTCAAACTTACCATTTGATGCATTAAACTTTTAAATTTTAAATTTTTTGTTTCTTTTTTACCTAAAGAGCACGTAGCAGGTAATTTACTTATTTTTATCTTAATTTTTATTGCCATGTCATTAAATACAATGCACATCATTAGTTCTTATTTCTTGAAGAAAAATATGAAGAACATGAATGTTCATGGTGATATCGATGACACCAAAACTAATCGCGTACCTTCAAACTGATCTAGAAGATGAATCGGAAGCAAGATGAAACCCAGAAACAAAACCGGAACCCTAAATCGCAAACCACCAAATAGGTGGTGCCGGAAATCTCCTTCAATGGCGGCGGCGGTGAAACCGGAACCCTAAATCGCAAAGCTTTGGTGAAAATCATGGAAGATGAAATCGTGGAAGATGAATCTACAACAATGGCGGCGGTGGACCTGTTCTTGTGTTATATTATTATTATTATTATTATTATTATTATTATTATTATTATTATTATTATTATTATTATTTGAATTATTTTTAAGGAGGAAATAACACATAAGCTGCCAACTTACCTCCATGTCATTGCTACGTCATTAAAACCGGTTCCAAGTCACCATGTTACCTGTTATACTAGGTTAAATACACTCAATGGTAACTTTCAAAAAGTTTGATACATCAAACGGTAAGTTTGAAAGTTCAGTACATACAATAGCAAAAGGTGTAAAGTTGGATACACTTTTATGAACTAAACCCTATTTTCTTTTATATAAAATAATATTATAAAAAAGTATCTATGAGCATAATATTAAGTATCACATATTTGTGTTTTAAACAATAATAAAATATCATACATATATATACATATTATTTTACTTATAAATTGTTTCTTTACATAAACGTTTATATATTTTAGGTACATATATTTTAATTTGTTTTGTTTTTTATCTATCCATTTAGAATTTAATTTTAATTTTATTTATGATTATGCTAGAAATTAAGTTTAAATCTATATTTATGTACTAGTTTATTATCCTGTGTAAAAATACGGGAATGTTTAAAAAAAAGTATTAAATTTGATGGAATGAAATTATAAAAGGTATAGTAAAATAAGTGTAAAAGTGTTTCAAAAGTTTTTTAAGATATTAAAATTTTCAGATAAAAATAATAAAATATCACCAAAAAATTTACATATGTCAAAAATTTTAACAATAAACATTAACTAAAATTTTTGAAGTACTACTATTAATGGATAACAAAAAATTAAGAATATACTAATTTTTTAAAAATGTCATATTACAATAAAATTTATACCAAAACGTAAATAAAAATGAGACGATCGTAAATATATAATTATTTGTTCATTAAACAAAATGTATCACAAGTTACTAAACATAATTTATAAACACCATATATATATATATATATATTATATTAATATACAATTTTTATAAAACCACTCACATTTTCTTAAAAACCCCTCACATATTTTATAAAACCCTCTCATAATTTTCATTCAGGCCCTCCCAATTGATTTAGATTTGAAATTCGATAATCTTTCTAAAATTGTTTTTGAAATTGAATAATTTTGAAATTGAAGGTTGTGATTGGTTGATTGAGTTTCAATTTATGGTTATTTTAGAAAAATTTACATGTCTTTTATATATAGATATAGATAGATAGATCTTTGCCTTTAAATATGTCTCGGCGTCTCGGGGTAGCAATAATTAAACAAGAGAGTGACGTTAATAGCCTTAACAAAAGAATTAACCATTGTGAACTAGAAAAAAGGTTAAACATATCGAAAAAATTGTATAACGATGTCATTTACGATTGTTCAAATGTAAATGAGTCGACAACAACCGATGGTGATGGATTACGATTGTCAACCTTTTCATAAAAGGCTATTTATATGGGATGATATATCTGAAATACTTACTTGCCACGGTATAAGACTTGAATAGCTAGCTTGCCATGGTTATCATGTAGACACGAGAAAATCTGTCACTTGCTAGGCTTATATAGACCGAGAATTTCTGTCACGTGCCATGTTCACAAAGACCGGAGGTTAATATATTTTGTTCAATATTTCTGAATTTCGACGCTTCTAATTTTCAATCTCTATCTTATAAATCTTTAGTTTCTTTCTGGTCCACATAAGTGTAAGTATATGTGAATATTCTTTGATTATTCTAATCTTTCTCGATTAATTATGTTTTAGACGTACACTTGCCCGATCACTTATCTGTTAAGTGTTAACTTGTTTTGGTTGCCTTCCATAAAATAGTTACCATCTTGCTGCTGATTCACCTTCTATACTTATGACTAACACATGCTTAAGCATTAATTTATGCATCTAATTACAATCTTCATTAATTATCAGTACTGTTAGGCATAACGTGATTCGGTCAAAGTACAACATACGTCCACGTACAGAAACAAATACTTCTTTATTAACTTAGAGTGTTAGATGATAGACATATGACTAGATCTTATCATCGATATTTATAACTAAACAAGAAACCCAATAAAACCCTAATTCTTAATTATGGTAAACATCCATAACCAATATAGGAAATTTGGCCGACACCCCACACCCAAATCAACTTGGGGCCGAAGAAGCCTCCTCCCCGACGTGGAGCAGGAGCCCACGCCTAGCAACATCGGACGCTTCACGCCGAGCACTCTTGCTGCACGCCAAGCACACATGTTGCACGTGGAACAAACATGCTGCACGCCAAGCATCTTGTTTTTTCAAGTTCAGATATCTTCAAAACTATTTCAAGTCATATCCCAATAAACAAAATGTTAAATATTTATCTGCTACTTGCAGAGGTATCTGTATCACTACTTTATATATGTATGCTTATCTAAATTAACTCCATAATGCATATGTATCATTTTCTATCATTTTCTATCTGGTAAAGTGATTAAGTCGGTATTTATTATGATGATTTTGAAGAGTGCATTAGTAATTTAATCATAATGTCATGAGAAGTTTAAATCTCGAGAGATTTTATTATTTAACTCATTTTTTAAGGTTTTCTAAATTTTGTATATAAAAGAAAAAAAAAGACTTAAGTTGACCATCCAATGATAGCTTTTAACTAGAACACCAAATATATATTACACCTGCAAATTTTACACATTTCGTTCAGCATATCTACAAGCAAGATGATTACATAATTAATAAATCAAATTATTATGAGTCGTTGTAGCGAAAATTTATTAAGTTTGGTTTGTTATTTCTTGATATTTTTAAACATACTTAATCTAAAACAATCGATCGTTTTTATATAAAAATATTGTAACCTTTAAACAAGGAGATGTGTTTTAAACGAAAACAAGTATTTGCCAAGTTTAATGAGATTGTTGTTAAAAAAAATTTGTATGAATATTGTGTAACGATCCTAAATCTTGAGAGTAACATTTTTCAAAAAGAAAAATATATAATATATATGTAATAACCTAATGTATTAATTAAGTTATATTAACCCGACGAACTATAAAAAAACTTGTTTACCTCAAATAGAAGTTCCTTGGCTTCTTGAAATTTCCAGTTGTTTTGTTTCTTCTACCGGTGTGTATTTCTATTTTTATGTTCCGTTTCTAATTTTTTAGGCTGGTATTTTAATAAAATGTGATTAAAAAAGGTATACGAAACAGTCATCATATAATAATAATAATTAAAACTTTAAATGCAACAACCAAAACGATCAATACAAATTTCAAGCACCTTTAATTTAGTGGTAATGTTACCTTTTATATATTATTAAATAGTTATCAATGTAATACGTACATAATATCTATATCATATGGTCTATTGTGATTTATTATATTATAGTTTATAAATAATTTTTGATGTAATACATAATATCTATATCAATGGACTCAATATATACAAATAACTAAATCATAATCTACCTAATTTTAATAAACGCAAGAAATGATGAAATGTCAAAGCTACCCCAAGAATGTCCAAAACGAAGTATCAAAGAAGTCAAGTTCATCATAATCTACCAATTGACAATCGTTTTTAGAGCAACATGTGTCTATCGATCCATAACGTCTTTCACATTAATTAGTCGTTCATACTTTCTTAAAATATCAAAACTCCATCTTACTAAAGCTTTTTTTTTTTTTGTAATATTATAATTTTAAAACTAACTAATTACAAAACCAATTAGAAAGTTAGAACCAAAACTGGATAAATAGCAATCCTTTATCCTTGCTAACGAGATAACAACAACAATAGTACTCAATCGTGTTATAGAAATGTATGAGAAAGGTAGAATGTATACAATCATACCGCCATATAGCGTCTCTAATGAGAGATTTAAGAGAAAAAAAACCACATGCCCCTAAAAATTTGTATACCATCGTGTGGATCCAACCTTTTTTTGAAGTAAATAACAGTTTTGTTGTTACTATGTAAGTTTCGTAGAGACCAAGCACATGACATTTTCAAAGTCAACAAACACAAATCTTGCTAGAATAAATTGCAGCTTTCAGCAATCTTCAATTCAACATGATGAAAATATCAATGAATCCACTCTTCATTCTATTTCTCCTTCCCTTTTCATCCTTCACCACTTTTGCTTCAAACCCAGAAGCTAATGCTTTGCTCCAGTGGAAATCCAGCCTCTTAAACCAAAACAACCATCTACTCTCTTCATGGTCACTTCATCCTGCTCATAATCTCACCAACTTAAACCCAAACCCATGCACTTGGTACAGTGTCCATTGTGACAATCATGAACACATAGAAAAGCTCAACCTCTCGGGTTCAAGAATCAACGGTACACTTAAAGACTTCAACTTTTCTTCTTTCGGTAGCCTAACACATCTAGAACTTAAACTAAATGGCATTTTTGGTTCCATCCCGGTTGAAATCAGGTATCTTTCTAAACTTGTGTTTCTTGATCTTTCGGGTAATCGTTTTTCTGGAGCAATTCCATATGAAATAGGAATGTTAACGAACCTCAAGACTCTTTCGTTGTATAGCAATAATCTTGAAGGTCAAATTCCTTTTTCCTTTGGAAATTTGACCAACTTGGGTTATCTTGGTATCAATGATAATAAGTTAACAGGTTATATACCTCAAGAGTTAGGAAATCTAGTCAATCTAGTGACTGTTAATATTTCTGTCAACTTTCTAAAAGATCCAATCCCGGCTAGTTTAGGAAACCTGACCAAGCTGTCTGAGCTATACCTTTTCCAAAACAATCTTTCGGGTGTGATCCCACCAGAAATCGGGAATTTGGGATCGCTCAGGATACTTAACTTGGACTACAATGACTTAGAGGGTCCGATACCACGGTCATTAGGAAATCTGAGCTCCTTACGGATCTTATATACATATTTCAACAACCTTTCGGGTCAAATTCCTAATGAACTTGGAAACATGAAGTCTTTAGTTATGTTAGGTATAGGCCACAATCAGCTTACAGGTCAGGTACCCGCTTCACTTGGTAACCTGAGCAAGTTAGAGATATTGGATGTTCATGAAAACTTGCTTTCTGGAGTTATTCCACCAGAATTCGGGAATCTGAAGTCTTTGATTGAACTTTCCTTTAGCCACAACCAGGTTGGTGGTCAGATCCCGGTTTCACTCGGGAATTTGAGCAAGTTACAGCAGTTGTATCTTAATGACAACCAATTTAATGGTTTTATTCCCAAGGAGTTGGGGAACTTGAAGTCTCTTGTTCAATTGATCCTCATAATTAATAAGCTAAAAGGTCAAATCCCAGATTCACTTGGTAACCTCATGAATTTGGAGCAATTTGTGCTTCATGACAACCAACTTTCAGGAAATTTTCCTGAAAAGATTAGCAATTGTGAGAAATTAAGATACTTGACTTTAAGTAATAACTCACTTATGGGTTCCATTCCTGAATCAGTCTGCAACTTGAGATCATTAGAGATTCTTAATCTTGGGGAAAATCAGTTTAGTGGTAAGATCCCACAATGCTTGGGTAATTTCAGCAATAAGCTCAAAGTGATTGATCTACGGTTGAATCGCTTCCATGGAAACATTCCTTCAACATTCCTTAAAGAAAACAACTTAACGAGTTTTAATTTGAATGGAAATCAACTGCAAGGCTCAGTTCCATGGAATCTGATCAATTGTAGGACTCTTGAAGTTCTTGATTTGGGAAACAACATGCTAACAGGTGCATTCCCTCACTGGATTGATACACTCCCTGAGCTGCAAGTTCTTGTTTTGAGGGGTAATAAACTCAATGGCACATTACACAAATCCAGCACTAAAACCCCGTTTCCAAAGCTGCGGATTCTTGACCTGTCTAGCAATGGGTTCACGGGTCTTCTGCCATCAAATTATCTCAACAACTTCAAAGCAATGATGAATATAGATAGAGGTACATCAGTAGCACAATACATGGGTGAAAACTTGCTAACATACCAAGACACAGTGGTGCTAATGGTGAAAGGATTGAGAGTTGAACTAGAGAGAATACTAGTCGTCTACACCACTATAGATCTCTCTGTTAACAGATTTGAAGGAGAGATTCCTAACACCATTGGACGGCTAAGATCGCTTAGGTTCTTGAATCTGTCACGTAACAGTCTCACAGGTGAAATCCCGACAAACCTGAGAAATCTTGGACTACTTGAATCATTAGATCTTTCTTCTAACAAGATGACAGGTGAAATTCCTCTGCAACTAGCAAGTCTTACATTCCTTGCAGTTGTAAATTTCTCCCACAATCGGCTTCATGGAGCCATACCTCAAGGCAGGCAGTTCTCTACGTTTGGAAACAATTCATATCAAGGGAATGATGCATTATGTGGATTCCCATTGACAAAGAATTGTAAAAATGACAAAGTGCCATCCTCTCCTACACCAAAAGAAGATGAAGATGAAGATGATAGTTTCTTTAATGGTTTTTCTTGGGGATCAGTTGTTATGGGATATGGATTCGGGATTGTAATTGGATTGGGTATTGGATGGGCTATGTTTTATTCAGGAAGGCCTACGTGTTTGATTAGGATCATTGAAAGAGAACAATTCAGAAACAGAAGAGAACCAAGAAAGAGCCATGGGGTTACAGGATTGGGAGGCAGGAGAGCTAGCAGACGGCATTGGGTTTCACAAGTGTATGATGTTGATTCTGTATAATCAAATTAAACTTCTTTTGGTTTCCAAATTGAGTATAGATTACCTGTTGTATATTGTAATAACGGATTCTTTTGATTACGGAATCTGGACCTGACTTGAACCAATCCCAACTTTGTAAATGTTAAATTTGAGTTCTAGCGATTGGTTAACCAGTCAATTCAAGCTTTAAAAAATGTCTATTTTACTAGTTTGGACTCCAATCCCAACTCTGTCAACTAAAATGCCGATTTTCATCATAGACACCTTCAAAACCCCTAGGGTTTTAAACAATTGCTTAAATCACGAAAAACATACAAATGCAAGAGAATATTAACGCGGATCCTATAACGTAATTGCAAATTAACAGAACAAAAACCATCAGAAAAATCAACCGGCGGTCAGTACCTGATAGCTATTGACAGAAGTGACGTCAATTGATCGGAAAATATTCCCGTTGATCGGCCTGTAGAAATCGGAAATCCATATAACTGGAAGTAAAAAACGGTACAAAACTGAAAAATGTGGAAAAGTGGAAAACGGTTAGTTTTTTTTTTCTTTTCTTACTCAAATTTTATAGTTTTTTGTTTAGATAAAAAGATTGAGGTTTTTATTTTTCAGTTTTATAAGTTACGTGCATTTTGTTTGCTGCTTAATTGAATCATTCAGCGCTAAATGTTAAATCGTTTAGCATTCAGTGTGTTTGATTGCTGCCTTTGAACGAAAATTGTGCTGAATGATTCATCTGTAAGAACTTTGTATCTCAATCTTTGAGATTTTTTTTTATAAATATATCTTTGTTGTTCATGAAATAGTAAGTTAGTTTTGTCTTATATTGTTGTTTTTATATATTCTCAATTCAAATTACACTGTTTATGGTGTTTTTTTTTTAAAGTTACATAGAGATCGATTTTAGTACAACAGGTCTATAAATAATATCATTGAGAGAGAGGATGAATACCGGTCTCCAAAGTGAAGTAAAATCGATCTTTATGTAAAATTTAATTAGGGCCACGTATCATAAAAACCGGTCTACATGTGATTTTGGAGACCGGTTTATAACCGGTCTTTATTCCTTATCTAAACCATCCCTATTAAGACCAAAGGAAAACCGATCTTTTTATTCATTAAAACCGGTCTAAAAAAGCATACATGTAATAAAAATGGACACATGACAAATGTACAATGTGTTGAAAATGAGCGGGAAAATGAGAAAAATGATACCTAGAAAATGGACATGTGGCAATCAATTAGATGTTTATTATATCTAATAATAAAGATATAGTTGATAAAAGGACTCTCTAATTTGTGCCAATTAGATAATTGAGATTTCGTTATTTTCTTGTATAAAAATATTCATATATATCTAACTAAAATTATATTAATTTTGCATCTAGTTTTTCTAAAATATTAAACTTGATAAATATGATTTTTTTTCCATAGAGATGTTTATAAAACTACTGAAAAATTGAAGTTAAAAAAGGATAGAAAACTATAAATCAAATTTTTATATATGTTTAGTTATAATTTTAAAAACTAGGGTTCGAGTTTTTTTAGAAAATGAGTAACACTTGTGCGTTCTAAACATGTTCTCATGGTTTTTGGAAAAACTTTTCGAAAAAAATTATCAATTTTTTAGAACTAAACACCTCCTAAAGAGTCTGATGGATACGATATTACAACAAATGACATGATTGAAATATGGTACAAGTTCTTAAATGAGGCAATGCTCTATAATATAACCCTTTTTACACTTTTTGTATTCCTAATTGATTTATCCACTAAGTTAGTCTGGTTGGTTTTTTGCGCCAACAAGAAAGAACCACCAGTGTTTGGTGCAACACCTACAATTGCATATTTAATATCGTTCAAGCATCTTCTTGATGTAAGTCTCTTGAGACAAACTAAGAAGTCTCTTAGATCGATCTCTGACGATCTTGATACCAAGCACATTAGAAAAAATTGCTAAATGAAATGAAAATTCATTAAAAAACGAAAGAGGGGCAAGATCTATCTCACCTTAACCTCAGTCTTTTTCATTATTTTGATCAATTAAACATTCAATATTAGGCTCTTGTATATATCAAACTTATCATTGTAGTTAAACGTATTAAATTGAAGCTGGTTTTACGAATATGGCTTGGCATGTTTTATTTACGTCTAAAAATATTCAAAATCATAATATATTTTCTTTTTAATTAATGTTTATTTTAGAAGACAAAGTTATACTAAAAGTTTCAAAGGTTAAGAAAGAAAGAATAAAATAGATCTTACAATCAATCATTAAATTGTATAGCAATTAGCAACCAACAACAAAAAAAAACAAAATAGTACACCTTTCAAGATGTCTCTTTCTTGCTTCTTCACTAATTGAATAACCAACCACTAGTTTATTGACCCGTGCATGCACAGGTAGTTT